>OZ020607.1:80824552-81424552 GCA_963971545.1 Philophylla caesio
TTTTCAAGATTGTCAAAAGCAATGTGGTATGAGTACGCTACTCATAACAATGTGTCATATGGACTTCTTTGCAAAAATTTCTTCATCTTTAATCGAGTTCATATTTTGTATCCGTAAAAATATATGTATTTCCACACATTTGAGTCTAAACCCGACCGATTTTGGAGCAAGTTAATTTTTCTTATAATTTTCAAGATTGTCGAAAGCAATGTGGTATGAGTACGCTACTCATAATAATGTGTCATATGGATTTTTTCGTAAAAATTTCATCATCTTTAATCGAGTTCTTATTTTGTACATGTGAATATGTATGTATTTCCACACATTTAAGTCTAAACCCGACCGATTTTGGAGCAAGTTAATTTTGGTTCAAATTTTCAAGATTGTCAAAAGCAATGTGGTATGAGTATGCAACTCATAATAATGCGTCATATGGATTCTTTTGTAAAAATTTCATCATCTTTAAACGAGTTCTTATTTTGCACACGTGAATATGTATGTACTTCCACACGTTTGAGTCTAAACCCGACCGATTTTGGAGTAACTTAATTTTTGCTCAAATTTTTTAGATTGTCGAAAGCAATGTGGTATGAGTACGCTACTCATAACAATGCGTCATATGGATTGTTTTGCAAAAATTTCATCACCTTTATCCGAGTTCTTATTTTGCACGCGTGAATATGTATGTACTTCCACACGCTTGAGTCTAAACCCGACCGATTTTGGAGCAACTTAATTTTTGCTCAAATTTTTTAGATTGTCGAAAGCAATGTGGTATGAGTACGCTACTCATAACAATGCGTCATATGGATTGTTTTGCAAAAATTTCATCACCTTTATCCGAGTTCTTATTTTGTACACGTGAATATATATGTATTTCCACACATTTGATTCTAAACCCGACCGATTTTGGAGCAAGTTAATTTTTGTTCAAATTTTCAAGATTGTCGAAAGCAATGTGGTATGAGTACGCTACTCATAACAATGCGTCATATGGATTTTTTTGCAAAAATTTCATCAACTTTATTCGTGTTCTTATTTTGTTTACGTGAATATATATGCATTTCCACACATTTGAGGCTAAACCCGACCGATTTTGGAGCAACTTAACTTTTGTTCAAATTTTCAAGATTGTCGAAAGCAATGTTGTATGAGTACGCTACTCATAACAATGTGTCATATGGACTTTTTTGCAAAAATTTCATCAACTATATTCGAGTTCTTATTTTGTTCACGTGAATATGTATGTATTTCCTCACATTTGAGTCTAAACCCGACCGATTTTGGAGCAACTTAATTTTTGTTCAAATTTTCAAGATTGTCAAAAGCAATGTGGTATGAGTACGCTACTCATAACAATGTGTCATATGGACTTCTTTGCAAAAATTTCTTCATCTTTAATCGAGTTCATATTTTGTATCCGTAAAAATATATGTATTTCCACACATTTGAGTCTAAACCCGACCGATTTTGGAGCAAGTTAATTTTTGTTATAATTTTCAAGATTGTCGAAAGCAATGTGGTATGAGTACGCTACTCATAAGAATGCATCATATGGATTTTTTCGTAAAAATTTCATCATCTTTAATCGAGTTCTTATTTTGTACATGTGAATATGTATGTATTTCCACACATTTAAGTCTAAACCCGACCGGTTTTGGAGCTACTTAATTTTTCTTATAATTTTCAAAAATGTCGAAAGCACTGTGGTATAAGTACGCTACTCATAGCAATGCGTCATATGGATTATTTTGCAAAAATTCCATCATCTTTATTCGAGTTCTTATTTTGTACACGTGGATATATATGTATTTTCGCACATTTGAGTCTAAACCCGACCGATTTTGGAGCAACTTAATTTTTGTTCAAATTTTTTAGATTGTCGAAAGCACTGTGGTATGAGTACGCTACTCATAGCAATGGGTCATATGGATTATTTTGCAAAAATTGCATCATCTTTATTCGAGTTCTTATTTTGTACACGTGGATATATATGTATTTTCGCACATTTGAGTCTAAACCCGACCGATTTTGGAGCAAGTTAATTTTTGTTCAAATTTTCAAAATTGTCCAAAGCAATGTGGTATGAGTACGCTACTAATAACAATCCGTCATATGGATTTTTTTGCAAAAATTTCATCAACTTTATTCGAGTTCTTATTTTGTTCACGTGAATATATATGTATTTCCACCCATTTGAGTCTAAACCCGACCGATTTTGGAGCAAGTTAATTTTTCTTATAATTTTCAAGATTGTCGAAAGCAATGTCGTATGAGTACGCTACTCATAACAATGTGTCATATGGACTTCTTTGCAAAAATTTCTTCATCTTTAATCGAGTTCATATTTTGTATCCGTAAAAATATATGTATTTCCACACATTTGAGTCTAAACCCGACCGATTTTGGAGCAAGTTAATTTTTCTTATAATTTTCAAGATTGTCGAAAGCAATGTGTTATGAGTACGCTACTCATATCAATGCGTCATATGGATTTTTTTGCAAAAATTGCATCATCTTTATTCGAGTTCTTATTTTGTTCACGTCAATATATAAGTATTTCCACACATTTGAGTCTAAACCCGACCGATTTTGGAGCAATTTAATTTTGGTTCAAATTTTCAAGATTGTCCAAAGCAATGTGGTATGAGTACGCTACTCTTAACAATGCGTCATATGGATTTTTTTGCAAAAATTTCATCAACTTTATTCGAGTTCTTATTTTGTTCACGTGAATATATATGTATTTCCACACATTTGAGTCTAAACCCGACCGATTTTGGAGCAAGTTAATTTTTCTTATAATTTTAAAGATTGTCGAAAGCAATGTCGTATGAGTACGCTACTCATAACAATGTGTTATGGACTTCTTTGCAAAAATTTCTTCATCTTTAATCGAGTTCTTATTTTGTATCCGTAAAAATATATGTATTTCCACACATTTTAGTCTAAACCTGACCGATTTTGGAGCAAGTTAATTTGTCTTATAATTTTTAAGATTGTCGAAAGCAATGTGGTATGAGTACGCTACTCATAAGAATGCGTCATATGGATTTTTTCGTAAAAATTTCATCATCTTTAATCGAGTTCTTATTTTGTACATGTGAATATGTATGTATTTCCACACATTTAAGTCTAAACCCGACCGATTTTGGAGCAAGTTAATTTTTGTTCAAATTTTCAAGATTGTCAAAAGCAATGTGGTATGAGTATGCAACTCATAACAATGCGTCATATGGATTCTTTTGCAAAAATTTCACCATCTTTTAACGAGTTCTTATTTTGCACACGTGGATATATATGTATTTCCAAACATTTGAGTCTAAACCCGACCGATTTTAGAGCAACTTAATTTTTGTTAAAATTTTTTAGATTGTCGAAAGCACTTTGGTATGAGTACGCTACTCATAGCAATGCGTCATATGGATTATTTTGCAAAAATTTCATCATCTTTATTCGAGTTCTTATTTTGTACACGTGGATATATATGTATTTTCGCACATTTGAGTCTAAATCCGACTGACTTTGGAGCTACTTAATTTTTCTTATAATTTTCAAAATTGTCGAAAGCAATGTAGTATGAGTACGCTACTCATAACAATGCGTCATATGGATTTTTTTGCAAAAATTTCATCAACTTTATTCGAGTTCTTATTTTGTTCACGTGAATATATATGTATTTCACACATTTTAGTCTAAACCCGACCGATTTTAAAGCAACTTAATTTTTGTTCAAATTTTCAATATTGTCGAAAGCAATGTCGTATGAGTACGCTACTCATAACAATGTGTCATATGGACTTCTTTGCAAAAATTTCTTCATCTTTAATCGAGTTCATATTTTGTATCCGTAAAAATATATGTATTTCCACACATTTGAGTCTAAACCCGACCGATTTTGGAGCAAGTTAATTTTTCTTATAATTTTCAAGATTGTCGAAAGCAATGTGGTATGAGTACGCTACTCATAATAATGCGTCATATGGATTTTTTCGTAAAAATTTCATCATCTTTAATCGAGTTCTTATTTTGTACATGTGAATATGTATGTATTTCCACACATTTAAGTCTAAACCCGACCGATTTTGGAGCAAGTTAATTTTGGTTCAAATTTTCAAGATTGTCAAAAGCAATGTGGTATGAGTATGCAACTCATAACAATGCGTCATATGGATTCTTTTGTAAAAATTTCATCATCTTTAAACGAGTTCTTATTTTGCTCACGTGAATATGTATGTACTTCCACACGTTTGAGTCTAAACCCGACCGATTTTGGAGCAACTTAATTTTTGCTCAAATTTTTTAGATTGTCGAAAGCAATGTGGTATGAGTACGCTACTCATAACAATGCGTCATATGGATTTTTTTGCAAAAATTTCATCAACTTTATTCGAGTTCTTATTTTGTTCACGTGAATATATATGCATTTCCACACATTTGAGTCTAAACCCGACCGATTTTGGAGCAACTTAATTTTTGTTCAAATTTTCAAGATTGTCGAAAGCAATGTGGTATGAGTACGCTACTCATAACAATGTGTCATATGGACTTTTTTGCAAAAATTTCATCATCTTTAATCGAGTTCTAATTGTGTACACGTGGATATATGTGTATTTCCAAACATTTGAGTCTAAACCCGACCGATTTTGGAGCAACTTAATTTTTGTTCAAATTTTTTAGATTGTCGATAGCAATATGGTATGAGAACGCTACTCATAACAATGCGTCATATGGATTTTTTCGCAAAAATTTCATCACCTTTATTCGAGTTCTTATTTTGTACACGTGAATATATATGTATTTCCACACATTTGAGTCTAAACCCGACCGATTTTGGAGCAAGTTAATTTTTGTTCAAATTTTCAATATTGTCGAGAGCAATGTCGTATGAGTACGCAACTCATAACAATGGGTCATTGGATTTTTTTGCAAAAATTTCATCATCTTTATTCGAGTTCTTATTTTGTTCACGTGAATATATATGCATATCCACACATTTGAGTCTAAACCCGACCGATTTTGGAGCAACTTAATTTTTTTTCAATTTTTTTAGATTGTCGATAGCAATATGGTATGAGTACGCTACTCATAATAATGCGTCATGTGGATTTTTTCGTAAAAATTTCATCATCTTTAATCGAGTTCTTATTTTGTACATGTGAATATGTATGTATTTTCACACATTTAAGTCTAAACCCGACCGATTTTGGAGCAAGTTAATTTTGGTTCAAATTTTCAAGATTGTCAAAAGCAATGTGGTATGAGTATGCAACTCATAACAATGCGTCATATGGATTCTTTTGTAAAAATTTCATCATCTTTAAACGAGTTCTTATTTTGTTCACGTGAATATACATATATGTATTTCCACACATTTGAGTCTAAACTCGACCGATTTTGGAGCAACTTAATTTTTGTTCAAATTTTCAAGATTGTCGAAAGCAATGTGGTATGAGTACGCTACTCATAACAATGTGTCATATGGACTTTTTTGCAAAAATTTCATCATCTTTAATCGAGTTCCTATTTTGTACACGTGGATATATATGTACATATTTCCAAACATTTGAGTCTAAACCCGACCGATTTTGGAGCAACTTAATTTTTGTTCAAATTTTTTAGATTGTCGAAAGCACTGTGGTATGAGTACGCTACTCATAACAATGCGTCATGTGGATTATTTTGCAAAAATTTCATCATCTTTATTCGAGTTCTTATTTTGTACACGTGAATATATATGTATTTTCACACATTTGAGTCTAAATCCGACCGATTTTGGAGCTACTTAATTTTTCTTATAATTTTCAAAATTGTCGAAAGCACTGTGGTATGAGTACGCTACTCATAACAATGTGTCATATGGACTTCTTTGCAAAAATTTCTTCATTTTTAATCGAGTTCATATTTTGTATCCGTAAAAATATATGTATTTCCACACATTTCAGTCTAAACCCGACCGATTTTGGAGCAACTTAATTTTTCTTATAATTTTCAAGATTGTCGAAAGCAATGTGGTATGAGTACGCTACTCATAACAATGCGTCATATGGATTTTTTCGTAAAAATTTCATCATCTTTAATCGAGTTCTTAGTTTGTACATGTGAATATGTACGTATTTCCACACATTTAAGTCTAAATCAGACCGATTTTGGAGCAAGTTAATTTTTGTTTAAATTTTCAAGATTGTCAAAAGCAATGTGGTATGAGTATGCAACTCATAACAATGCGTCATATGGATTCTTTTGTAAAAATTTCATCAACTTTATTCGAGTTCTTATTTTGTTCACGTGAATATATGTGTATTTCCACACATTTGAGTCTAAACCCGACCGATTTTGGAGCAAGTTAATTTTTCTTATAATTTTCAAGATAGTCGAAAGCAATGTGGTATGAGTACGCTACTCATAATAATGCGTCATATGGATTTTTTCGTAAAAATTTCATCATCTTTAATCGAGTTCTTATTTTGTAAATGTGAATATGTATGTATTTCCACACATTTAAGTCTAAACCCGACCGATTTTGGAGCAAGTTAATTTTTGTTTAAATTTTCAAGATTGTCGAAAGCAATGTGGTATGAGTACGCTACTCATAATAATGCGTCATATGGATTCTTTTGTAAAAATTTCATCATCTTTAAACGAGTTCTTATTTTGCACACGTGAATATGTATGTACTTCCACACGTTTAAGTCTAAACCCGACCGGTTTTGGAGCAACTTAATTTTTGCTCAAATTTTTTAGATTGTCGAAAGCAATGTGGTATGAGTACGCTACTCATAACAATGCGTCATATGGATTTGTTTGCAAAAATTTCATCATCTCTAATCGAGTTCTAATTGTGTACACGTGGATATATATGTATTTCCAAACATTTGAGTCTAAACCCGACCGATTTTGGAGCAACTTAATTTTTGTTCAAATTTTTTAGATTGTCGAAAGCACTGTGGTATGAGTACGCTACTCATAACAATGCGTCATGTGGATTATTTTGCAAAAATTTCATCATCTTTATTCGAGTTCTTATTTTGTACACGTGAATATATATCTATTTTTACACATTTGAGTGTAAATCCGACCGATTTTGGAGCTACTTAATTTTTCTTATAATTTTCAAAATTGTCGAAAGCAATGTGGTATGAGTACGCTACTCATAACAATGCGTCATATGGATTTTTTTGCAAAAATTGCATCAACTGTATTCGAGTTCTTATTTTGTTCACGTGAATATATATGTATTTCACACATTTGAGTCTAAACCCGACCGATTTTGGAGCAACTTAATTTTTGTTCAAATTTTCAAGATTGTCAAAAGCAATGTCGGATGAGTACGCTACTCATAACAATGCGTCATATGGATTTTTTTGCAAAAATTTCATCAACTATATTCGAGTTCTTATTTTGTTCACGTGAATATATATGTATTTCCTCACATTTGAGTCTAAACCCGACCGATTTTGGAGCAACTTAATTTTTGTTCAAATTTTTTAGATTGTCGATAGCAATATGGTATGAGAACGCTACTCATAACAATGCGTCATATGGATTTTTTCGCAAAAATTTCATCACCTTTATTCGAGTTCTTATTTTGTACACGTGAATATATATGTATTTCCACACATTTGAGTCTAAACCCGACCGATTTTGGAGCAAGTTAATTTTTGTTCAAATTTTCAATATTGTCGAGAGCAATGTCGTATGAGTACGCAACCCATAACAATAAGTCATTGGATTTTTTTGCAAAAATTTCATCATCTTTATTCGAGTTCTTATTTTGTTCACGTGAATATATATGTATATCCACACATTTGAGTCTAAACCCGACCGATTTTGGAGCAACTTAATTTTTGTTAAATTTTTTTAGATTGTCGATAGCAATATGGTATGAGTACGCTACTCATAGCAATGCGTCATATGGATTTTTTCGCAAAAATTTCATCACCTTTATTCGAGTTCTTATTTTGTACACGTGAATATATATGTATTTCCACACATTTGAGTCTAAACCCGACCGATTTGGGAGCAAGTTAATTTTTGTTCAAATTTTCAATATTGTCGAAAGCAATGTCGTATGAGTACGCAACTAATAACAATGGGTCATTGGACTTTTTTGCAAAAATTTCTTCATCTTTATTCGAGTTCATATTTTGTTCACGTGAATATATATGTATTTCCACACATTTGAGTCTACACCCGACCGGTTTTGGAGCAAGTTAATTTTTCTTCAAATTTTCAAGATTGTCGAAAGCAATGTCGGATGAGTACGCTACTGATAACAATGTGTCATATGGACTTCTTTGCAAAAATTTCTTCATCTTTAATCGAGTTAATATTTTATATCCGTAAAAATATATGTATTTCCACATTGCTTTCGACAATCTAAAAAATTTGAATAAAAATTAACTTGCTCAAAAATCGGTCGGGGTTAGACTCAAATGTGTGGAAATACATATATTTTTTCTCATACAAAATATGAACTCGATTAAAGATGATGAAATTTTTGCAAAAAAATCCATATGACCCATTGTTATGAGTAGCGTACTCATACGACATTGCTTTCGACAATCTTGAAAATTTGAACAAAAATTAACTTGCTCCAAAATCGGTCGGGGTTAGACTCAAATGTGTGGAAATACATATATTTTTTCTCATACAAAATATGAACTCGATTAAAGATGATGAAATTTTTGCAAAAAAATCCATATGACCCATTGTTATGAGTAGCGTACTCGTACGACATTGCTTTCGACAATCTTAAAAATTTGAACAAAAATTAAGTTGCTCCAAAATCGGTCGGGTTTAGACTCAAATGTGTGGAAATACATATATATTCACGTGTACAAAATAAGAACTCGAATAAAGATGTTGAAATTTTTGCAAAAAAGTCCATTTGACACATTGTTATGAGTAGCGTACTCATATCACATTTCTTTCGAAAATCTAAAAAATTTGAACAAAAATTTAGTTGCTCCAAAATCGGTCGGATTTAGACTCAAATGTGTCTAAATACATATATATTCAGGTGAAAAAAATAAGAACTGGGATAAAGATGTTGAAATTTTTGCAAAAAAATCCAAATGACGCAATGTTATGAGAAGCGTACTCATACCACATTGCTTTCGACAATCTTGAAAATTTTTACAAAAATTAAGTTGCTCCAAAATCGGTCGGGTTTAGACTCAAATGTGTGGAAAAACATACATATTCACATGTACAAAATAAGAATTCGATTAAAAATGGTGGAATATTTGCAAAAAAGTCCATATGACACATTGTTACGAGTAGCGTACTCATATCACATTGCTTTCGACAATCTAAAAAATTTGAACACAAATTAACTTGCTCCCAAATCGGTCGGGTTTAGACTCAAATGTGTGGAAATACATACATATTCACGAGTACAAAATAAGAACTCGATTAAAGATGATGGAATTTTTGCAAAAAAGTCCATATGACGCATTGTAATGAGTTGCGTACTCATACCACATTGCTTTCGACAATTTTGAAAATTATAAGAAAAATTAAGTAGCTCCAAAATCGGTCGGGTTTAGACTCAAATGTGTGGAAATACATACATATTCACGTGTACAAAATAAGAACTCGAATAAAGATGATGCAATTTTTGCAAAAAATCCATATGACACATTGTTATGGGTAGCGTACTCATATCACATTGCTTTCGACAATCTAAAAAATTTGAACAAAAATTAACTTGCTCCAAAATCGGTCGGGTTTAGACTCAAATGTGTGGATATACATATATGTTCACGTGAACAAAATAAGAACTCGGATAAAGATGATGAAATTTTTGCAAAAAAATCCATATGTCACATAGTTATGAGTAGCGTACTCATATCACATTGCTTTCGACAATCTAAAAAATTTGAACAAAAATTAACTTGCTCCAAAATCGGTCGGGTTTAGACTCAAATGTGTGGAAATACATACATATTCACGTGTACAAAATAAGAACTCGATTAAAGATGATGGAATTTTTGATAAAAAGTCCATATGTCACATAGTTATGAGTAGCGTACTCATACCACATTGCTTTCGACAATCTACAAAATTTGAACAAAAATTAAGTTGCTCCAAAATCGGTCGGGTTTAGACTCAAATGTGTGGAAATACATACATATTCACGTGTACAAAATGAAAAATCGATTAAAGATGATGGAATTTTTGCAAAAAAGTCCATATGACACAGAGTTATGAGTAGCGTACTCATACCATGTTCACGTGTACAAAATAGGAACTGGAATAAAGATGTTGAAATTTTTGCAAAAAAGTCCATATGACACAGTGTTATGAGTAGCGTACTCATACCACATTGCTTTCGACAATCTTGAAAATTTGAACAAAAATTAACTTGCTCCAAAATCGGTCGGGTTTAGACTTAAATTGTGGAAATACATACATATTCACATGCACAAAAAAAGAACTCGATTAAAGATCCATATGACGCATTGTTATGAGTAGAGTGCTCATACCACATTGCTTTCGACAATCTAAAAAATTTGAACAAAAATTAACTTGCTCAAAAATCGGTCGGGTTTAGACTCAAATGTGTGGAAATACATATATTTTTACGGATACAAAATAAGAACTGGAATAAAGATGATGAAATTTTTGCAAAAAAATCCATATGACCCATTGTTATGAGTAGCGTACTCATACCACATTGCTTTCGACAATCTTGAAAATTTGAACAAAAATTAACTTGCTCCAAAATCGGTCGGGTTTAGACTCAAATGTGTGGAAATACATACATATTCACGTGTAAAAAATAAGAATTCGATTGCAGATGGTGGAATATTTGCAAAAAAGTCCATATGACACATTGTTATGAGTAGCGTACTCATATCACATTGCTTTCGACAGTCTAAAAAATTTGAACAAAAATTAACTTGCTCCAAAATCGGTCGGGTTTAGACTCAAATGTGTGGAAATACATACATATTCACGAGTACAAAATATGAACTCGGTTAAAGATGATGGAATTTTTGCAAAAAAGTCCATATGACACATTTTTATGAGTAGCGTACTCATACCACATTGCTTTCGACAATCTTGAAAATTTGAACAAAAATAAGCTTGCTCCAAAATCGGTCGGATTTAGACTCAAAAGTGTGGAAATACATATATATTCACGTGAACAAAATAAGAACTCGAATAAAGTTGATGAAATTTTTGCAAAAAAATCCATATGACGCATTGTTATGAGTAGCGTACTCATCCGACATTGCTTTCGACAATCTTGAAAATTTGAACAAAAATTAACTTGCTCTAAAATCGGTCGGGTTTAGACTTAAATTGTGGAAATACATACATATTCACATGCACAAAAAAAGAACTCGATTAACGATGATGAAATTTTTACGAAAAAATCCATATGACGCATTGTTATGAGTAGAGTACTCATACCACATTGCTTTCGACAATCTTGAAAAATATAAAAAAAATTAAGTAGCTCCAAAATCGGTCGGGTTTAGACTCAAATGTGTGGAAATACATATATATTCACGTGAACAAAATATGAACTCGATTAAAGATTATGAAATTTTTGCAAAATATGAAAATTTGAACAAAAATAAGCTTGCTCCAAAATCGGTTTGATTTAGACTCAAATGTGTGGAAATACATACATATTCACGTGTACAAAATAAGAAATCGATTAAAGATGATGGAATTTTTGCAAAAAAGTCCATATGTCACATTGTTATGAGTAGCGTACTCATACCACAGTGCTTTCGACAATCTAAAAAATTTGAACAAAAATTAAGTTGCTCCAAAATCGGTCGGGTGTAGACTCAAATGTGTGGAAATACATACATATTCACGTGTACAAAATAAGAATTCGAGTGAAGATGGTGGAATATTTGCAAAAAAGTCCATATGACGCATTGTTATGAGTAGCGTACTCGTACCACATTGCTTTCGACAATCTTGAAAATTATAAGAAAAATTAAGTTGCTCCAAAATCGGTCGGGTTTAGACTCAAATGTGTGGAAATACATACATATTCACGTGTACAAAATAAGAACTCGATTAAAGATGATGGAATTTTTGCAAAAAAATCCATATGTCACATTGTTATGAGTAGCGTACTCATACCACAGTGCTTTCGACAATCTAAAAAATTTGAACAAAAATTAAGTTGCTCCAAAATCGGTCGGGTTTAGACTCAAATGTGTGGAAATACGTACATATTCAGGTGTACAAAATAAGAATTCGATTAAAGATGGTGGAATATTTGCAAAAAAGTACATATGACGCATTGTTAGTGGTAGCGTACTCATACCACATTGCTTTCGACAATCTTGAAAAGTATTAGAAAAAACTAAGTTGCTCCAAAATCGGTCGGGTTTAGACTCAAATGTGTGGAAATACATATATATTCACGTGAACAAAATATGAACTCGATTAAAGATTATGAAATTTTTGCAAAAAAATCCATAAGACCCATTGTTATGAGTAGCGTATTCATACCACATTGCTTTCGACAATCTTGAAAATTTGAACAAAAATTAAGTTTCTCCAAAATCGGTCGGGTTTAGACTCAAATGTGTGGAAATACATATATGTTCACGTGTACAAAATAAGAACTGGAATAAAGATGTTGAAATTTTTGCAAAAAAGTCCATTTTACACATTGTTATGAATAGCGTACTCATACCACATTGCTTTCGACAATCTAAAAAATTTGAACAAAAATTAACTTGCTCCAAAATCGGTCGGGTTTAGACTCAAATGTGTGGAAATACATATATTTTTACTCAAACAAAATATGAACTCAATTAAAGATGATGAAATTTTTGCAAAAAAATCCATATGACCCATTGTTATGAGTAGCGTACTCATACGACATTGCTTTCGAAAATTTTAAAAATTTGAACAAAAACTAACTTGCTCCGAAATCGGTCGGGTTTACACTTAAATGTTTGGAAATACATATATATTCACGTGTACAAAATAAGAACTCGAATAAAGATGATGAAATTTTTGCAAAAAAGTCCATATGACACATTGTTATGAGTAGCGTACTCATACCACATTGCTTTCGACAATCTAAAAAATTTGAACAAAACCTAACTTGCTCCAAAATCGGTCGGATTTAGACTCAAATGTGTGGAAATACCTATATTTTTACGGATACAAAATAAGAACTGGAAGAAAGATGATGAAATTTTTGCAAAAAAATCCATATGACCCATTGTTATGAGTAGCGTACTCATACGACATTGCATTCAACAATCTTGAAAATTTGAAAAAAAATTAACTTGCTCTAAAATCGGTCGGGTTTAGACTCAAATGTGTGGAATAACATATATTTTTACTCATACAAAATATGAACTCGAATAAAGCTGATGAAATTTTTGCAAAAAAATCCATATGACCCATTGTTATGAGTAGCGTACTCATACGACATTGCATTCAACAATCTTGAAAATTTGAAAAAAAATTAACTTGCTCTAAAATCGGTCGGGTTTAGACTCAAATGTGTGGAATAACATATATTTTTACTCATACAAAATATGAACTCGAATAAAGCTGATGAAATTTTTGCAAAAAAATCCATATGACCCATTGTTATGAGTAGCGTACTCATACGACATTGCTTTCGAAAATTTTGAAAATTATAAGAAAAATAAAGTAGCTCCAAAATCGGTCGGGTTTAGACTCAAATGTGTGGAAATACATATATATTAACGTATACAAAATAAGAACTCGAACAAAGATGATTAAATTTTTTCAAAAAAAGTTTAAATGACGCATTGTTATGAGTTGCGTACTTATACCACATTGTTTTCGACAATCTAAAAAATTTGAACAAAAATTAAGTTGCTCCAAAATTAGTCGGGTTTAGACACAAATGTTTGGGAATACATAAATATTCACGTGAACAAAATAAGAACTCGAATAAAGATCATGAACTTTTTGCAAAAAATCCATATGACACATTGTTATGGGTAGCGTACTCATATCACATTGCTTTCGACAATCTAAAAAACAAAACAAACAAAAATTAGCTTGCTCCAAAATCGGTCGGGTTTAGACTCAAATGTGTGGAAATACATACATATTCAAGTGTACAAAATAAGAATTCGATTAAGGATGGTGGAATATTTGCAAAAAAGTCCATATGACGCATTGTTATGAGTAGCGTACTCGTACCACATTGCTTTCGACAATCTTTAAAATTATAAGAAAAAACTAAGTTGCTCCAAAATCGGTCGGGTTTAGACTCAAATGTGTGGAAATACATATATGTTCACGTGTACAAAATAAGAACTCGAATAAAGATGTTGAAATTTTTGAAAAAAAGTCCATTTGACACATTGTTATGAATAGCGTACTCATACCACATTGCTTTCGACAATCTAAAAAATTTGAACAAAAATTAACTTGCTCAAAAATCGGTCGGGGTTAGACTCAAATGTGTGGAAATACATATATTTTTTCTCATACCAAATATGAACTCGATTAAAGATGATGAAATTTTTGCAAAAAAATCCATATGACACATTGTTATGAGTAGCGTACTCATACGACATTGCTTTCGACAATCTTGAAAATTTGAACAAAAATTAACTTGCTCCAAAATCGGTCGGGTTTAGACTCAAATGTGTGGAAATACATATATTTTTTCTCATACAAAATATGAACTCGATTAAAGATGATGAAATTTTTGCAAAAAAAATCCATATGACCCATTGTTATGAGTAGCGTACTCGTACGACATTGCTTTCGACAATCTTAAAAATTTGAACAAAAATGAAGTTGCTCCAAAATCGGTCGGCTTTATACTCAAATGTGTGGAAATACATATATATTCACGTGTACAAAATAAGAACTCGAATAAAGATGTTGAAATTTTTGCAAAAAAGTCCATTTGACACATTGTTATAAGTAGCGTACTCATATCACATTTCTTTCGACAATCTAAAAAATTTGAACAAAAATTTAGTTGCTCCAAAATCGGTCGGGTTTAGACTCAAATGTGTGGAAATACATACATATTCACGTGTACAAAATAAGAATTCGATTAAAGATGGTGGGATATTTGCAAAAAAGGCCATATGACACATTGTTATGAGTAGCGTACTCATATCACATTGCTTTCGACAATCTTGAAAATTTTAACAAAAATTAAGTTGCTCCAAAATCGGTCGGGTTTAGACTCAAATGTGTGGAAATACATACATATTCACGAGTAAAAAATAAGAACTCGAATAAAGTTGATGAAATTTTTGCAAAAAAAATCCATATGACACATTGTTATGAGTTGCGTACTCATACCACATTGCTTTCGACAATTTTGAAAATTATAAGAAAAATTAAGTAGCTAAAAAATCGGTAGGGTTTAGACTCAAATGTGTTGAAATACATATGTATATATTAACGTATACAAAATAAGAACTCGAACAAAGATGATTAAATTTTTTCAAAAAAATTAAATTTTTTCAAAAAAATTTAAATGACGCATTGTTATGAGTTGCGTACTTATACCACATTGTTTTCGACAATCTAAAAAATTTGAACAAAAATTAAGTTGCTCCAAAATCAGTCGGGTTTAGACACAAATGTTTGGGAATACATAAATATTCACATAAACAAAATAAGAACTCGAATAAAGATCATGAACTTTTTGCAAAAAATCCATATGACACATTGTTATGGGTAGCGTACTCATATCACATTGCTTTCGACAATCTAAAAAACAAAACAAACAAAAATTAACTTGCTCCAAAATCGGTCGGGTTTAGACTCAAATGTGTGGAAATACATACATATTCAAGTGTACAAAATAAGAATTCGATTAAAGATGGTGGAATATTTGCAAACCAGTCCATATGACGCATTGTTATGAGTAGCGTACTCGTACCACATTGCTTTCGACAATCTTGAAAATTATAAGAAAAAACAAAGTTGCTCCAAAATCGGTCGGGTTTAGACTCAAATGAGTGGAAATACATATATATGTATTCACGTAAACAAAATAAGAACTCGAATAAAGTTGATGAAATATTTGCAAAAAAAATCCATATGACGCATTGTTATGAGTTGCGTACTCATACCACATTGCTTTCGACAATTTTGAAAATTATAAGAAAAATTAAGTAGCTCCAAAATCGGTCGGGTTTAGACTCAAATGTGTGGAAATACATACATATTCACGTGTACAAAATAAGAACTCGATTAAAGATGATGGAATTCTTGCAAAAAAGTCCATATGACACATTGTTATGAGTAGCGTACTCATACCACATTGCTTTCGACAACCTTGAAAATTTGAACAAAAATTAACTTGCTCCAAAGTCGGTCGGGTTTAGACTCAAATAAGTGGAAATACATACATATTCACGTGTACAAAATAAGAACTCGAATAAGGATGATGCAATTTTTGCAAAAAATCCATATGACACATTGTTATGGGTAGCGTACTCATATCACATTGCTTTCGACAATCTAAAAAATTTGAACAAAAATTAAGTTGCTCCAAAATCGGTCGGGTTTAGACTCAAATGTGTGGAAATACATACATATTCACGTGTACAAAATAAGAACTCGATTAAAGATGATGGAATTTTTGCAAAAAAGTCCACATGACACATTGTTATGAGTAGCGTACTCATACCACATTGCTTTGGACAATCTTGAAAATTTGAACAAAAATTAACTTGCTCCAAAATTGGTCGGGTGTAGACTCAAATGTGTGGAAATACATACATATTCACGTGTACAAAATAAGAATTCGATCAAAGATGGTGGAATATTTGCAAAAAAGTCCAAATGACACATTGTTATTAGTAGCGTACTCATATCACATTGCTTTCGACAATCTAAAAAATTTGAACAAAAATTAACTTGCTCCAAAATCGGTCGGGTTTAGACCCAAATGTGTGGAAATACATACATATTCACGTGTACAAAATAAGAACTCGATTAAAGATGATGGAATTTTTGCAAAAAAGTCCATATGTCACATAGTTATGAGTAGCGTACTCATACCACAGTGCTTTCGACAATCTAAAAAATTTGAACAAAAATTAAGTTGCTCCAAAATCGGTCGGGTTTAGACTCAAATGTGTGGAAATACATACATATTCACGTGTACAAAATAAGAACTCGATTAAAGATGATGGAATTTTTGCAAAAAAGTCCATATGACACATTGTATGAGTAGCGCACTCTTCCACATTGCTTTCGACAATCTTGAAAATTTTAACAAAAATTAACTTGCTCCAAAATCGGTCGGGTTTAGACTCAAATGTGTGGAAATACATATATATTCACGTGTACAAAATAAGAACTCGAATAAAGATGATGCAATTTTTGCAAAAAATCCATATGACACATTGTTATGGGTAGCGTACTCATACCACATTGCTTTCGACAATCTAAAAAATTTGAACAAAAATAAAGTTGCTCCAAAATCGGTCGGGTTTAGACTCAAATGTGTGGAAATACATACATATTCACGTGTACAAAATAAGAACTCGATTAAAGATGATGGAATTTTTGCAAAAAAGTCCATATGACATATTGTTATGAGTAGCGTACTAATACCACATTGCTTTCGACAATCTTGAAAATTTGAACAAAAATTAACTTGCTCCAAAATCGGTCGGGTTTAGACTCAAATGTGTGGAAATACATACATATTCACGTGTACAAAATAAGAACTCGATTAAAGATGATGGAATTCTTGCAAAAAAGTCCATATGACACATTGTTATGAGTAGCGTACTCATACCACATTGCTTTCGACAACCTTGAAAATTTGAACAAAAATTAACTTGCTCCAAAGTCGGTCGGGTTTAGACTCAAATAAGTGGAAATACATACATATTCACGTGTACAAAATAAGAACTCGAATAAGGATGATGCAATTTTTGCAAAAAATCCATATGACACATTGTTATGGGTAGCGTACTCATATCACATTGCTTTCGACAATCTAAAAAATTTGAACAAAAATTAAGTTGCTCCAAAATCGGTCGGGTTTAGACTCAAATGTGTGGAAATACATACATATTCACGTGTACAAAATAAGAACTCGAACAAAGATGATTAAATTTTTTCAAAAAAATTAAATTTTTTCAAAAAAATTTAAATGACGCATTGTTATGAGTTGCGTACTTATACCACATTGTTTTCGACAATCTAAAAAATTTGAACAAAAATTAAGTTGCTCCAAAATCAGTCGGGTTTAGACACAAATGTTTGGGAATACATAAATATTCACATAAACAAAATAAGAACTCGAATAAAGATCATGAACTTTTTGCAAAAAATCCATATGACACATTGTTATGGGTAGCGTACTCATATCACATTGCTTTCGACAATCTAAAAAACAAAACAAACAAAAATTAACTTGCTCCAAAATCGGTCGGGTTTAGACTCAAATGTGTGGAAATACATACATATTCAAGTGTACAAAATAAGAATTCGATTAAAGATGGTGGAATATTTGCAAACCAGTCCATATGACGCATTGTTATGAGTAGCGTACTCGTACCACATTGCTTTCGACAATCTTGAAAATTATAAGAAAAAACAAAGTTGCTCCAAAATCGGTCGGGTTTAGACTCAAATGAGTGGAAATACATATATATGTATTCACGTAAACAAAATAAGAACTCGAATAAAGTTGATGAAATATTTGCAAAAAAAATCCATATGACGCATTGTTATGAGTTGCGTACTCATACCACATTGCTTTCGACAATTTTGAAAATTATAAGAAAAATTAAGTAGCTCCAAAATCGGTCGGGTTTAGACTCAAATGTGTGGAAATACATACATATTCACGTGTACAAAATAAGAACTCGATTAAAGATGATGGAATTCTTGCAAAAAAGTCCATATGACACATTGTTATGAGTAGCGTACTCATACCACATTGCTTTCGACAACCTTGAAAATTTGAACAAAAATTAACTTGCTCCAAAGTCGGTCGGGTTTAGACTCAAATAAGTGGAAATACATACATATTCACGTGTACAAAATAAGAACTCGAATAAGGATGATGCAATTTTTGCAAAAAATCCATATGACACATTGTTATGGGTAGCGTACTCATATCACATTGCTTTCGACAATCTAAAAAATTTGAACAAAAATTAAGTTGCTCCAAAATCGGTCGGGTTTAGACTCAAATGTGTGGAAATACATACATATTCACGTGTACAAAATAAGAACTCGATTAAAGATGATGGAGTTTTTGCAAAAAAGTCCACATGACACATTGTTATGAGTAGCGTACTCATACCACATTGCTTTGGACAATCTTGAAAATTTGAACAAAAATTAACTTGCTCCAAAATTGGTCGGGTGTAGACTCAAATGTGTGGAAATACATACATATTCACGTGTACAAAATAAGAATTCGATCAAAGATGGTGGAATATTTGCAAAAAAGTCCAAATGACACATTGTTATTAGTAGCGTACTCATATCACATTGCTTTCGACAATCTAAAAAATTTGAACAAAAATTAACTTGCTCCAAAATCGGTCGGGTTTAGACCCAAATGTGTGGAAATACATACATATTCACGTGTACAAAATAAGAACTCGATTAAAGATGATGGAATTTTTGCAAAAAAGTCCATATGTCACATAGTTATGAGTAGCGTACTCATACCACAGTGCTTTCGACAATCTAAAAAATTTGAACAAAAATTAAGTTGCTCCAAAATCGGTCGGGTTTAGACTCAAATGTGTGGAAATACATACATATTCACGTGTACAAAATAAGAACTCGATTAAAGATGATGGAATTTTTGCAAAAAAGTCCATATGACACATTGTATGAGTAGCGCACTCTTCCACATTGCTTTCGACAATCTTGAAAATTTTAACAAAAATTAACTTGCTCCAAAATCGGTCGGGTTTAGACTCAAATGTGTGGAAATACATATATATTCACGTGTACAAAATAAGAACTCGAATAAAGATGATGCAATTTTTGCAAAAAATCCATATGACACATTGTTATGGGTAGCGTACTCATACCACATTGCTTTCGACAATCTAAAAAATTTGAACAAAAATAAAGTTGCTCCAAAATCGGTCGGGTTTAGACTCAAATGTGTGGAAATACATACATATTCACGTGTACAAAATAAGAACTCGATTAAAGATGATGGAATTTTTGCAAAAAAGTCCATATGACATATTGTTATGAGTAGCGTACTAATACCACATTGCTTTCGACAATCTTGAAAATTTGAACAAAAATTAACTTGCTCCAAAATCGGTCGGGTTTAGACTCAAATGTGTGGAAAAACATACATATTCACGTGTACAAAATAAGAATTCGATTAAAGATGGTGGAATATTTGGAAAAAAGTCCATATGACACATTGTTATGAGTAGCGTACTTATATCACATTGCTTTCGACAATCTTGAAAATTTGAACAAAAATTAACTTGCTCCAAAATCGGTCGGGTTTAGACTCAAATGTGTGGAAAAACATACATATTCACGTGTACAAAATAAGAATTCGATTAAAGATGGTGGAATATTTGGAAAAAAGTCCATATGACACATTGTTATGAGTAGCGTACTCATACGACATTGCTTTCGACAATCTAAAAAATTTGAACAAAAATTAACTTGCTCCAAAATCGGTCGGGTTTAGACTCAAATGTGTGGAAATACATATATTTTTACGGATACAAAATAAGAATAAAGTTGATGAAAATTTTGCAAAAAAATCCATATGACCCATTGTTATGAGTAGCGTACTCATACGACATTGCTTTCGACAAACTTGACAAATTGAACATAAATTAACTTGCTCCAAAATCGGTCGGGTTTAGACTCAAATGTATGGAAATACATATATTTTTACTCATACAAAATATGAACTCGAATAAAGATGATGCAATTTTCGCATAAAAATCCTTATGACCCATTGTTATGAGTAGCGTACTCATACGACATTGCTTTCGACAATCTTGAAAATTTGAACAAAAATTAACTTGCTCCAAAATCGGTCGGGTTTAGACTCAAATGTGTGGAAATACATACATATTCACGTGTACAAAATAAGAACTCGATTAATGATGATGGAATTTTTGCAAAAAAGTCCATATGTCACATAGTTATGAGTAGCGTACTCATACCACAGTGCTTTCGACAATCTAAAAAATTTGAACAAAAATTAAGTTGCTCCAAAATCGGTCGGGTTTAGACTCAAATGTGTGGAAATACATACATATTCACGTGTACAAAATAAGAACTCGATTAAAGATGATGGAATTTTTGCAAAAAAGTCCATATGACACATTGTTATGAGTAGCGTACTCATACCACATTGCTTTCGACAATCTTGAAAATTTGAACAAAAATTAACTTGCTCCAAAATCGGTCGGGTTTAGACTCAAATGTGTGGAAATACATACATATTCACGTGTACAAAATAAGAACTCGAATAAAGATGATGCAATTTTTGCAAAAAATCCATATGACACATTGTTATGGGTAGCGTACTCATATCACATTGCTTTCGACAATCTAAAAAATTTGAACAAAAATTAAGTTGCTCCAAAATCGGTCGGGTTAAGACTCAAATGTGTGGAAATACATACATATTCACGTGTATAAAATAAGAACTCGATTAAAGATGATGGAATTTTTGCAAAAAAGTCCATATGACACATTGTTATGAGTAGCGTACTAATACCACATTGCTTTCGACAATCTTGAAAATTTGAACAAAAATTAACTTGCTCCAAAATCGGTCGGGTTTAGACTCAAATGTGTGGAAAAACATACATATTCACGTGTATAAAATAAGAATTCGGTTTACCGTAGAACAGTCTTTAATTTTTACGACGTAAACAACCTTAGGGTCGTTTTTGACCCTGACTATTTTATTATGAATGCAAAAATCATACAAAGTTTTATTTATAAAAGAAAAGTTTAAAACTCATATTTTTATTCAATAATAAGGGAAACAATTTTTTAATAATTTTTTAAACACTGTACAAAAATATTTCTATTGTGAACATTTTTGCAAACATTTTGTTCGCATATGCAGCAGACTAATTCAAACTTTTTTTCTTGTTAAAGGTTGTCTAGATGATGGGCCAGCAGAAAAATTTACGGCCGGTGAGTCGGCATCAATTATTTTTCGTTTTAGTGACTGAGAAAACTTATTTCGTGTGCCTCTTGGTCTATGCTTCATATATTCCACTGCTAAATTTATACCAAGATTATGCAAATACTTTTTACGCGATTGTTTGCCATGCTTATCTAAAAACTCATGATTACATTCTTTATATATAATATAAGCATTGAGCGCAGAAATATCCACTATGTTGGCAAAAACACATATCGGCCAGCGTTTTGTTTTTCGTTTGCAACTGTAACCTGATAACATTTTGTCAGCATTATCAACACCGCCCCTCGTTTCGTTGTAATATTTTATTATTGCTGGAAGCTTTTTGGGTTCAGGCCCAACATCAGGTGAATGGTGTAATGTACTCTGAACAATTGTGCATTTATTTTTATGGCTGATATACGAAACCAATGTAGTGTTTTTAGCAAAGGCAAAAGAGGAGGAAAAAAGAGGTTGCTTCTTTTCCAACAAGAGTTTAGGTGGAATACTCCGCTTATTTTTTCGCAACGTTCCAACCATTGTCAATTTTTTTTCCAACAGTTTTTGACCTAATTCATATGACGAAAAGAATTTGTCCATCGTTATATTGTGGCCTTTTAAATCCCGAATTAAATCTAATACTACGCGTTGGCCCTGGTTACGCTCCGGTAAAGCACCCGTCGATCTTCCCAAGTAGGGCTGTATGTTCCATACGTAAGAAGTTGTAGCACACGCAAGCATCCAAAATTTTAATCCATACCTTTCAGGTTTGCTCGGCATGTACTGCCTAAATGCGCAACGGCCATGAAAACCAAACAATTGTTCATCAATAGTGACGCATTCACCAGGGTTATAAAAATTTGGAAGCAAATCAACCCATTTTTCCCACAATTCACGAATCGGTGCGAATTTATCATACAAACAAATACGTGTAAAAATTTAACGAATAACGAATACCAAATAACAAAGTTGCGTGTGAAAACCCCTATTATATTTTCCATTTTGAAAATATCATGCTATCATCTATAATACATAAAACATCCCATGATCATATGTATACATATAAAAACTATTGTCGGTCGAAAACGACCCTAAGATCGATAGAGCTCAAGTCAATATTTAGTTAAAATATTTTGTCAAAATATTGCTTTTATTAAACTTTTTCAATGCTTTACCCACCCAGCAACAAAGTCACAGAGTATTGGATAAATATATTAAATCTGAAGTAGTTAGTTTGTAGCTTAAAATGTAAGTTTGATCAAAAACGACCCCAAGACTGTTCTACGGTTAAAGATGGTGGAATATTTGGAAAAAAGTCCATATGACACATTGTTATGAGTAGCGTACTCATATCACATTGCTTTCGACAATCTAAAAAATTTGAACAAAAATTAACTTGCTCCAAAATCGGTCGGGTTTAGACTCAAATGTGTGGAAATACATATATTTTTACGGATACAAAATAAGAATAAAGTTGATGAAAATTTTGCAAAAAAATCCATATTACCCATTGTTATGAGTAGCGTACTCATACGACATTGCTTTCGACAAACTTAAAAATTTGAACATAAATTAACTTGCTCCAAAATCGGTCGGGTTTAGACTCAAATGTGTGGAAATACATATATTTTTACTCCTACAAAATATGAACTCGAATAAAGATGATGAAATTTTCGCATAAAAATCCTTATGACCCATTGTTATGAGTAGCGTACTCATACGACATTGCTTTGGACAATCTTGAAAATTTGAACAAAAATTAACTTGCTCCTAAATCGGTCGGGTTTAGACTCAAATGTGTGGAAATTCATATATTTTTTCTCATACAAAATATAAATTCGATTAAAGATGGTGGAATATTTGCAAAAAAGTCCATATGACGCATTGTTATGAGTAGCGTACTCGTACCACATTGCTTTCGACAATCTTGCAAAGTATAAAAAAAACTAAGTTGCTCCAAAATCGGTCGGGTTTAGACTCAAATGTGTGGAAATACATATATATTCACGTGAACAAAATATTAACTCGATTAAAGATTATGAAATTTTTGCAAAAAAATCCAAATGACGCATTGTTATGAGTAGCGTACTCGTACGACATTGCTTTCGACAATCTAAAAAATTTGAACAAAAATTAAGTTGCTCCAAAATCGGTCGGGTTTAGACTCAAATGTGTGAAAATACATATATATTCACGTGAACAAAATAAGAACTCGAATAAAGTTGATGAAATTTTTGCAAAAAAATCCATATGACCCATTGTTATGAGTAGCGTACTCATACCACATTGCTTTTGACAATCTTGAAAATTTGAACAAAAACTAAGTTGCTCTAAAATCGGTCGGGTTTAGACTCAAATGTGTGGAAATACATATATGTTCACGTGTACAAAATAAGAACTCGAATAAAGATGTTGAAATTTTTGCAAAAAAGTCCATTTGACACATTGTTATGAATAGCGTACTCATACCACATTGCTTCCGACAATCTAAAAAATTTGAACAAAAATTAACTTGCTCCAAAATCGGTCGGGTTTAGACTCAAATGTGTGGAAATACATATATATTCACGTGAACAAAATATTAACTCGATTAAAGATTATGAAATTTTTGCAAAAAAATCCAAATGACGCATTGTTATGAGTAGCGTACTCGTACGACATTGCTTTCGACAATCTAAAAAATTTGAACAAAAATTAAGTTGCTCCAAAATCGGTCGGGTTTAGACTCAAATGTGTGGAAATACATATATATTCACGTGAACAAAATATTAACTCGATTAAAGATTATGAAATTTTTGCAAAAAAATCCAAATGACGCATTGTTTTGAGTAGCGTACTCGTACGACATTGCTTTCGACAATCTAAAAAATTTGAACAAAAATTAAGTTGCTCCAAAATCGGTCGGGTTTAGACTCAAATGTGTGGAAATACATATATATTCACGTGAACAAAATAAGAACTCGAATAAAGTTGATGAAATTTTTGCAAAAAAATCCATATGACCCATTGTTATGAGTAGCGTACTCATACCACATTGCTTTCGACAATCTTGAAAATTTCAACAAAAATTAAGTTGCTCTAAAATCGGTCGGGTTTAGACTCAAATGTGTGGAAATACATATACATATGTTCACGTGTACAAAATAAGAACTCGAATAAAGATGTTGAAATTTTTGCAAAAAAGTCCATTTGACACATTGTTATGAATAGCGTACTCATACCACATTGCTTTCGACAATCTAAAAAATTTGAACAAAAATTAAGTTGCTCCAAAATCGGTCGGGTTTAGAGTCAAATGTGTGGAAATACATATATATTCACGTGAACAAAATAAAAACTCGAATAAAGTTGATGAAATTTTTGCAAAAAAATCCATATGACCCATTGTTATGAGTAGCGTACTCATACCACATTGCTTTCGACAATCTTGAAAATTTGAACATAAATTAACTTGCTCCAAAATCGGTCGGGTTTAGACTCAAATGTGTGGAAATACATATATTTTTACTCATACAAAATATGAACTCGAATAAAGATGATGAAATTTTCGCATAAAAATCCTTATGACCCATTGTTATGAGTAGCGTACTCATACGACATTGCTTTCGACAATCTAAAAAATTTGAACACAAACTAACTTGCTCCCAAATCGGTCGGGTTTAGACTCAAATGTGTGGAAATACATACATATTCACGAGTACAAAATAAGAACTCGAATAAAGTTGATGAAATGTTTGCAAAAAAAATCCATATGACGCATTGTTATGAGTTGCGTACTCATACCACATTGCTTTCGACAATTTTAAAAATTATAAGAAAAATAAAGTAGCTCCAAAATCGGCGTAGCGTACTCATACCACATTGCTTTCGACAATCTTGAAAATTTTAACAAAAATTAACTTGCTCCAAAATTGGTCGGGTTTAGACTCAAATGTGTGGAAATACATACATATTCACGTGTACAAAATAAGAATTCGATCAAAGATGGTGGAATATTTGCAAAAAAGTCCATATGACACATTGTTATTAGTAGCGTACTCATATCACATTGCTTTCGACAATCTAAAAAATTTGAACAAAAATTAACTTGCTCCAAAATCGGTCGGGTTTAGACTCAAATGTGTGGAAATACATACATATTCACGTGTACAAAATAAGAACTCGATTAAAGATTATGGAATTTTTGCAAAAAAGTCCATATGTCACATAGGTATGAGTAGCGTACTCATACCACAGTGCTTTCGACAATCTAAAAAATTTGAACAAAAATTAAGTTGCTCCAAAATCGGTCGGGTTTAGACTCAAATGTGTGGAAATACATACATATTCACGTGTACAAAATAAAAACTCGATTAAAGATGATGGAATTTTTGCAAAAAAGTCCATATGACACATTGTTATGAGTAGCGTACTCATACCACATTGCTTTCGACAATCTTGAAAATTTGAACAAAAATTAACTTGCTCCAAAATCGGTCGGGTTTAGACTCAAATGTGTGGAAATACATACATATTCACGTGTACAAAATAAGAACTCCAATAAAGATGATGCAATTTTTGCAAAAAATCCATATGACACATTGTTATGGGTAGCGTACTCATATCACATTGCTTTCGACAATCTAAAAAATTTTAACAAAAATTAAGTTGCTCCAAAATCGGTCGGGTTTAGACTCAAATGTGTGGAAATACATACATATTCACGTGTACAAAATAAGAACTCGATTAAAGATGATGGAATTTTTGCAAAAAAGTCCATAAGACACATTGTTATGAGTAGCGTACTAATACCACATTGCTTTCGACAATCTTGAAAATTTGAACAAAAATTAACTTGCTCCAAAATCGGTCGGGTTTAGACTCAAATGTGTGGAAAAACATACATATTCACGTGTACAAAATAAGAACTCGAATAAAGATGATGCAATTTTTGCAAAAAATCCATATGACACATTGTTATGGGTAGCGTACTCATATCACATTGCTTTCGACAATCTAAAAAATTTGAACAAAAATTAAGTTGCTCCAAAATCGGTCGGGTTTAGACTCAAATGTGTGGAAATACATACATATTCACGTGTACAAAATAAGAATTCGATTAAAGATGGTGGAATATTTGGAAAAAAGTCCATATGACACATTGTTATGAATAGCGTACTCATACCACATTGCTTTCGACAATCTAAAAAATTTGAAAAAAAATTAAGTTGCTCCAAAATCGGTCGGGTTTAGACTCAAATGTGTGGAAATACATATATATTCACGTGAACAAAATAAGAACTCGAATAAAGTTGATGAAATTTTTGCAAAAAAATCCATATGACCCATTGTTATGAGTAGCGTACTCATACCACATTGCTTTCGATAATCTTGAAAATTTGAACATAAATTAACTTGCTCCAAAATCGGTCGGGTTTAGACTCAAATGTGTGGAAATACATATATTTTTACTCATACAAAATATGAACTCGAATAAAGATGATGAAATTTTCGCATAAAAATCCTTATGACCCATTGTTATGAGTAGCGTACTCATACGACATTGCTTTCGACAATCTAAAAAATTTGAACACAAATTAACTTGCTCCCAAATCGGTCGGGTTTAGACTCAAATGTGTGGAAATACATACATATTCACGTGTACAAAATAAGAACTCGATTAAAGATGATGGAATTTTTGCAAAAAAGTCCATAAGACACATTGTTATGAGTAGCGTACTAATACCACATTGCTTTCGACAATCTTGAAAATTTGAACAAAAATTAACTTGCTCCAAAATCGGTCGGGTTTAGACTCAAATGTGTGGAAATACATACATATTCACGTGTACAAAATAAGAACCCGATTAAAGATGATGGAATTTTTGCAAAAAAGTCCATAAGACACATTGTTATGAGTAGCGTACTAATACCACATTGCTTTCGACAATCTTGAAAATTTGAACAAAAATTAACTTGCTCCAAAATCGGTCGGGTTTAGACTCAAATGTGTGGAAATACATACATATTCACGTGTACAAAATAAGAACTCGATTAAAGATGATGGAATTCTTGCAAAAAAGTCCATATGACACATTGTTATGAGTAGCGTACTCATACCACATTGCTTTCGACAACCTTGAAAATTTGAACAAAAATTAACTTGCTCCAAAATCGGTCGTGTTTAGACTCAAATGTGTGGAAATACATACATATTCACGTGTACAAAATAAGAACTCGATTAAAGATGATGGAATTCTTGCAAAAAAGTCCATATGACACATTGTTATGAGTAGCGTACTCATACCACATTGCTTTCGACAACCTTGAAAATTTGAACACAAATTAACTTGCTCCCAAATCGGTCGGGTTTAGACTCAAATGTGTGGAAATACATACATATTCACGTGTACAAAATAAGAACTCGATTAAAGATGATGGAATTTTTGCAAAAAAGTCCATAAGACACATTGTTATGAGTAGCGTACTAATACCACATTGCTTTCGACAATCTTGAAAATTTGAACAAAAATTAACTTGCTCCAAAATCGGTCGGGTTTAGACTCAAATGTGTGGAAATACATACATATTCACGTGTACAAAATAAGAACTCGATTAAAGATGATGGAATTCTTGCAAAAAAGTCCATATGACACATTGTTATGAGTAGCGTACTCATACCACATTGCTTTCGACAACCTTGAAAATTTGAACAAAAATTAACTTGCTCCAAAATCGGTCGTGTTTAGACTCAAATGTGTGGAAATACATACATATTCACGAGTACAAAATAAGAACTCGAATAAAGTTGATGAAATGTTTGCAAAAAAAATCCATATGACGCATTGTTATGAGTTGCGTACTCATACCACATTGCTTTCGACAATTTTGAAAATTATAAGAAAAATAAAGTAGCTCCAAAATCGGTCGGGTTTAGACTCAAATGTGTGGAAATACATACATATTCACGTGTACAAAATAAGAACTCGATTAAAGATGATGGAATTCTTGCAAAAAAGTCCATATGACACATTGTTATTAGTAGCGTACTCATACCACATTGCTTTCGACAACCTTGAAAATTTGAACAAAAATTAACTTGCTCCAAAATCGGTCGTGTTTAGACTCAAATGTGTGGAAATACATACATATTCACGTGTACAAAATAAGAATTCGAATAAAGATGATGCAATTTTTGCAAAAAATCCATATGACACATTGTTATGGGTAGCGTACTCATATCACATTGCTTTCGACAATCTAAAAAATTTGAACAAAAATTAAGTTGCTCCAAAATCGGTCGGGTTTAGACTCAAATGTGTGGAAATACATACATATTCACGTGTACAAAATAAGAACTCGATTAAAGATAATGGAATTTTTGCAAAAAAGTCCACATGACACATTGTTATGAGTAGCGTACTCATACCACATTGCTTTCGACAACCTTGAAAATTTGAACAAAAATTAACTTGCTCCAAAATCGGTCGTGTTTAGACTCAAATGTGTGGAAATACATACATATTCACGTGTACAAAATAAGAATTCGAATAAAGATGATGCAATTTTTGCAAAAAATCCATATGACACATTGTTATGGGTAGCGTACTCATATCACATTGCTTTCGACAATCTAAAAAATTTGAACAAAAATTAAGTTGCTCCAAAATCGGTCGGGTTTAGACTCAAATGTGTGGAAATACATACATATTCACGTGTACAAAATAAGAATTCGAATAAAGATGATGCAATTTTTGCAAAAAAGTCCATATGACACATTGTTATTAGTAGCGTACTCATATCACATTGCTTTCGACAATCTAAAAAATTTGAACAAAAATTAACTTGCTCCAAAATCGGTCGGGTTTAGACTCAAATGTGTGGAAATACATACATATTCACGTGTACAAAATAAGAACTCGATTAAAGATGATGGAATTTTTGCAAAAAAGTTCATATGTCACATAGTTATGAGTAGCGTACTCATACCACAGTGCTTTCGACAATCTAAAAAATTTGAACAAAAATTAAGTTGCTCCAAAATCGGTCGGGTTTAGACTCAAATGTGTGGAAATACATATATTTTTACGGATACAAAATAAGAATAAAGTTGATGAAAATTTTGCAAAAAAATCCATATGACCCATTGTTATGAGTTGCGTACTCATACCACATTGCTTTCGACAATTTTGAAAATTATAAGAAAAATAAAGTAGCTCCAAAATCGGTCGGGTTTAGACTCAAATGTGTGGAAATACATACATATTCACGTGTACAAAATAAGAACTCGATTAAAGATGATGGAATTCTTGCAAAAAAGTCCATATGACACATTGTTATGAGTAGCGTACTCATACCACATTGCTTTCGACAACCTTGAAAATTTGAACAAAAATTAACTTGCTCCAAAATCGGTCGTGTTTAGACTCAAATGTGTGGAAATACATACATATTCACGTGTACAAAATAAGAACTCGAATAAAGATGATGCAATTTTTGCAAAAAATCCATATCACACATTGTTATGGGTAGCGTACTCATATCACATTGCTTTCGACAATCTAAAAAATTTGAACAAAAATTAAGTTGCTCCAAAATCGGTCGGGTTTAGACTCAAATGTGTTGAAATACATACATATTCACGTGTACAAAATAAGAACTCGATTAAAGATGATGGAATTCTTGCAAAAAAGTCCATATGACACATTGTTATTAGTAGCGTACTCATACCGCATTGCTTTCGACAACCTTGAAAATTTGAACAAAAATTAACTTGCTCCAAAATCGGTCGTGTTTAGACTCAAATGTGTGGAAATACATACATATTCACGAGTACAAAATAAGAACTCGAATAAAGTTGATGAAATGTTTGCAAAAAAAATCCATATGACGCATTGTTATGAGTTGCGTACTCATACCACATTGCTTTCGACAATTTTGAAAATTATAAGAAAAATAAAGTAGCTCCAAAATCGGTCGGGTTTAGACTCAAATGTGTGGAAATACATACATATTCACGTGTACAAAATAAGAACTCGATTAAAGATGATGGAATTCTTGCAAAAAAGTCCATATGACACATTGTTATTAGTAGCGTACTCATACCACATTGCTTTCGACAATCTTGAAAATTTTAACAAAAATTAACTTGCTCCAAAATTGGTCGGGTTAAGACTCAAATGTGTGGAAATACATACACATTCACGTGTACAAAATAAGAATTCGATCAAAGATGGTGGAATATTTGCAAAAAAGTCCATATGACACATTGTTATTAGTAGCGTACTCATATCACATTGCTTTCGACAATCTAAAAAATTTGAACAAAAATTAACTTGCTCCAAAATCGGTCGAGTTTAGACTCAAATGTGTGGAAGTACATACATATTCACGTGTACAAAATAAGAACTCGATTAAAGATGATGGAATTTTTGCAAAAAAGTTCATATGTCACATAGTTATGAGTAGCGTACTCATACCACAGTGCTTTCGACAATCTAAAAAATTTGAACTAAAATTAAGTTGCTCCAAAATCGGTCGGGTTTAGACTCAAATGTGTGGAAATACATATATTTTTACGGATACAAAATAAGAATAAAGTTGATGAAAATTTTGCAAAAAAATCCATATGACCCATTGTTATGAGTTGCGTACTCATACCACATTGCTTTCGACAATTTTGAAAATTATAAGAAAAATAAAGTAGCTCCAAAATCGGTCGGGTTTAGACTCAAATGTGTGGAAATACATACATATTCACGTGTACAAAATAAGAACTCGATTAAAGATGATGGAATTCTTGCAAAAAAGTCCATATGACACATTGTTATGAGTAGCGTACTCATACCACATTGCTTTCGACAACCTTGAAAATTTGAACAAAAATTAACTTGCTCCAAAATCGGTCGTGTTTAGACTCAATTGTGTGGAAATACATACATATTCACGTGTACAAAATAAGAACTCGAATAAAATGATGCAATTTTTGCAAAAAATCCATATGACACATTGTTATGGGTAGCGTACTCATATCACATTGCTTTCGACAATCTAAAAAATTTGAACAAAAATTAAGTTGCTCCAAAATCGGTCGGGTTTAGACTCAAATGTGTGGAAATACATACATATTCACGTGTACAAAATAAGAATTCGATTAAAGATGGTGGAATATTTGGAAAAAAGTCCATATGACACATTGTTATGAATAGCGTACTCATACCACATTGCTTTCGACAATCTAAAAAATTTGAAAAAAAATTAAGTTGCTCCAAAATCGGTCGGGTTTAGACTCAAATGTGTGGAAATACATATATATTCACGTGAACAAAATAAGAACTCGAATAAAGTTGATGAAATTTTTGCAAAAAAATCCATATGACCCATTGTTATGAGTAGCGTACTCATACCACATTGCTTTCGACAATCTTGAAAATTTGAACATAAACTAACTTGTTCCAAAATCGGTCGGGTTTAGACTCAAATGTGTGGAAATACATATATTTTTACTCATACAAAATATGAACTCGAATAAAGATGATGAAATTTTCGCATAAAAATCCTTATGACCCATTGTTATGAGTAGCGTACTCATACGACATTGCTTTCGACAATCTAAAAAATTTGAACACAAATTAACTTGCTCCCAAATCGGTCGGGTTTAGACTCAAATGTGTGGAAATACATACATATTCACGAGTACAAAATAAGAACTCGAATAAAGTTGATGAAATGTTTGCAAAAAAAATCCATATGACGCATTGTTATGAGTTGCGTACTCATACCACATTGCTTTCGACAATTTTGAAAATTATAAGAAAAATAAAGTAGCTCCAAAATCGGTCGGGTTTAGACTCAAATGTGTGGAAATACATACATATTCACGTGTACAAAATAAGAACTCGAATAAAGATGATGCAATTTTTGCAAAAAATCCATATGACACATTGTTATGGGTAGCGTACTCATATCACATTGCTTTCGACAATCTAAAAAATTTGAACAAAAATTAAGTTGCTCCAAAATCGGTCGGGTTTAGACTCAAATGTGTGGAAATACATACATATTCACGTGTACAAAATAAGAACTCGATTAAAGATAATGGAATTTTTGCAAAAAAGTCCACATGACACATTGTTATGAGTAGCGTACTCATACCAAATTGCTTTCGACAATCTTGAAAATTTGAACAAAAATTAAGTTGCTCCAAAATCGGTCGGGTTTAGACTCAAATGTGTGGAAATACATACATATTCACGTGTATAAAATAAGAATTCGATTAAAGATGGTGGAATATTTGGAAAAAAGTCCATATGACACATTGTTATGAATAGCGTACTCATACCACATTGCTTTCGACAATCTAAAAAATTTGAAAAAAAAATAAAGTTGCTCCAAAATCGGTCGGGTTTAGACTCAAATGTGTGGAAATACATATATTTTTACGGATACAAAATAAGAATAAAGTTGATGAAAATTTTGCAAAAAAACCCATATGACCCATTGTTATGAGTTGCGTACTCATACCACATTGCTTTCGACAATTTTGAAAATTATAAGAAAAATAAAGTAGCTCCAAAATCGGTCGGGTTTAGACTCAAATGTGTGGAAATACATACATATTCACGTGTACAAAATAAGAACTCGATTAAAGATGATGGAATTCTTGCAAAAAAGTCCATATGACACATTGTTATTAGTAGCGTACTCATACCACATTGCTTTCGACAACCTTGAAAATTTGAACAAAAATTAACTTGCTCCAAAATCGGTCGTGTTTAGACTCAAATGTGTGGAAATACATACATATTCACGTGTACAAAATAAGAACTCGAATAAAGTTGATGAAATGTTTGCAAAAAAAATCCATATGACGCATTGTTATGAGTTGCGTACTCATACCACATTGCTTTCGACAATTTTGAAAATTATAAGAAAAATAAAGTAGCTCCAAAATCGGTCGGGTTTAGACTCAAATGTGTGGAAATACATACATATTCACGTGTACAAAATAAGAACTCGAATAAAGATGATGGAATTCTTGCAAAAAAGTCCATATGACACATTGTTATGAGTAGCGTACTCATACCACATTGCTTTCGACAACCTTGAAAATTTGAACAAAAATTAACTTGCTCCAAAATCGGTCGTGTTTAGACTCAAATGTGTGGAAATACATACATATTCACGTGTACAAAATAAGAACTCGAATAAAAATGATGCAATTTTTGCAAAAAATCCATATGACACATTGTTATGGGTAGCGTACTCATATCACATTGCTTTCGACAATCTAAAAAATTTGAACAAAAATTAAGTTGCTCCAAAATCGGTCGGGTTTAGACTCAAATGTGTGGAAATACATACATATTCACGTGTACAAAATAAGAATTCGATTAAAGATGGTGGAATATTTGGAAAAAAGTCCATATGACACATTGGTATGAATAGCGTACTCATACGACAATCTAAAAAATTTGAACAAAAATTAAGTTGCTCCAAAATCGGTCGGGTTTAGACTCAAATGTGTGGAAATACATACATATTCACGTGTACAAAATAAGAACTCGATTAAAGATAATGGAATTTTTGCAAAAAAGTCCACATGACACATTGTTATGAGTAGCGTACTCATACCACATTGCTTTCGACAATCTTGAAAATTTTAACAAAAATTAACTTGCTCCAAAATTGGTCGGGTTTAGACTCAAATGTGTGGAAATGCATACATATTCACGTGTACAAAATAAGAATTCGATCAAAGATGGTGGAATATTTGCAAAAAAGTCCATATGACACATTGTTATTAGTAGCGTACTCATATCACATTGCTTTCGACAATCTAAAAAATTTGAACAAAAATTAACTTGCTCCAAAATCGGTCGGGTTTAGACTCAAATGTGTGGAAATACATACATATTCACGTGTACAAAATAAGAACTCGATTAAAGATGATGGAATTTTTGCAAAAAAGTTCATATGTCACATAGTTATGAGTAGCGTACTCATACCACAGTGCTTTCGACAATCTAAAAAATTTGAACAAAAATTAAGTTGCTCCAAAATCGGTCGGGTTTAGACTCAAATGTGTGGAAATACATATATTTTTACGGATACAAAATAAGAATAAAGTTGATGAAAATTTTGCAAAAAAATCCATATGACCCATTGTTATGAGTTGCGTACTCATACCACATTGCTTTCGACAATTTTGAAAATTATAAGAAAAATAAAGTAGCTCCAAAATCGGTCGGGTTTAGACTCAAATGTGTGGAAATACATACATATTCACGTGTACAAAATAAGAACTCGATTAAAGAAGATGGAATTCTTGCAAAAAAGTCCATATGACACATTGTTATGAGTAGCGTACTCATACCACATTGCTTTCGACAACCTTGAAAATTTGAACAAAAATTAACTTGCTCCAAAATCGGTCGTGTTTAGACTCAAATGTATGGAAATACATACATATTCACGTGTACAAAATAAGAACTCGAATAAAGATGATGCAATTTTTGCAAAAAATCCATATGACACATTGTTATGGGTAGCGTACTCATATCACATTGCTTTCGACAATCTAAAAAATTTGAACAAAAATTAAGTTGCTCCAAAATCGGTCGGGTTTAGACTGAAATGTGTGGAAATACATACATATTCACGTGTACAAAATAAGAATTCGATTAAAGATGGTGGAATATTTGGAAAAAAGTCCATATGACACATTGTTATGAATAGCGTACTCATACCACATTGCTTTCGACAAACTAAAAAATTTGAAAAAAAATTAAGTTGCTCCAAAATCGGTCGGGTTTAGACTCAAATGTGTGGAAATACATATATATTCACGTGAACAAAATAAGAACTCGAATAAAGTTGATGAAATTTTTGCAAAAAAATCCATATGACCCATTGTTATGAGTAGCGTACTCATACCACATTGCTTTCGACAATCTTGAAAATTTGAACATAAATTAACTTGCTCCAAAATCGGTCGGGTTTAGACTCAAATGTGTGGAAATACATATATTTTTACTCATACAAAATATGAACTCGAATAAAGATGATGAAATTTTCGCATAAAAATCCTTATGACCCATTGTTATGAGTAGCGTACTCATACGACATTGCTTTCGACAATCTAAAAAATTTGAACACAAATTAACTTGCTCCCAAATCGGTCGGGTTTAGACTCAAATGTGTGGAAATACATATATATTCACGAGTACAAAATAAGAACTCGAATAAAGTTGATGAAATGTTTGCAAAAAAAATCCATATGACGCATTGTTATGAGTTGCGTACTCATACCACATTGCTTTCGACAATTTTGAAAATTATAAGAAAAATAAAGTAGCTCCAAAATCGGTCGGGTTTAGACTCAAATGTGTGGAAATACATACATATTCACGTGTACAAAATAAGAACTCGAATAAAGATGATGCAATTTTTGCAAAAAATCCATATGACACATTGTTATGGGTAGCGTACTCATATCACATTGCTTTCGACAATCTAAAAAATTTGAACAAAAATTAAGTTGCTCCAAAATCGGTCGGGTTTAGACTCAAATGTGTGGAAATACATACATATTCACGTGTACAAAATAAGAACTCGATTAAAGATAATGGAATTTTTGCAAAAAAGTCCACATGACACATTGTTATGAGTAGCGTACTCATACCACATTGCTTTCGACAATCTTGAAAATTTGAACAAAAATTAAGTTGCTCCAAAATCGGTCGGGTTTAGACTCAAATGTGTGGAAATACATACATATTCACGTGTACAAAATAAGAATTCGATTAAAGATGGTGGAATATTTGGAAAAAAGTCCATATGACACATTGTTATGAATAGCGTACTCATACCACATTGCTTTCGACAATCTAAAAAATTTGAAAAAAAATTAAGTTGCTCCAAAATCGGTCGGGTTTAGACTCAAATGTGTGGAAATACATATATTTTTACGGATACAAAATAAGAATAAAGTTGATGAAAATTTTGCAAAAAAATCCATATGACCCATTGTTATGAGTTGCGTACTCATACCACATTGCTTTCGACAATTTTGAAAATTATAAGAAAAATAAAGTAGCTCCAAAATCGGTCGGGTTTAGACTCAAATGTGTGGAAATACATACATATTCACGTGTACAAAATAAGAACTCGATTAAAGATGATGGAATTCTTGCAAAAAAGTCCATATGACACATTGTTATTAGTAGCGTACTCATACCACATTGCTTTCGACAACCTTGAAAATTTGAACAAAAATTAACTTGCTCCAAAATCGGTCGTGTTTAGACTCAAATGTGTGGAAATACATACATATTCACGTGTACAAAATAAGAACTCGAATAAAGATGATGCAATTTTTGCAAAAAATCCATATGACACATTGTTATGGGTAGCGTACTCATATCACATTGCTTTCGACAATCTAAAAAATTTGAACAAAAATTAAGTTGCTCCAAAATTGGTCGGGTTTAGACTCAAATGTGTGGAAATACATACATATTCACGTGTACAAAATAAGAACTCGATTAAAGATAATGGAATTTTTGCAAAAAAGTCCACATGACACATTGTTATGAGTAGCGTACTCATACCACATTGCTTTCGACAATCTTGAAAATTTTAACAAAAATTAACTTGCTCCAAAATTGGTCGGGTTTAGACTCAAATGTGTGGAAATACATACATATTCACGTGTACAAAATAAGAATTCGATCAAAGATGGTGGAATATTTGCAACAAAGTCCATATGACACATTGTTATTAGTAGCGTACTCATATCACATTGCTTTCGACAATCTAAAAAATTTGAACAAAAATTAACTTGCTCCAAAATCGGTCGGGTTTAGACTCAAATGTGTGGAAATACATACATATTCACGTGTACAAAATAAGAACTCGATTAAAGATGATGGAATTTTTGCAAAAAAGTTCATATGTCACATAGTTATGAGTTGCGTACTCATACCACAGTGCTTTCGACAATCTAAAAAATTTGAACAAAAATTAAGTTGCTCCAAAATCGGTCGGGTTTAGACTCAAATGTGTGGAAATACATACATATTCACGTGTACAAAATAAGAACTCGATTAAAGATGATGGAATTTTTGTAAAAAAGTCCATATGACACATTGTAATGAGTAGCGTACTCATACCACATTGCTTTCGACAATCTTGAAAATTTTAACAAAAATTAACTTGCTCCAAAATCGGTCGGGTTTAGACTCAAATGTGTGGAAATACATACATATTCACGTGTACAAAATAAGAACTCCAATAAAGATGATGCAATTTTTGCAAAAAATCCATATGACACATTGTTATGGGTAGCGTACTCATATCACATTGCTTTCGACAATCTAAAAAATTTGAACAAAAATTAAGTTGCTCCAAAATCGGTCGGGTTTAGACTCAAATGTGTATAAATACATACATATTCACGTGTACAAAATAAGAACTCGATTAAGGGTGATGGAATTTTTGCAAAAAAGTCCATATGACACATTGTTATGAGTAGCGTACTAATACCACATTGCTTTCGACAATCTTGAAAATTTGAACAAAAATTAACTTGCTCCAAAATCGGTCGGGTTTAGACTCAAATGTGTGGAAAAACATACATATTCACGTGTACAAAATAAGAATTCGATTAAAGATGGTGGAATATTTGGAAAAAAGTCCATATGACACATTGTTATGAGTAGCGTACTCATATCACATTGCTTTCGACAATCTAAAAAATTTGAACAAAAATTAACTTGCTCCAAAATCGGTCAGGTTTAGACTCAAATGTGTGGAAATACATATATATTCACGTGAACAAAATAAGAACTCGAATAAAGATGATGACATTTTTGCAAAAAAATCCATATGACGCATTGTTATGAGTGGCGTACTCATACCACATTACTTTCGACTATCTTGAAAATTATAAGAAAAATTAAGTTGCTCCAAAATCGGTCGGGTTTAGACTCAAATGTGTGGAAATACATATATATTCACGTGTACAAAATAAGAACTCGAATAAGGATGTTGAAATTTTTTGCAAAAAAGTCCATTTGACACACTGTTATGAGTAGCGTACTTATATCACATTTCTTTCGACAAACTTGAAAATTTGAACAAAAATTAACTTGCTCCTAAATCGGTCGGGTTTAGACTCAAATGTGTGAAAATTCATATATGTTCACGTGTACAAAATAAGAATTCGATTAAAGATGGTGGAATATTTGCAAAAAAGTCCATATGACGCATTGTTATGAGTAGCGTACTCGTACCACATTGCTTTCGACAATCTTGCAAAGTATAAAAAAAACTAAGTTGCTCCAAAATCGGTGGGGTTTAGACTCAAATGTGTGGAAATACATATATATTCACGTGAACAAAATATTAACTCGATTAAAGATTATGAAATTTTTGCAAAAAAATCCAAATGTCGCATTGTTATGAGTAGCGTACTCGTACGACATTGCTTTCGACAAACTAAAAAATTTGAACAAAAATTGAGTTGCTCCAAAATCGGTCGGGTTTAGACTCAAATGTGTGGAAATACATATATATTCACGTGAACAAAATAAGAACTCGAATAAAGTTGATGAAATTTTTGCAAAAAAATCCATATGACCCATTGTTATGAGTAGCGTACTCATACCACATTGCTTTCGACAATCTTGAAAATTTGAACAAAAATTAAGTTGCTCTAAAATCGGTCGGGTTTAGACTCAAATGTGTGGAAATACATATATGTTCACGTGTACAAAATAAGAACTCGAATAAAGATGTTGAAATTTTTGCAAAAAAGTCCATTTGACACATTGTTATGAATAGCGTACTCATACCACATTGCTTCCGACAATCTAAAAAATTTGAACAAAAATTAACTTGCTCCAAAATCGGTCGGGTTTAGACTCAAATGTGTGGAAATACATATATTTTTACGGATACAAAATAAGAATAAAGTTGATGAAAATTTTGCAAAAAAATCCATATGACCCATTGTTATGAGTAGCGTACTCATACGACATTGCTTTCGACAAACTTGAAAATTTGAACAAAAATTAAGTTGCTCCAAAATCGGTCGGGTTTAGACTCAAATGTGTGGAAATACATATATTTTTACTCATACGAAATATGAACTCGAATAAAGATGATGAAATTTTCGCATAAAAATCCTAATGACCCATTGTTATGAGTAGCGTACTCATACGACATTGCTTTCGACAATCTTAAAAATTTGAACAAAAATTAAGTTGCTCCAAAATCGGTCGGGTTTATACTCAAATGTGTGGAAATACATATATATTCACGTGTACAAAATAAGAACTCGAATAAAGATGTATTTTGGAACGAATTTCCGTCATCCCTTGTCAAGTTTGGTTTGGAGACAAACCGGTTTCGGCGTTGTGCCATCTTCAGTGTAATTTTTCGTTGAAATTTTTGCAAAAAAGTCCATTTGACACACTGTTATGAGTAGCGTACTCATATCACATTTCTTTCGACAATCTAAAAAATTTGAACAAAAATTTAGTTGCTCCAAAATCGGTCGGATTTAGACTCAAATGTGTGGAAATACATATATATTCACGTGAATAAAAAAAGAACTCCGATAAAGATGTTGAAATTTTTGCAAAAAAATCCAAATGACGCAATGTTATGAGTAGCGTACTCATACCACATTGCTTTCGACAATCTTGAAAATTTGAACAAAAATTAAGTTGCTCCAAAATCGGTCGGGTTTAGACTCAAATGTGTGGAAATACATACATACATATTCACGTGTACAAAATAAGAATTCGATTAAAGATGGTGGAATATTTGCAAAAAAGTCCATATGACACATTGCTATGAGTAGCGTACTCATATCACATTGCTTTCGACAATCTAAAAAATTTGAACAAAAATTAACTTGCTCCAAAATCGGTCGGGTTTAGACTCATATGTGTGGAAATACATACATATTCACGAGTACAAAATAAGAACTCGAATAAAGACGATGAAATTTTTGCAAAAAAATTCAAATGACGTGTTGTTATGAGTAGCGTACTCGTACGACATTGCTTTCGACAATATAAAAAATTTGAACAAAAATTAAGTTGCTCCAAAATCGGTCGGGTTTAGACTCAAATGAGTGGAAATACATATATATTCACGTAAACAAAATAAGTACTCGAATAAATTTGATGAAATTTTTGCTAAAAAATCCATATGACACATTGTTATGAGTAGCGTACTCATACCACATTGCTTTCGACAATCTTGAAAATTTGAACAAAAATTAAGTTGCTCCAAAATCGGTCGGGTTTAGACTCAAATGTGTGGAAATACATATATACTCACGTGTACAAAAAAAGAACTCCAATAAAGATGTTGAAATTTTTGCAAAAAAGTCCATTTGACACATTGTTATGAGTAGCGTACTCATACCACATTAATTAAACAATCTAAAAAATTTGAACAAAAATTGACTTGCTCCAATATCGGTCGGGTTTAGACTCAAATGAGTGGAAATACATATATATTCACGTAAACAAAATAAGAACTCGAATAAATTTTATGAAATTTTTGCTAAAAAATCCATATGACACATTGTTATGAGTAGCGTACTCATACCACATTGCTTTCGACAATCTTGAAACTTTGAACAAAAATTAAGTTGCTCCAAAATCGGTCGGGTTTAGACTCAAATGTGTGGAAATACATACATATTCACCAGTACAAAATAAGAACTCGAATAAAGACGATGAAATTTTTGCAAAAAAATTCAAATGACGTATTGTTATGAGTAGCGTACTCGTACGACATTGCTTTCGACAATCTAAAAAATTTGAACAAAAATTGAGTTGCTCCAAAATCGGTCGGGTTTAGACTCAAATGAGTGGAAATACATATATATTCACGTAAACAAAATAAGAACTCGAATAAAATTGATGAAATTTTTGCAAAAAAATCCATATGACACATTGTTATGAGTAGCGTACTCATACGACATTGCTTTCGACAAATTTGAAAATTTGAACATAAATTAACTTGCTCCAAAATCGGTCGGGTTTAGACTCAAATGTGTGGAAATACATATATTTTTACTCATACAAAATATGAACTCGAATAAAGATGATGAAATTTTCGCATAAAAATCCTAATGACCCATTGTTATGAGTAGCGTACTCATACGACATTGCTTTCGACAATCTAAAAAATTTGAACAAAAATTAAGTTGCACCAAAATCGGTCGGGTTTAGATTCAAATGTGTGGAAATACATATATATTCACGTGTACAAAATAAGAACTCGAATAAAGATGTTGAAATTTTTGCAAAATAGTCCATTTGACACACTGTTATGAGTAGCGTACTCATATCACATTTCTTTCGACAATCTAAAAAATTTGAACAAAAATTTAGTTGCTCCAAAATCGGTCGGATTTAGACTCAAATGTGTGGAAATACATACATATTCACGTGTACAAAATAAGAATTCGATTAAAGATGGTGGAATATTTGCAAAAAAGTCCATATGACACATTGCTATGAGTAGCGTACTCATATCACATTGCTTTCGACAATCTTGAAAATTTGAACAAAAATTAAGTTGCTCCAAAATCGGTCGGGTTTAGACTCAAATGTGTGGAAATACATACATATTCACGTGTACAAAATAAGAATTCGATTAAAGATGGTGGAATATTTGCAAAAAAGTCCATATGACACATTGCTATGAGTAGCGTACTCATATCACATTGCTTTCGACAATATAAAAAATTTGAACAAAAATTAAGTTGCTCCAAAATCGGTCGGGTTTAGACTCAAATGAGTGGAAATACATATATATTCACGTAAACAAAATAAGTACTCGAATAAATTTGATGAAATTTTTGCTAAAAAATCCATATGACACATTGTTATGAGTAGCGTACTCATACCACATTGCTTTCGACAATCTTGAAAATTTGAACAAAAATTAAGTTGCTCCAAAATCGGTCGGGTTTAGACTCAAATGTGTGGAAATACATATATACTCACGTGTACAAAAAAAGAACTCCAATAAAGATGTTGAAATTTTTGCAAAAAAGTCCATTTGACACATTGTTATGAGTAGCGTACTCATACCACATTAATTAAACAATCTAAAAAATTTGAACAAAAATTGACTTGCTCCAATATCGGTCGGGTTTAGACTCAAATGAGTGGAAATACATATATATTCACGTAAACAAAATAAGAACTCGAATAAATTTTATGAAATTTTTGCTAAAAAATCCATATGACACATTGTTATGAGTAGCGTACTCATACCACATTGCTTTCGACAATCTTGAAACTTTGAACAAAAATTAAGTTGCTCCAAAATCGGTCGGGTTTAGACTCAAATGTGTGGAAATACATACATATTCACCAGTACAAAATAAGAACTCGAATAAAGACGATGAAATTTTTGCAAAAAAATTCAAATGACGTATTGTTATGAGTAGCGTACTCGTACGACATTGCTTTCGACAATCTAAAAAATTTGAACAAAAATTGAGTTGCTCCAAAATCGGTCGGGTTTAGACTCAAATGAGTGGAAATACATATATATTCACGTAAACAAAATAAGAACTCGAATAAAATTGATGAAATTTTTGCAAAAAAATCCATATGACACATTGTTATGAGTAGCGTACTCATACGACATTGCTTTCGACAAATTTGAAAATTTGAACATAAATTAACTTGCTCCAAAATCGGTCGGGTTTAGACTCAAATGTGTGGAAATACATATATTTTTACTCATACAAAATATGAACTCATATAAAGATGATGAAATTTTCGCATAAAAATCCTAATGACCCATTGTTATGAGTAGCGTACTCATACGACATTGCTTTCGACAATCTAAAAAATTTGAACAAAAATTAAGTTGCACCAAAATCGGTCGGGTTTAGACTCAAATGTGTGGAAATACATATATATTCACGTGTACAAAATAAGAACTCGAATAAAGATGTTGAAATTTTTGCAAAAAAGTCCATTTGACACACTGTTATGAGTAGCGTACTCATATCACATTTCTTTCGACAATCTAAAAAATTTGAACAAAAATTTAGTTGCTCCAAAATCGGTCGGATTTAGACTCAAATGTGTGGAAATACATACATATTCACGTGTACAAAATAAGAATTCGATTAAAGATGGTGGAATATTTGCAAAAAAGTCCATATGACACATTGCTATGAGTAGCGTACTCATATCACATTGCTTTCGACAATCTTGAAAATTTGAACAAAAATTAAGTTGCTCCAAAATCGGTCGGGTTTAGACTCAAATGTGTGGAAATACATACATATTCACGTGTACAAAATAAGAATTCGATTAAAGATGGTGGATTATTTGCAAAAAAGTCCATATGACACATTGCTACGAGTAGCGTACTCATATCACATTGCTTTCGACAATCTAAAAAATTTGAACAAAAATTAACTTGCTCCAAAATCGGTCGGGTTTAGACTCAAATGTGTGGAAATACATACATATTCACGAGTACAAAATAAGAACTCGAATAAAGACGATGAAATTTTTGCAAAAAAATTCAAATGACGTATTGTTATGAGTAGCGTACTCGTACGACATTGCTTGCGACAATATAAAAAATTTGAACAAAAATTAAGTTGCTCCAAAATCGGTCAGGTTTAGACTCAAATGAGTGGAAATAGATATATATTCACGTAAACAAAATAAGTACTCGAATAAATTTGATGAAATTTTTGCTAAAAAATCCATATGACACATTGTTATGAGTAGCGTACTCATACCACATTGCTTTCGACAATCTTGAAAATTTGAACAAAAATTAGGTTGCTCCAAAATCGGTCGGGTTTAGACTCAAATGTGTGGAAATACATATATACTCACGTGTACAAAAAAAGAACTCCAATAAAGATGTTGAAATTTTTGCAAAAAAGTCCATTTGACACATTGTTATGAGTAGCGTACTCATACCACATTAATTAAACAATCTAAAAAATTTGAACAAAAATTTACTTGCTCCAATATCGGTCGGGTTTAGACTCAAATGAGTGGAAATACATATATATTCACGTAAACAAAATAAGAACTCGAATAAATTTGATGAAATTTTTGCTAAAAAATCCATATGACACATTGTTATGAGTAGCGTACTCATACCACATTGCTTTCGACAATCTTGAAACTTTGAACAAAAATTAACTTGCTCCAAAATCGGTCGGGTTTAGACTCAAATGTGTGGAAATACATATATATTCACGTGTACAAAAAAAGAACTCGAATAAATTTGATGAAATTTTTGCTAAAAAATCCATATGACACATTGTTATGAGTAGCGTACTCATACCACATTGCTTTCGACAATCTTGGAAATTTGAACAAAAATTAGGTTGCTCCAAAATCGGTCGGGTTTAGACTCAAATGTGTGGAAATACATATATACTCACGTGTACAAAAAAAGAACTCCAATAAAGATGTTGAAATTTTTGCAAAAAAGTCCATTTGACACATTGTTATGAGTAGCGTACTCATACCACATTAATTAAACAATCTAAAAAATTTGAACAAAAATTTACTTGCTCCAATATCGGTCGGGTTTAGACTCAAATGAGTGGAAATACATATATATTCACGTAAACAAAATAAGAACTCGAATAAATTTGATGAAATTTTTGCTAAAAAATCCATATGACACATTGTTATGAGTAGCGTACTCATACCACATTGCTTTCGACAATCTTGAAACTTTGAACAAAAATTAACTTGCTCCAAAATCGGTCGGGTTTAGACTCAAATGTGTGGAAATACATATATATTCACGTGTACAAAAAAAGAACTCGAATAAAGATGTTGAAATTTTTGCAAAAAAGTCCATTTGACACATTGTTATGAGTAGCGCACTCATAACACATTGCTTTCGACAATCTTGAAAATTTGAACAAAAATTAAGTTGCTCCAAAATCGGTCGGGTTTAGACTCAAATGTGTGGAAATACATACATATATGTTCACGTGAACAAAATAAGAACTCGGATAAAGATGATGAAATTTTTGCAAAAAAATCCATATGACCTATTGTTATGAGTAGCGTACTCATACCACATTGCTTTCGACAATCTTGAAAATTTGAACAAAAATTAAGTTGCTCCAAAATCGGTCGGGTTTAGACTCAAATGTGTGGAAATACATAAATGTTCACGTGTACAAAATAAGAACTCGAATAAAGATGTTGAAATTTTTGCAAAAAAGTCCATTTGACACATTCTTATGAGTAGCGTCCTCATACCACATTGCTTTCGACAATCTAAAAAATTTGAACAAAAATTAACTTGCTCCAAAATCGGTCGGGTTTAGACTCAAATGTGTGGAAATACCTATATTTTTACGGATACAAAATAAGAACTGGAATAAAGATGATGAAATTTTTGCAAAAAAATCCATATGACCCATTGTTATGAGTAGCGTACTCATACGACATTGCTTTCAACAATCTTGAAAATTTGAACAAAAATTAACTTGCTCTAAAATCGGTCGGGTTTAGACTCAAATATGTGGAATAACATATATTTTTACTCATACAAAATTAGAACTCGAATAAAGACGATGAAATTTTTGCAAAAAAATTCAAATGACGTATTGTTATGAGTAGCGTACTCGTACGACATTGCTTTCGACAATCTAAAAAATTTGAACAAAAATTGAGTTGCTCCAAAATCGGTCGGGTTTAGACTCAAATGAGTGGAAATACATATATATTCACGTAAACAAAATAAGAACTCGAATAAAATTGATGAAATTTTTGCAAAAAAATCCATATGACACATTGTTATGAGTAGCGTACTCATACCATATTGCTTTCGACAATCTTGAAAATTTGAACAAAAATTAAGTTGCTCCAAAATCGGTCGGGTTTAGACTCAAATGTGTGGAAATACATATATATTCACGTGAATAAAATAAGAACTCGGATAAAGATGTTGAAATTTTTGCAAAAAAATCCAAATGACGCAATGTTATGAATAGCGTACTCATACCACATTGCTTTCGACAATCTTTAAAATTTGAACAAAAATTAAGTTGCTCCAAAATCGGTCGGGTTTAGACTCAAATGAGTGGAAATACATATATATTCACGTAAACAAAATAAGAACTCGAATAAAATTGATGAAATTTTTGCAAAAAAATCCATATGACACATTGTTATGAGTAGCGTACTCATACCACATTGCTTTCGACAATCTTGAAAATTTGAACAAAAATTAAGTTGCTCCAAAATCGGTCGGGTTTAGACTCAAATGTGTGGAAATACATATATATTCACGTGAATAAAATAAGAACTCGGATAAAGATGTTGAAATTTTTGCAAAAAAATCCAAATGACGCAATGTTATGAGTAGCGTACTCATACCACATTGCTTTCGACAATCTTGAAAATTTGAACAAAAATTAAGTTGCTCCCAAATCGGTCGGGTTTAGACTCAAATGTGTGGAAATACATACATATTCACGTGTGCAAAATAAGAATTTTATTAAAGATGGTGGAATATTTGCAAAAAAGTCCATATGACACATTGTTATGAGTAGCGTACTCATATCACATTGCTTTCGACAATCTAAAAAATTTGAACAAAAATTAACTTGCTCCAAAATCGGTCGGGTTTAGACTCAAATGTGTGGAAATACATATATGTTCACGTGAACAAAATAAGAACTCGGATAAAGATGATGAAATTTTTGCAAAAAAATCCATATGACCCATTGTTAAGAGTAGCGTACTCATACCACATTGCTTTCGACAATCTTGAAAATTTGAATTAAATTTAGTTGCTCCAAAATCGGTCGGGTTTAGACTCAAATGTGTGGAAATACATATATTTTTTCTCATACAAAATATGAACTCGATTAAAGATGATGAAATTTTTGCAAAAAAATACATATGACCCATTGTTATGAGTAGCGTACTCGTACGACATTGCTTTCGACAATCTTAAAAATTTGAACAAAAATTAAGTTGCTCCAAAATCGGTCGGGTTTAGACTCAAATGTGTGGAAATACATACATATTCACGTGTGCAAAATAAGAATTCGATTAAAGATGGTGGAATATTTGCAAAAAAGTCCATATGACACATTTTTATGAGTAGCGTACTCATATCACATTGCTTTCGACAACCCAAAAAATTTAAACAAAAATTAACTTGCTCCAAAATCGGTCGGGTTTAGCCTCAAATGTGTGGAAATACATATATGTTCACGTGTACAAAATAAGAACTCGAATAAAGATGTTGAAATTTTTGCAAAAAAGTCTATTTGACACATTGTTATGAGTAGCGTACTCATACCACATTGCTTTCAACAATCTTCAAAATTTGAACAAAGATTAACTTGCTCCAAAATCGGTCGGGTTTAGACTCAAATGTGTGGAAATACATATATTTTTTCTCATACAAAATATGAACTCGATTAAAGATGATGAAATTTTTGCAAAAAAATAAATATGACCCATTGTTAAGAGTAGCGTACTCGTACGACATTGCTTTCGACAATCTTAAAAATTTGAACAAAAATTAAGTTGCTCCAAAATCGGTCGGGTTTAGACTCAAATGTGTGGAAATACATACATATTCACGTGTGCAAAATAAGAATTCGATGAAAGATGGTGAAATATTTTCAAAAAAGTCCATATGACACATTGTTATGAGTAGCGTACTCATATCACATTGCTTTCGACAATCTTAAAAATTTGAACAAAAATTAAGTTGCTCCAAAATCGGTCGGGTTTAGCCTCAAATGTTTGGAAATACATATATGTTCACGTGTACAAAATAAGAACTCGAATAAAGATAATGAAATTTTTGCAAAAAAGTCTATTTGACACATTGTTATGAGTAGCGTACTCATACCACATTACTTTCAACAATCTTGAAAATTTGAACAAAAATTAACTTGCTCCAAAATCGGTCGGGTTTAGACTCAAATGTGTGGAAATACATATATTTTTTCTCATACAAAATATGAACTCGATTAAATATGATGAAATTTTTCCAAAAAAATACATATGACCCATTGTTATGAGTAGCGTACTCGTACGACATTTCTTTCGACAATCTTAAAAATTTGAACAAAAATTAAGTTGCTCCAAAATCGGTAGGGTTTAGCCTCAAATGTTCGGAAATACATATATGTTCACGTGTACAAAATAAGAACTCGAATAAAGATGTTGAAATTTTTGCAAAAAAGTCTATTTGACACATTGTTATGAGTAGCGTACTCATACCACATTGCTTTCAACAATCTTGAAAATTTGAACAAAAATTAACTTGCTCCAAAATCGGTCGGGTTTAGACTCAAATGTGTGGAAATACATATATTTTTTCTCATACAAAATATGAACTCGATTAAATATGATGAAATTTTTCCAAAAAAATACATATGACCCATTGTTATGAGTAGCGTACTCGTACGACATTTTTTTCGACAATCTTAAAAATTTGAACAAAAATTAAGTTGCTCCAAAATCGGTCGGGTTTAGCCTCAAATGTTTGGAAATACATATATGTTCACGTGTACAAAATAAGAACTCGAATAAAGATAATGAAATTTTTGCAAAAAAGTCTATTTGACACATTGTTATGAGTAGCGTACTCATACCACATTACTTTCAACAATCTTGAAAATTTGAACAAAAATTAACTTGCTCCAAAATCGGTCGGGTTTAGACTCAAATGTGTGGAAATACATATATTTTTTCTCATACAAAATATGAACTCGATTAAATATGATGAAATTTTTCCAAAAAAATACATATGACCCATTGTTATGAGTAGCGTACTCGTACGACATTTCTTTCGACAATCTTAAAAATTTGAACAAAAATTAAGTTGCTCCAAAATCGGTCGGGTTTAGACTCAAATGTTCGGAAATACATATATGTTCACGTGTACAAAATAAGAACTCGAATAAAGATGTTGAAATTTTTGCAAAAAAGTCTATTTGACACATTGTTATGAGTAGCGTACTCATACCACATTGCTTTCAACAATCTTGAAAATTTGAACAAAAATTAACTTGCTCCAAAATCGGTCGGGTTTAGACTCAAATGTGTGGAAATACATATATTTTTTCTCATACAAAATATGAACTCGATTAAATATGATGAAATTTTTCCAAAAAAATACATATGACCCATTGTTATGAGTAGCGTACTCGTACGACATTGCTTTCGACAATCTTAAAAATTTGAACAAAAATTAAGTTGCTCCAAAATCGGTCGGGTTTAGACTCAAATGAGTGGAAATACATATATATTCACGTAAACAAAATAAGAACTCGAATAAAATTGATGAAATTTTTGCAAAAAAATCCATATGACACATTGTTATGAGTAGCGTACTCATACCATATTGCTTTCGACAATCTTGAAAATTTGAACAAAAATTAAGTTGCTCCAAAATCGGTCGGGTTTAGACTCAAATGTGTGGAAATACATATATATTCACGTGAATAAAATAAGAACTCGGATAAAGATGTTGAAATTTTTGCAAAAAAATCCAAATGACGCAATGTTATGAGTAGCGTACTCATACCACATTGCTTTCGACAATCTTTAAAATTTGAACAAAAATTAAGTTGCTCCAAAATCGGTCGGGTTTAGACTCAAATGAGTGGAAATACATATATATTCACGTAAACAAAATAAGAACTCGAATAAAATTGATGAAATTTTTGCAAAAAAATCCATATGACACATTGTTATGAGTAGCGTACTCATACCACATTGCTTTCGACAATCTTGAAAATTTGAACAAAAATTAAGTTGCTCCAAAATCGGTCGGGTTTAGACTCAAATGTGTGGAAATACATATATATTCACGTGAATAAAATAAGAACTCGGATAAAGATGTTGAAATTTTTGCAAAAAAATCCAAATGACGCAATGTTATGAGTAGCGTACTCATACCACATTGCTTTCGACAATCTTGAAAATTTGAACAAAAATTAAGTTGCTCCCAAATCGGTCGGGTTTAGACTCAAATGTGTGGAAATACATACATATTCACGTGTGCAAAATAAGAATTCGATTAAAGATGGTGGAATATTTGCAAAAAAGTCCATATGACACATTGTTATGAGTAGCGTACTCATATCACATTGCTTTCGACAATCTAAAAAATTTGAACAAAAATTAACTTGCTCCAAAATCGGTCGGGTTTAGACTCAAATGTGATGAAATACATATATGTTCACGTGAACAAAATAAGAACTCGGATAAAGATGATGAAATTTTTGCAAAAAAATCCATATGACCCATTGTTAAGAGTAGCGTACTCATACCACATTGCTTTCGACAATCTTGAAAATTTGAATTAAATTTAGTTGCTCCAAAATCGGTCGGGTTTAGACTCAAATGTGTGGAAATACATATATTTTTTCTCATACAAAATATGAACTCGATTAAAGATGATGAAATTTTTGCAAAAAAATACATATGACCCATTGTTATGAGTAGCGTACTCGTACGACATTGCTTTCGACAATCTTAAAAATTTGAACAAAAATTAAGTTGCTCCAAAATCGGTCGGGTTTAGACTCAAATGTGTGGAAATACATACATATTCACGTGTGCAAAATAAGAATTCGATTAAAGATGGTGGAATATTTGCAAAAAAGTCCATATGACACATTGTTATGAATAGCGTACTCATATCACATTGCTTTCGACAACCCAAAAAATTTAAACAAAAATTAACTTGCTCCAAAATCGGTCGGGTTTAGCCTCAAATGTGTGGAAATACATATATGTTCACGTGTACAAAATAAGAACTCGAATAAAGATGTTGAAATTTTTGCAAAAAAGTCTATTTGACACATTGTTATGAGTAGCGTACTCATACCACATTGCTTTCAACAATCTTCAAAATTTGAACAAAAATTAACTTGCTCCAAAATCGGTCGGGTTTAGACTCAAATGTGTGGAAATACATATATTTTTTCTCATACAAAATATGAACTCGATTAAAGATGATGAAATTTTTGCAAAAAAATAAATATGACCCATTGTTATGAGTAGCGTACTCGTACGACATTGCTTTCGACAATCTTAAAAATTTGAACAAAAATTAAGTTGCTCCAAAATCGGTCGGGTTTAGACTCAAATGTGTGGAAATACATACATATTCACGTGTGCAAAATAAGAATTCGATGAAAGATGGTGAAATATTTTCAAAAAAGTCCATATGACACATTGTTATGAGTAGCGTACTCATATCACATTGCTTTCGACAATCTAAAAAATTTGAACAAAAATTAACTTGCTCCAAAATCGGTCGGGTTTAGCCTCAAATGTGTGGAAATACATATATGTTCACGTGTACAAAATAAGAACTCGAATAAAGATAATAAAATTTTTGCAAAAAAGTCTATTTGACACATTGTTATGAGTAGCGTACTCATACCACATTACTTTCAACAATCTTGAAAATTTGAACAAAAATTAACTTGCTCCAAAATCGGTCGGGTTTAGACTCAAATGTGTGGAAATACATATATTTTTTCTCATACAAAATATGAACTCGATTAAATATGATGAAATTTTTCCAAAAAAATACATGTGACCCATTGTTATGAGTAGCGTACTCGTACGACATTTCTTTCGACAATCTTAAAAATTTGAACAAAAATTAAGTTGCTGCAAAATCGGTCGGGTTTAGCCTCAAATGTTCGGAAATACATATATGTTCACGTGTACAAAATAAGAACTCGAATAAAGATGTTGAAATTTTTGCAAAAAAGTCTATTTGACACATTGTTATGAGTAGCGTACTCATACCACATTGCTTTCAACAATCTTGAAAATTTGAACAAAAATTAACTTGCTCCAAAATCGGTCGGGTTTAGACTCAATTGTGTGGAAATACATATATTTTTTCTCATACAAAATATGAACTCGATTAAATATGATGAAATTTTTCCAAAAAAATACATATGACCCATTGTTATGAGTAGCGTACTCGTACGACATTTCTTTCGACAATCTTAAAAATTTGAACAAAAATTAAGTTGCTCCAAAATCGGTCGGGTTTAGCCTCAAATGTTTGGAAATACATATATGTTCACGTGTACAAAATAAGAACTCGAATAAAGATGTTGAAATATTTGCAAAAAAGTCCATTTGACACACTGTTATGAGTAGCGTACTCATACCACATTGCTTTCAACAATCTTGAAAATTTGAACAAAAATTAACTTGCTCAAAATCGGTCGGGTTTAGACTCAAATGTGTGGAAATACATATATTTTTTCTCATACAAAATATGAACTCGATTAAATATGATGAAATTTTTGCAAAAAAATACATATGACCCATTGTTATGAGTAGCGTACTCGTACGACATTGCTTTCGACAATCTTAAAAATTTGAACAAAAATTAAGTTGCTCCAAAATCGGTCGGGTTTAGACTCAAATGTGTGGAAATACATATATATTCACGTGTACAAAATAAGAACTCGAATAAAGATGTTGAAATATTTGCAAAAAAGTCCATTTGACACACTGTTATGAGTAGCGTACTCATATCACATTGCTTTCGACAATCTAAAAAATTTGAACAAAAATTAACTTGCTCCAAAATCGGTCGGGTTTAGCCTCAAATGTTCGGAAATACATATATGTTCACATGTACAAAATAAGAACTCGAATAAAGATGTTGAAATTTTTGCAAAAAAGTCTATTTGACACATTGTTATGAGTAGCGTACTCATACCACATTGCTTTCAACAATCTTGAAAATTTGAACAAAAATTAACTTGCTCAAAATCGGTCGGGTTTAGACTCAAATGTGTGGAAATACATACATATTCACGTGTACAAAATAAGAACCCGATTAAAGATGATGAAATTTTTGCAAAAAAATCCATATGACACATTGTTATGAGTAGCGTATTCATACGACATTGCTTTCGACAATCTTGAAAATTTGAATAAAAATTAAGTCACTCCAAAATCGGCGGGTTAAGACTTAAATGTGTGCAAATACATATATATTCACGTGTACAAAATTAGAACTCGATTAAAGATGATGAAATTTTTCAAAAAAATTCGTATGACGGATTGTTATGAGTTGCATACTCATACCACATTGCTTTCGACAATCTTGAAAATTTGAACAAAAATTAAGTTGCTCCAAAATCGGTCGGGTTTAGACTTAAATGTGTGGAAATACATATATATTCGCGTGAACAAAATAAGAACTCGATTAAAGATGATGAAATTTTTGCAAAAAAATCCATATGACACATTGTTATGAATAGCGTACTCATACCACATTGCTTTGGACAATCTTGAAAATTTGAACAAAAATTAAATTGCTCCAAAATCGGTCGGGTTTAGACTCAAATGTGTGGAAATACATATATATTCGCGTGAACAAAATAAGAACTCGAAAAAAGATGATGAAATTTTTGCAAAAAAATCCATATGACGCATTGTTATAAGTTGCGTACTCATACCACATTGCTTTCGAGAATGTTGAAAATTTGAACAAAAATAAGGTTGCTCCCAAACCGGTCGGGTTTAGACTCAAATGTGTGGAAATACATATATATTTCGTATACAAAATAAGAACTCGATTAAAGATGATGCAATTTTTGCAAAAAAATCCATATGACACATTGTTATGAATTGCGTACTCATACCACATTGCCTTGGACAATCCTGAAAATTTAAACAAAAATTAAGTCGCTCCAAAATCGGCGGGTTAAGACTTAAATGTGTGCAAATACATATATATTCACGTGAACAAAATAAGAACTCGATTAAAGATGATGAAATTTTTGCAATAAAATCCATATGACACATTGTTATGAATAGCGTACTCATACCACATTGCTTTGGACAATCTTGAAAATTTGAACAAAAATTAAATTGCTCCAAAATCGGTCGGGTTTAGACTCAAATGTGTGGAAATACATATATATTCGCGTGAACAAAATAAGAACTCGAAAAAAGATGATGAAATTTTTGCAAAAAAATCCATATGACGCATTGTTATAAGTTGCGTACTCATACCACATTGCTTTCGAGAATGTTGAAAATTTGAGCAAAAATAAGGTTGCTCCCAAACCGGTCGGGTTTAGACTCAAATGTGTGGAAATACATATATATTTCGTATACAAAATAAGAACTCGATTAAAGATGATGCAATTTTTGCAAAAAAATCCATATGACACATTGTTATGAATTGCGTACTCATACCACATTGCCTTGGACAATCCTGAAAATTTGAACAAAAATTAAGTCGCTCCAAAATCGGCGGGTTAAGACTTAAATGTGTGCAAATACATATATATTCACGTGCACAAAATTAGAACTCGATTAAAGATGAAATTTTTCAAAAAAATTCGTATGACGGATTGTTATGAGTAGCATATTCATACCACATTGCTTTCGACAATCTTGAAAATTTGAACAAAAATTAAGTTGCTCCAAAATCGGCGGGTTAAGACTCAAATGTGTGCAAATACATATATATTCACGTGTACAAAATTAGAACTCGATTAAAGATGATGAAATTTTTCAAAAAAATTCGTATGACGGATTGTTATGAGTTGCATACTCATACCACATTGCTTTCGACAATCTTGAAAATTTGAACAAAAATTAAGTTGCTCCAAAATCGGTCGGGTTTAGACTCAAATGTGTGGAAATACATATATATTCGCGTGAACAAAATAAGAACTCGAAAAAAGATGATGAAATTTTTGCAAAAAAATCCATATGACGCATTGTTATGAGTTGCGTACTCATACCACATTGCTTTCGAGAATGTTGAAAATTTGAACAAAAATAAAGTTGCTCCAAAATCGGTCGGGTTTAGACTCAAAGGTGTGGAAAAACATATATATTTCGTATACAAAATAAGAACTCGATTAAAGATGATGCAATTTTTGCAAAAAAATCCATATGACACATCGTTATGAATTGCGTACTCATACCACATTGCCTTGGACAATCCTGAAAATTTGAACAAAAATTAAGTTGCTCCAAAATCGGCGGGTTAAGACTTAAATGTGTGCAAATACATATATATTCACGTGTACAAAATTAGAACTCGATTAAAGATGAAATTTTTCAAAAAAATTCGTATGACGCATTGTTATGAGTTGCATACTCATACCACATTGCTTTCGAGAATGGTGAAAACTTGAACAAAAATTAATTTGCTCCAAAATCGGGCGGGTTAAGACTCAAATGTGTGCAAATACATATATATTCACGTGTACAAAATTAGAACTCGATTAAAGATGATGAAATTTTTCAAAAAAATTCGTATGACGGATTGTTATGAGTTGCATACTCATACCACATTGCTTTCGACAATCTTGAAAATTTGAACAAAAATTAAGTTGCTCCAAAATCGGTCGGGTTTAGACTCAAATGTGTGGAAATACATATATATTCGCGTGAACAAAATAAGAACTCGAAAAAAGGTGATGAAATTTTTGCAAAAAAATCCATATGACGCATTGTTATGAATAGCGTACTCATACCACATTGCTTTGGACAATCTTGAAAATTTGAACAAAAATTAAATTGCTCCAAAATCGGTCGGGTTTAGACTCATATGTGTGGAAATACATATATATTCGCGTGAACAAAATAAGAACTCGAAAAAAGATGATGAAATTTTTGCAAAAAAATCCATATGACGCATTGTTATATGTTGCGTACTCATACCACATTGCTTTCGAGAATGTTGAAAATTTGAACAAAAATAAGGTTGCTCCCAAACCGGTCGGGTTTAGACTCAAATGTGTGGAAATACATATATATTTCGTATACAAAATAAGAACTCGATTAAAGATGATGCAATTTTTGCAAAAAAATCCATATGACACATTGTTATGAATTGCGTACTCATACCACATTGCCTTGGACAATCCTGAAAATTTAAACAAAAATTAAGTCGCTCCAAAATCGGCGGGTTAAGACTTAAATGTGTGCAAATACATATATATTCACGTGAACAAAATAAGAACTCGATTAAAGATGATGAAATTTTTGCAAAAAAATCCATATGACACATTGTTATGAATAGCGTACTCATACCACATTGCTTTGGACAATCTTGAAAATTTGAACAAAAACTAAATTGCTCCAAAATCGGTCGGGTTTAGACTCAAATGTGTGGAAATACATATATATTCGCGTGAACAAAATAAGAACTCGAAAAAAGATGATGAAATTTTTGCAAAAAAATCCATATGACGCATTGTTATAAGTTGCGTACTCATACCACATTGCTTTCGAGAATGTTGAAAATTTGAGCAAAAATAAGGTTGCTCCCAAACCGGTCGGGTTTAGACTCAAATGTGTGGAAATACATATATATTTCGTATACAAAATAAGAACTCGATTAAAGATGATGCAATTTTTGCAAAAAAATCCATATGACACATTGTTATGAATTGCGTACTCATACCACATTGCCTTGGACAATCCTGAAAATTTGAACAAAAATTAAGTCGCTCCAAAATCGGCGGGTTAAGACTTAAATGTGTGCAAATACATATATATTCACGTGCACAAAATTAGAACTCGATTAAAGATGAAATTTTTCAAAAAAATTCGTATGACGGATTGTTATGAGTAGCATATTCATACCACATTGCTTTCGACAATCTTGAAAATTTGAACAAAAATTAAGTTGCTCCAAAATCGGCGGGTTAAGACTCAAATGTGTGCAAATACATATATATTCACGTGTACAAAATTAGAACTCGAATAAAGATGATGAAATTTTTCAAAAAAATTCGTATGACGGATTGTTATGAGTTGCATACTCATACCACATTGCTTTCGACAATCTTGAAAATTTGAACAAAAATTAAGTTGCTCCAAAATCGGTCGGGTTTAGACTCAAATGTGTGGAAATACATATATATTCGCGTGAACAAAATAAGAACTCGAAAAAAGATGATGAAATTTTTGCAAAAAAATCCATATGACGCATAGTTATGAGTTGCGTACTCATACCACATTGCTTTCGAGAATGTTGAAAATTTGAACAAAAATAAGGTTGCTCCAAAATCGGTCGGGTTTAGACTCAAAGGTGTGGAAAAACATACATATTCACGTGTACAAAATAAGAACTCGAAAAAAGATGATGAAATTTCTGCAAAAAAATCCATATGACGCATTGTTATAAGTTGCGTACTCATACCACATTGCTTTCGAGAATGTTGAAAATTTGAACAAAAATAAGGTTGCTCCCAAACCGGTCGGGTTTAGACTCAAATGTGTGGAAATACATATATATTTCGTATACAAAATAAGAACTCGATTAAAGATGATGCAATTTTTGCAAAAAAATCCATATGACACATCGTTATGAATTGCGAACTCATACCACATTGCCTTGGACAATCCTGAAAATTTGAACAAAAATTAAGTTGCTCCAAAATCGGCGGGTTAAGACTTAAATGTGTGCAAATACATATATATTCACGTGTACAAAATTAGAACTCGATTAAAGATGAAATTTTTCAAAAAAATTCGTATGACGCATTGTTATGAGTTGCATACTCATACCACATTGCTTTCGAGAATGGTGAAAACTTGAACAAAAATTAATTTGCTCCAAAATCGGGCGGGTTAAGACTCAAATGTGTGCAAATACATATATATTCACGTGTACAAAATTAGAACTCGATTAAAGATGATGAAATTTTTCAAAAAAATTCGTATGACGGATTGTTATGAGTTGCATACTCATACCACATTGCTTTCGACAATCTTGAAAATTTGAACAAAAATTAAGTTGCTCCAAAATCGGTCGGGTTTAGACTCAAATGTGTGGAAATACATATATATTCGCGTGAACAAAATAAGAACTCGAAAAAAGATGATGAAATTTTTGCAAAAAAATCCATATGACGCATTGTTATGAGTTGCGTACTCATACCACATTGCTTTCGAGAATGTTGGAAATTTGAACAAAAATAAGGTTGCTCCAAAATCGGTCGGGCTTAGGCTCAAAGGTGTGGAAAAGCATATATATTCACGTGTACAAAATAAGAAGTCGATTAAAGATGATGAAATTTTTGCAAAAAATTTATATGACGCATTGTTATGAGTTGCATACTCATACCACATTGCTTTCGAGAATGGTGAAAACTTGAACAAAAATTAATTTGCTCCAAAATCGGTCGGGTTTAGACTCAAATGTGTGAAAATACATATATATTTACGTATACAAAATAAGAACTCAATTAAAGATGGTGAAATTTTTGCAAAAAAATCCATATGACACATTATTATGAATAGCGTACTTATACCACATTGCTTTTGACAATCTTAAAAATTTTAACAAAATCTAAGTTGTTTCAAAATCGGTCGGGTTTAGACTCAATTGTGTGGAAATACATATATAATCACGTGTAAAAAATAAATAATCGATTAAAGATGATGAAATTTTTGCAAAAAAATCCATATGACACATAGTTATGAGTAGCATACTCATACCACATTGCTTTGGACAGTCTTGAAAATTTGAACAAAAATTGAGTTGCTCCAAAACCTGTCGGGTTTAGACTCAAATGTGTGGAAATACATACATATTCACGTGTACAAAATAAGAACTCGATTAAAGATGATGAAATTTTTGCAAAAAAATCCATATGACACATTGTTATGAGTAGCGTATTCATACCACATTGCTTTCGACAATCTTGAAAATTTGAACAAAAATTATGTTGCTCCTAAATCGGCGGGTTAAGACTCAAATGTGTGGAAATACATATATATTTCGTATACAAAATAAGAACTCGATTAAAGATGATGCAATTTTTGCAAAAAAATCCATATGACACATTGTTATGAATTGCGTACTCATACCACATTGCCTTGGACAATCCTGAAAATTTGAACAAAAATTAAGTCGCTCCAAAATCGGCGGGTTAAGACTTAAATGTGTGCAAATACATATATATTCACGTGTACAAAATTAGAACTCGATTAAAGATGATGAAATTTAAAAAAAAAATTCGTATGACGGATTGTTATAAGTTGCGTACTCATACCACATTGCTTTCGAGAATGTTGAAAATTTGAACAAAAATAAGGTTGCTCCCAAACCGGTCGGGTTTAGACTCAAATGTGTGGAAATACATATATATTTCGTATACAAAATAAGAACTCGATTAAAGATGATGCAATTTTTGCAAAAAAATCCATATGACACATTGTTATGAATTGCGTACTCATACCAAATTGCCTTGGACAATCCTTAAAATTTGAACAAAAATTAATTTGCTCCAAAATCGGTCGGGTTTAGACTCAAATGTGTGCAAATACATATATATTCACGTGAACAAAATAAGAACTCGATTAAAGATGATGAAATTTTTCAAAAAAATTCGTATGACGGATTGTTATGAGTAGCGAATTCATACCACATTGCTTTCGACAATCTTGAAAATTTGAACAAAAATTAAGTTGCTCCAAAATCGGCGGGTTAAGACTGAAATGTGTGCAAATACATATATATTCACGTGTACAAAATTAGAACTCGATTAAAGATGATGAAATTTTTCAAAAAAATTCGTATGACGGATTGTTATGAGTTGCATACTCATACCACATTGCTTTCGACAATCTTGAAAATTTGAACAAAAATTAAGTTGCTCCAAAATCGGTCGGGTTTAGACTCAAATGTGTGGAAATACATATATATTCGCGTGAACAAAATAAGAACTCGAAAAAAGATGATGAAATTTTTGCAAAAAAATCCATATGACGCATTGTTATGAGTTGCGTACTCATACCACATTGCTTTCGAGAATGTTGAAAATTTGAACAAAAATAAGGTTGCTCCAAAATCGGTCGGGTTTAGACTCAAGGGTGTGGAAAAACATACATATTCACGTGTACAAAATAAGAAGTCGATTAAAGATGATGAAATTTTTGCAAAAATATCATATGACGCATTGTTATGAGTTGCATACTCATACCACATTGCTTTCGAGAATGGTGAAAACTTGAACAAAAATTAATTTGCTCCAAAATCGGTCGGGTTTAGACTCAAATGTGTGAAAATACATATATATTTACGTATACAAAATAAGAACTCAATTAAAGATGGTGAAATTTTTGCAAAAAAATCCATATGACACATTATTATGAATAGCGTACTTATACCACATTGCTTTTGACAATCTTAAAAATTTTAACAAAATCTAAGTTGCTTCAAAATCGGTCGGGTTTAGACTCAATTGTGTGGAAATACATATATAATCACGTGTAAAAAATAAATAATCGATTAAAGATGATGAAATTTTTGCAAAAAAATCCATATGACACATAGTTATGAGTAGCGTACTCATACCACATTGCTTTGGACAATCTTGAAAATTTGAACAAAAATTATGTTGCTCCAAAACCAGTCGGGTTAAGACTCAAATGTGTGCAAATACATATATATTCACGTGTACAAAATTAGAACTCGATTAAAGATGATGAAATTTTTCAAAAAAATTCGTATGACGGATTGTTATGAGTAGCGTATTCATACCACATTGCTTTCGACAATCTTGAAAATTTGAACAAAAAGTAAGTTGCTCCTAAATCGGCGGGTTAAGACTCAAATGTGTGCAAATACATATATATTCACGTGTACAAAATAAGAACTCGATAAAAGATGATGGAATTTTTGCAAAAAAATCCATATGACACATTGTTATGAATAGCGTACTCATACCACATTGCCTTGGACAATCCGGAAAATTTGAACAAAAATTTAGTCGCTCCAAAATCGGCGGGTTAAGACTTAAATGTGTGCAAATACATATATATTCACGTGAACAAAATAAGAACTCGATTAAAGATGATGAAATTTTTGCAAAAAAATCCATATGACACATTGTTATGAATAGCGTACTCATACCACATTGCCTTGGACAATCCTGCAAATTTGAACAAAAATTTAGTCGCTCCAAAATCGGCGGGTTAAGACTTAAATGTGTGCAAATACATATATATTCACGTGAACAAAATAAGAACTCGATTAAAGATGATGAAATTTTTGCAAAAAAATCCATATGACACATTGTTATGAATAGCGTACGCATACCACATTGCTTTGGACAATCTTGAAAATTTGAACAAAAATTAAATTGCTCCAAAATGGGTTGGGTTTAGACTCAAATGTGTGGAAATACATATATATTCGCGTGAACAAAATAAGAACTCGAAAAAAGATGATGAAATTTTTGCAAAAAAATCCATATGACGCATTGTTATAAGTTGCGTACTCATACCACATTGCTTTCGAGAATGTTGAAAATTTGAACAAAAATAAGGTTGCTCCCAAACCGGTCGGGTTTAGACTCAAATGTGTGGAAATACATATATATTTCGTATACAAAATAAGAACTCGATTAAAGATGATGAAATTTTTGCAAAAAAATCCATATGACGCAGTGTTATAAGTTGCGTACTCATACCACATTGCTTTCGAGAATGTTGAAAATTTGAACAAAAATAAGGTTGCTCCCAAACCGGTCGGGTTTAGACTCAAATGTGTGGAAATACATATATATTTCGTATACAAAATAAGAACTCGATTAAAGATGATGCAATTTTTGCAAAAAAATCTATATAACACATTGTTATGAATTGCGTACTCATACCACATTGCCTTGGACAATCCTGAAAATTTAAACAAAAATTAAGTCGCTCCAAAATCGGCGGGTTAAGACTTAAATGTGTGCAAATACATATATATTCACGTGAACAAAATAAGAATTCGATTAAAGATGATGAAATTTTTGCAAAAAAATCCATATGACGCATTGTTATGAATAGCGTACTCATACCACATTGCTTTGGACAATCTTGAAAATTTGAACAAAAATTAAATTGCTCCAAAATCGGTCGGGTTTAGACTCAAATGTGTGGAAATACATATATATTCGCGTGAACAAAATAAGAACTCGAAAAAAGATGATGAAATTTTTGCAAAAAAATCCATATGACGCATTGTTATAAGTTGCGTACTCATACCACATTGCTTTCGAGAATGTTGAAAATTTGAACAAAAATAAGGTTGCTCCCAAACCGGTCGGGTTTAGACTCAAATGTGTGGAAATATATATATATTTCGTATACAAAATAAGAACTCGATTAAAGATGATGCAATTTTTGCAAAAAAATCCATATGACACATCGTTATGAATTGCGTACTCATACCACATTGCCTTGGACAATCCTGAAAATTTGAACAAAAATTAAGTTGCTCCAAAATCGGCGGGTTAAGACTTAAATGTGTGCAAATACATATATATTCACGTGTACAAAATTAGAACTCGATTAAAGATGAAATTTTTCAAAAAAATTCGTATGACGCATTGTTATGAGTTGCATACTCATACCACATTGCTTTCGAGAATGGTGAAAACTTGAACAAAAATTAATTTGCTCCAAAATCGGGCGGGTTAAGACTCAAATATGTGCAAATACATATATATTCACGTGTACAAAATTAGAACTCGATTAAAGATGATGAAATTTTTCAAAAAAATTCGTATGACGGATTGTTATGAGTTGCATACTCATACCACATTGCTTTCGACAATCTTGAAAATTTGAACAAAAATTAAGTTGCTCCAAAATCGGTCGGGTTTAGACTCAAATGTGTGGAAATACATATATATTCGCGTGAACAAAATAAGAACTAGAAAAAAGATGATGAAATTTTTGCAAAAAAATCCATATGACGCATTGTTATGAGTTGCGTACTCATACCACATTGCTTTCGAGAATGTTGAAAATTTGAACAAAAATAAGGTTGCTCCAAAATCGGTCGGGTTTAGACTCAAAGGTGTGGAAAAACATACATATTCACGTGTACAAAATAAGAAGTCGATTAAAGATGATGAAATTTTTGCAAAAAATTTATATGACGCATTGTTATGAGTTGCATACTCATACCACATTGCTTTCGAGAATGGTGAAAACTTGAACAAAAATTAATTTGCTCCAAAATCGGTCGGGTTTAGACTCAAATGTGTGAAAATACATATATATTTATGTATACAAAATAAGAACTCAATTAAAGATGGTGGAATTTTTGCAAAAAAATCCATATGACACATTATTATGAATAGCGTACTTATACCACATTGCTTTTGACAATCTTAATAATTTTAACAAAATCTAAGTTGCTTCAAAATCGGTCGGGTTTAGACTCAATTGTGTGGAAATACATATATAATCACGTGTAAAAAATAAATAATCGATTAAAGATGATGAAATTTTTGCAAAAAAATCCATATGACACATTGTTATGAATAGCGTATTCATACCACATTGCTTTCGACAATCTTGAAAATTTGAACAAAAATTATGTTGCTCCAAAATCGGCGGGTTAAGACTCAAATGTGTGCAAATACATATATATTCACGTGTACAAAATTAGAACTCGATTAAAGATGATGGAATTTTTGCAAAAAAATCCATATGACACATTGTTATGAATAGCGTACTCATACCACATTGCCTTGGACAATCCTGAAAATTTGAACAAAAATTTAGTCGCTCCAAAATCGGCGGGTTAAGACTTAAATGTGTGCAAATACATATATATTCACGTGAACAAAATAAGAACTCGATTAAAGATGATGAAATTTTTGCAAAAAAATCCATATGACACATTGTTATGAATAGCGTACTCATACCACATTGCCTTGGACAATCCTGAAAATTTGAACAAAAATTTAGTCGCTCCAAAATCGGCGGGTTAAGACTTAAATGTGTGCAAATACATATATATTCACGTGAACAAAATAAGAACTCGATTAAACATGATGAAATTTTTGCAAAAAAATCCATATGACGCATTGTTATAAGTTGCGTACTCATACCACATTGCTTTCGAGAATGTTGAAAATTTGAACAAAAATAAGGTTGCTCCCAAACCGGTCGGGTTTAGACTCAAATGTGTGGAAATACATATATATTTCGTATACAAAATAAGAACTCGATTAAAGATGATGCAATTTTTGCAAAAAAATCTATATGACACATTGTTATGAATTGCGTACTCATACCACATTGCCTTGGACAATCCTGAAAATTTAAACAAAAATTAAGTCGCTCCAAAATCGGCGGGTTAAGACTTAAATGTGTGCAAATACATATATATTCACGTGAACAAAATAAGAATTCGATTAAAGATGATGAAATTTTTGCAAAAAAATCCATATGACGCATTGTTATGAATAGCGTACTCATACCACATTGCTTTGGACAATCTTGAAAATTTGAACAAAAATTAAATTGCTCCAAAATCGGTCGGGTTTAGACTCAAATGTGTGGAAATACATATATATTCGCGTGAACAAAATAAGAACCCGAAAAAAGATGATGAAATTTTTGCAAAAAAATCCATATGACGCATTGTTATAAGTTGCGTACTCATACCACATTGCTTTCGAGAATGTTGAAAATTTGAACAAAAATAAGGTTGCTCCCAAACCGGTCGGGTTTAGACTCAAATGTGTGGAAATACATATATATTTCGTATACAAAATAAGAACTCGATTAAAGATGATGCAATTTTTGCAAAAAAATCCATATGACACATCGTTATGAATTGCGTACTCATACCACATTGCCTTGGACAATCCTGAAAATTTGAACAAAAATTAAGTTGCTCCAAAATCGGCGGGTTAAGACTTAAATGTGTGCAAATACATATATATTCACGTGTACAAAATTAGAACTCGATTAAAGATGAAATTTTTCAAAAAAATTCGTATGACGCATTGTTATGAGTTGCATACTCATACCACATTGCTTTCGAGAATGGTGAAAACTTGAACAAAAATTAATTTGCTCCAAAATCGGGCGGGTTAAGACTCAAATATGTGCAAATACATATATATTCACGTGTACAAAATTAGAACTCGATTAAAGATGATGAAATTTTTCAAAAAAATTCGTATGACGGATTGTTATGAGTTGCATACTCATACCACATTGCTTTCGACAATCTTGAAAATTTGAACAAAAATTAAGTTGCTCCAAAATCGGTCGGGTTTAGACTCAAATGTGTGGAAATACATATATATTCGCGTGAACAAAATAAGAACTAGAAAAAAGATGATGAAATTTTTGCAAAAAAATCCATATGACGCATTGTTATGAGTTGCGTACTCATACCACATTGCTTTCGAGAATGTTGAAAATTTGAACAAAAATAAGGTTGCTCCAAAATCGGTCGGGTTTAGACTCAAAGGTGTGGAAAAACATACATATTCACGTGTACAAAATAAGAAGTCGATTAAAGATGATGAAATTTTTGCAAAAAATTTATATGACGCATTGTTATGAGTTGCATACTCATACCACATTGCTTTCGAGAATGGCGAAAACTTGAACAAAAATTAATTTGCTCCAAAATCGGTCGGGTTTAGACTCAAATGTGTGAAAATACATATATATTTATGTATACAAAATAAGAACTCAATTAAAGATGGTGGAATTTTTGCAAAAAAATCCATATGACACATTATTATGAATAGCGTACTTATACCACATTGCTTTTGACAATCTTAATAATTTTAACAAAATCTAAGTTGCTTCAAAATCGGTCGGGTTTAGACTCAATTGTGTGGAAATACATATATAATCACGTGTAAAAAATAAATAATCGATTAAAGATGATGAAATTTTTGCAAAAAAATCCATATGACACATTGTTATGAATAGCGTATTCATACCACATTGCTTTCGACAATCTTGAAAATTTGAACAAAAATTATGTTGCTCCAAAATCGGCGGGTTAAGACTCAAATGTGTGCAAATACATATATATTCACGTGTACAAAATTAGAACTCGATTAAAGATGATGGAATTTTTGCAAAAAAATCCATATGACACATTGTTATGAATAGCGTACTCATACCACATTGCCTTGGACAATCCTGAAAATTTGAACAAAAATTTAGTCGCTCCAAAATCGGCGGGTTAAGACTTAAATGTGTGCAAATACATATATATTCACGTGAACAAAATAAGAACTCGATTAAAGATGATGAAATTTTTGCAAAAAAATCCATATGACACATTGTTATGAATAGCGTACTCATACCACATTGCCTTGGACAATCCTGAAAATTTGAACAAAAATTTAGTCGCTCCAAAATCGGCGGGTTAAGACTTAAATGTGTGCAAATACATATATATTCACGTGAACAAAATAAGAACTCGATTAAACATGATGAAATTTTTGCAAAAAAATCCATATGACGCATTGTTATAAGTTGCGTACTCATACCACATTGCTTTCGAGAATGTTGAAAATTTGAACAAAAATAAGGTTGCTCCCAAACCGGTCGGGTTTAGACTCAAATGTGTGGAAATACATATATATTTCGTATACAAAATAAGAACTCGATTAAAGATGATGCAATTTTTGCAAAAAAATCTATATGACACATTGTTATGAATTGCGTACTCATACCACATTGCCTTGGACAATCCTGAAAATTTAAACAAAAATTAAGTCGCTCCAAAATCGGCGGGTTAAGACTTAAATGTGTGCAAATACATATATATTCACGTGAACAAAATAAGAATTCGATTAAAGATGATGAAATTTTTGCAAAAAAATCCATATGACGCATTGTTATGAATAGCGTACTCATACCACATTGCTTTGGACAATCTTGAAAATTTGAACAAAAATTAAATTGCTCCAAAATCGGTCGGGTTTAGACTCAAATGTGTGGAAATACATATATATTCGCGTGAACAAAATTAGAACTCGAAAAAAGATGATGAAATTTTTGCAAAAAAATCCATATGACGCATTGTTATAAGTTGCGTACTCATACCACATTGCTTTCGACAATCTTGAAAATTTGAACAAAAATTAAGTTGCTCCAAAATCGGTCGGGTTTAGACTCAAATGTGTGGAAATACATATATATTCGCGTGAACAAAATAAGAACTAGAAAAAAGATGATGAAATTTTTGCAAAAAAATCCATATGACGCATTGTTATGAGTTGCGTACTCATACCACATTGCTTTCGAGAATGTTGAAAATTTGAACAAAAATAAGGTTGCTCCAAAATCGGTCGGGTTTAGACTCAAAGGTGTGGAAAAACATACATATTCACGTGTACAAAATAAGAAGTCGATTAAAGATGATGAAATTTTTGCAAAAAATTTATATGACGCATTGTTATGAGTTGCATACTCATACCACATTGCTTTCGAGAATGGTGAAAACTTGAACAAAAATTAATTTGCTCCAAAATCGGTCGGGTTTAGACTCAAATGTGTGAAAATACATATATATTTATGTATACAAAATAAGAACTCAATTAAAGATGGTGGAATTTTTGCAAAAAAATCCATATGACACATTATTATGAATAGCGTACTTATACCACATTGCTTTTGACAATCTTAATAATTTTAACAAAATCTAAGTTGCTTCAAAATCGGTCGGGTTTAGACTCAATTGTGTGGAAATACATATATAATCACGTGTAAAAAATAAATAATCGATTAAAGATGATGAAATTTTTGCAAAAAAATCCATATGACACATAGTTATGAGTAGCGTACTCATACCACATTGCTTTGGACAATCTTGAAAATTTGAACAAAAATTAAGTTGCTCCAAAACCAGTCGGGTTTAGACTCAAATGTGTGGAAATACATACATATTCACGTGTACAAAATAAGAACTCGATTAAAGATGATGAAATTTTTGCAAAAAAATCCATATGACACATTGTTATGAGTAGCGTATTCATACCACATTGCTTTCGACACTCTTGAAAATTTGAACAAAATTATGTTGCTCCAAAATCGGCGGGTTAAGACTCAAATGTGTGCAAATACATATATATTCACGTGTACAAAATTAGAACTCGATTAAAGATGATGAAATTTTTCAAAAAAATTCGTATGACGGATTGTTATGAGTAGCGTATTCATACCACATTGCTTTCGACAATCTTGAAAATTTGAACAAAAATTAAGTTGCTCCAAAATCGGTCGGGTTTAGACTAAAAGGTGTGGAAAAACATACATATTCACGTGTACAAAATAAGAAGTCGATTAAAGATGATGAAATTTTTGCAAAAAATCCTTATGACGCATTGTTATGAGTTGCTTACTCATACCACATTGCTTTCGAGAATGGTGAAAACTTGAACAAAAATAAGGTTGCTCCCAAACCGGTCGGGTTTAGACTCAAATGTGTGGAAATACATATATATTTCGTATACAAAATAAGAACTCGATTAAAGATGATGCAATTTTTGCAAAAAAATCCATATGACACATTGTTATGAGTAGCGTATTCATACCACATTGCTTTCGACACTCTTGAAAATTTGAACAAAATTATGTTGCTCCAAAATCGGCGGGTTAAGACTCAAATGTGTGCAAATACATACATATATATTCACGTGTACAAAATTAGAACTCGATTAAAGATGATGCAATTTTTCAAAAAAATTCGTATGACGGATGGTTATGAGTAGCGTATTCATACCACATTGCTTTCGACAATCTTGAAAATTTGAACAAAAATTAAGTTGCTCCAAAATCGGCGGGTTAAGACTCAAATGTGTGGAAATACATATATATTCGCGTGAACAAAATAAGAACTCGAAAAAAGATGATGAAATTTTTGCAAAAAAATCCATATGACGCATTGTTATAAGTTGCGTACTCATACCACATTGCTTTCGAGAATGTTGAAAATTTGAACAAAAATAAGGTTGCTCCCAAACCGGTCGGGTTTAGACTCAAATGTGTGGAAATACATATATATTTCGTATACAAAATAAGAACTCGATTAAAGATGATGCAATTTTTGCAAAAAAATCCATATGACACATTGTTATGAATTGCGTACTCATACCACATTGCCTTGGACAATCCTGAAAATTTGAACAAAAATTAAGTCGCTCCAAAATCGGCGGGTTAAGACTTAAATTTGTGCAAATACATATATATTCACGTGTACAAAATTAGAACTCGATTAAAGATGATGAAATTTAAAAAAAAAATTCGTATGACGGATTGTTATGAGTTGCATACTCATACCACATTGCTTTCGACAATCTTGAAAATTTGAACAAAAATTAAGTTGCTCCAAAATCGGTCGGGTTTAGACTCAAATGTGTGGAAATACATATATATTCGCGTGAACAAAATAAGAACTCGATTAAAGATGATGAAATTTTTGCAAAAAAATCCATATGACACATTGTTATGAATAGCGTACTCATACCACATTGCTTTGGACAATCTTGAAAATTTGAACAAAAATTAAATTGCTCCAAAATCGGTCGGGTTTAGACTCAAATGTGTGGAAATACATATATATTCGCGTGAACAAAATAAGAACTCGAAAAAAGATGATGAAATTTTTGCAAAAAAATCCATATGACGCATTGTTATAAGTTGCGTACTCATACCACATTGCTTTCGAGAATGTTGAAAATTTGAACAAAAATAAGGTTGCTCCCAAACCGGTCGGGTTTAGACTCAAATGTGTGGAAACACATATATATTTCGTATACAAAATAAGAACTCGATTAAAGATGATGCAATTTTTGCAAAAAAATCCATATGACACATTGTTATGAATTGCGTACTCATACCACATTGCCTTGGACAATCCTGAAAATTTGAACAAAAATTAAGTCGCTCCTAAATCGGCGGGTTAAGACTTAAATGTGTGCAAATACATATATATTCACGTGAACAAAATAAGAACTCGATTAAAGATGATGAAATTTTTGCAAAAAAATCCATATGACACATTGTTATGAATAGCGTACTCATACCACATTGCTTTGGACAATCTTGAAAATTTGAACAAAAATTAAATTGCTCCAAAATCGGTCGGGTTTAGACTCAAATGTGTGGAAATACATATATATTCACGTGTACAAAATTAGAACTCGATTAAAGATGAAATTTTTCAAAAAAATTCGTATGACGGATTGTTATGAGTTGCGTACTCATACCACATTGCTTTCGAGAATGGTGAAAACTTGAACAAAAATTAATTTGCTCCAAAATCGGGCGGGTTAAGACTCAAATATGTGCAAATACATATATATTCACGTGTACAAAATTAGAACTCGATTAAAGATGATGAAATTTTTCAAAAAAATTCGTATGACGGATTGTTATGAGTTGCATACTCATACCACATTGCTTTCGACAATCTTGAAAATTTGAACAAAAATTAAGTTGCTCCAAAATCGGTCGGGTTTAGACTCAAATGTGTGGAAATACATATATATTCGCGTGAACAAAATAAGAACTCGAAAAAAGATGATGAAATTTTTGCAAAAAAATCCATATGACGCATTGTTATGAGTTGCGTACTCATACCACATTGCTTTCGAGAATGTTGAAAATTTGAACAAAAATAAGGTTGCTCCAAAATCGGTCGGGTTTAGACTCAAAGGTGTGGAAAAACATACATATTCACGTGTACAAAATAAGAAGTCGATTAAAGATGATGAAATTTTTGCAAAAAATTTATATGACGCATTGTTATGAGTTGCATACTCATACCACATTGCTTTCGAGAATGGTGAAAACTTGAACAAAAATTAATTTGCTCCAAAATCGGTCGGGTTTAGACTCAAATGTGTGAAAATACATATATATTTATGTATACAAAATAAGAACTCAATTAAAGATGGTGGAATTTTTGCAAAAAAATCCATATGACACATTATTATGAATAGCGTACTTATACCACATTGCTTTTGACAATCTTAATAATTTTAACAAAATCTAAGTCGGGTTTAGACTCAAATGTGTGGAAATACATATATATTCGCGTGAACAAAATAAGAACTCGAAAAAAGATGATGAAATTTTTGCAAAAAAATCCATATGACGCATTGTTATGAGTTGCGTACTCATACCACATTGCTTTCGAGAATGTTGAAAATTTGAACAAAAATAAGATTGCTCCAAAATCGGTCGGGTTTAGACTCAAAGGTGTGGAAAAACATACATATTCACATGTACAAAATAAGAAGTCGATTAAAGATGATGAAATTTTTGCAAAAATATCATATGACGCATTGTTATGAGTTGCATACTCATACCACATTGCTTTCGAGAATGGTGAAAACTTGAACAAAAATTAATTTGCTCCAAAATCGGTCGGGTTTAGACTCAAATGTGTGAAAATACATATATATTTACGTATACAAAATAAGAACTCAATTAAAGATGGTGAAATTTTTGCAAAAAAATCCATATGACACATTATTATGAATAGCGTACTTATACCACATTGCTTTTGACAATCTTAAAAATTTTAACAAAATCTAAGTTGCTTCAAAATCGGTCGGGTTTAGACTCAAATGTGTGGAAATACATATATAATCACGTGTAAAAAATAAATAATCGATTAAAGATGATGAAATTTTTGCAAAAAAATCCATATGACACATAGTTATGAGTAGCGTACTCATACCACATTGCTTTGGACAATCTTGAAAATTTGAACAAAAATTAAGTTGCTCCAAAACCAGTCGGGTTTAGACTCAAATGTGTGGAAATACATACATATTCACGTGTACAAAATAAGAACTCGATTAAAGATGATGAAATTTTTGCAAAAAAATCCATATGACACATTGTTATGAGTAGCGTATTCATACCACATTGCTTTCGACAATCTTGAAAATTTGAACAAAAATTATGTTGCTCCAAAATCGGCGGGTTAAGACTCAAATGTGTGCAAATACATATATATTCACGTGTACAAAATTAGAACTCGATTAAAGATGATGAAATTTTTCAAAAAAAATCCTTTGACGGATTGTTATGAGTAGCGTATTCATACCACATTGCTTTCGACAATCTTGAAAATTTGAACAAAAATTAAGTTGCTCCAAAATCGGCGGGGTAAAACTCAAATGTGTGCAAATACATATATATTCACGTGTACAAAATAAGAACTCGATAAAAGATGATGGAATTTTTGCAAAAAAATCCATATGACACATTGTTATGAATAGCGTACTCATACCACATTGCCTTGGACAATCCTGAAAATTTGAACAAAAATTTAGTCGCTCCAAAATCGGCGGGTTAAGACTTAAATGTGTGCAAATACATATATATTCACGTGAACAAAATAAGAACTCGATTAAAGATGATGAAATTTTTGCAAAAAAATCCATATGACACATTGTTATGAATAGCGTACTCATACCACATTGCCTTGGACAATCCTGAAAATTTGAACAAAAATTTAGTCGCTCCAAAATCGGCGGGTTAAGACTTAAATGTGTGCAAATACATATATATTCACGTGTACAAAATAAGAACTCGATTAAAGATGATGAAATTTTTGCAAAAAAATCCATATGACACATTGTTATGAATAGCGTACTCATACCACATTGCTTTGGACAATCTTGAAAATTTGAACAAAAATTAAATTGCTCCAAAATCGGTCGGGTTTAGACTTAAATGTGTGCAAATACATATATATTCACGTGAACAAAATAAGAACTCGATTAAAGATGATGAAGTTTTTGCAAAAAAATCCATATGACACATTGTTATGAATAGCGTACTCATACCACATTGCTTTGGACAATCTTGAAAATTTGAACAAAAATTAAATTGCTCCAAAATCGGTCGGGTTTAGACTCAAATGTGTGGAAATACATATATATTCGCGTGAACAAAATAAGAACTCGAAAAAAGATGATGAAATTTTTGCAAAAAAATCCATATGACGCATTGTTATAAGTTGCGTACTCATACCACATTGCTTTCGAGAATGTTGAAAATTTGAACAAAAATAAGGTTGCTCCCAAACCGGTCGGGTTTAGACTCAAATGTGTGGAAATACATATATATTTCGTATACAAAATAAGAACTCGATTAAAGATGATGCAATTTTTGCAAAAAAATCCATATGACACATTGTTATGAATTGCGTACTCATACCACATTGCCTTGGACAATCCTGAAAATTTGAACAAAAATTTAGTCGCTCCAAAATCGGCGGGTTAAGACTTAAATGTGTGCAAATACATATATATTCACGTGTACAAAATTAGAACTCGATTAAAGATGAAATTTTTCAAAAAAATTCGTATGACGGATTGTTATGAGTAGCGTATTCATACCACATTGCTTTCGACAATCTTGAAAATTTGAACAAAAATTAAGTTGCTCCAAAATCGGCGGGTTAAGACTGAAATGTGTGCAAATACATATATATTCACGTGTACAAAATTAGAACTCGATTAAAGATGATGAAATTTTCGGATTGTTAGGAGTTGCATACTCATACCACATTGCTTTCGACAATCTTGAAAATTTGAACAAAAATTAAGTTGCTCCAAAATCGGTCGGGTTTAGACTCAAATGTGTGGAAATACATATATATTCGCGTGAACAAAATAAGAACTCGAAAAAAGATGATGAAATTTTTGCAAAAAAATCCATATGACGCATTGTTATAAGTTGCGTACTCATACCACATTGCTTTCGAGAATGTTGAAAATTTGAACAAAAATAAGGTTGCTCCAAAACCGGTCGGGTTTAGACTCAAATGTGTGGAAATACATATATATTTCGTATACAAAATAAGAACTCGATTAAAGATGATGAAATTTTTGCAAAAAAATCCATATGACACATTGTTATGAATAGCGTACTCATACCACATTGCCTTGGACAATCCTGAAAATTTGAACAAAAATTTAGTCGCTCCAAAATCGGCGGGTTAAGACTTAAATGTGTGTAAATACATATATATTCACGTGAACAAAATAAGAACTCGATTAAAGATGATGAAATTTTTGCAAAAAAATCCATATGACACATTGTTATGAATAGCGTACTCATACCACATTGCCTTGGACAATCCTGAAAATTTGAACAAAAATTTAGTCGCTCCAAAATCGGCGGGTTAAGACTTAAATGTGTGCAAATACATATATATTCACGTGAACAAAATAAGAACTCGATTAAAGATGATGAAATTTTTGCAAAAAAATCCATATGACACATTGTTATGAATAGCGTACTCATACCACATTGCTTTGGACAATCTTGAAAATTTGAACAAAAATTAAATTGCTCCAAAATCGGTCGGGTTTAGACTCAAATGTGTGGAAATACATATATATTCGCGTGAACAAAATAAGAACTCGAAAAAAGATGATGAAATTTTTGCAAAAAAATCCATATGACGCATTGTTATAAGTTGCGTACTCATACCACATTGCTTTCGAGAATGTTGAAAATTTGAACAAAAATAAGGTTGCTCCCAAACCGGTCGGGTTTAGACTCAAATGTGTGGAAATACATATATATTTCGTATACAAAATAAGAACTCGATTAAAGATGATGCAATTTTTGCAAAAAAATCCATATGACACATTGTTATGAATAGCGTACTCATACCACATTGCCTTGGACAATCCTGAAAATTTGAACAAAAATTTAGTCGCTCCAAAATCGGCGGGTTAAGACTTAAATGTGTGCAAATACATATATATTCACGTGAACAAAATAAGAACTCGATTAAAGATGATGAAATTTTTGCAAAAAAATCCATATGACACATTGTTATGAATAGCGTACTCATACCACATTGCCTTGGACAATCCTGAAAATTTGAACAAAAATTTAGTCGCTCCAAAATCGGCGGGTTAAGACTTAAATGTGTGCAAATACATATATATTCACGTGAACAAAATAAGAACTCGATTAAAGATGATGAAATTTTTGCAAAAAAATCCATATGACACATTGTTATGAATAGCGTACTCATACCACATTGCTTTGGACAATCTTGAAAATTTGAACAAAAATTAAGTTGCTCCAAAATCGGCGGGGTAAGACTCAAATGTGTGCAAATACATATATATTCACGTGTACAAAATAAGAACTCGATAAAAGATGATGGAATTTTTGCAAAAAAATCCATATGACACATTGTTATGAATAGCGTACTCATACCACATTGCCTTGGACAATCCTGAAAATTTGAACAAAAATTAAGTTGCTCCAAAACCAGTCGGGTTTAGACTCAAATGTGTTGAAATACATATATATTCGCGTGAACAAAATAAGAACTCGATTAAAGATGATGAAATTTTTGCAAAAAAATCCATATGACACATTGTTATGAATAGCGTACTCATACCACATTGACTTGGACAATCCTGAAAATTTGAACAAAAATTTAGTCGCTCCAAAATCGGCGGGTTAAGACTTAAATGTGTGCAAATACATATATATTCGCGTGAACAAAATAAGAACTCGATTAAAGATGATGAAATTTTTGCAAAAAAATCCATATGACACATTGTTATGAATAGCGTACTCATACCACATTGCTTTGGACAATCTTGAAAATTTGAACAAAAATTAAATTGCTCCAAAATCGGTCGGGTTTAGACTCAAATGTGTGGAAATACATATATATTCGCGTGAACAAAATAAGAACTCGAAAAAACATGATGAAATTTTTGCGAAAAAATCCATATGACGCATTGTTATAAGTTGCGTACTCATACCACATTGCTTTCGAGAATGTTGAAAATTTGAACAAAAATAAGGTTGCTCCCAAACCGGTCGGGTTTAGACTCAAATGTGTGGAAATACATATATATTTCGTATACAAAATAAGAACTCGATTAAAGATGATGCAATTTTTGCAAAAAAATCCATATGACACATTGTTATGAATTGCGTACTCATACCACATTGCCTTGCACAATCCTGAAAATTTGAACAAAAATTAAGTCGCTCCTAAATCGGCGGGTTAAGACTTAAATGTGTGCAAATACATATATATTCACGTGAACAAAATAAGAACTCGATTAAAGATGATGAAATTTTTGCAAAAAAATCCATATGACACATTGTTATGAATAGCGTACTCATACCACATTGCTTTGGACAATCTTGAAAATTTGAACAAAAATTAAATTGCTCCAAAATCGGTCGAATTTAGACTCAAATGTGTGGAAATACATATATATTCGCGTGAACAAAATAAGAACTCGAAAAAAGATTATGAAATTTTTGCAAAAAAATCCATATGACGCATTGTTATAAGTTGCGTACTCATACCACATTGCTTTCGAGAATGTTGAAAATTTGAACAAAAATAAGGTTGCTCCCAAACCGGTCGGGTTTAGACTCAAATGTGTGGAAATACATATATATTTCGTATACAAAATAAGAACTCGATTAAAGATGATGCAATTTTTGCAAAAAAATCCATATGACACATTGTTATGAATTGCGTACTCATACCACATTGCCTTGGACAATCCTGAAAATTTGAACAAAAATTTAGTCGCTCCAAAATCGGCGGGTTAAGACTTAAATGTGTGCAAATACATATATATTCACGTGTACAAAATTAGAACTCGATTAAAGATGAAATTTTTCAAAAAAATTCGTATGACGGATTGTTATGAGTAGCGTATTCATACCACATTGCTTTCGACAATCTTGAAAATTTGAACAAAAATTAAGTTGCTCCAAAATCGGCGGGTTAAGACTGAAATGTGTGCAAATACATATATATTCACGTGTACAAAATTAGAACTCGATTAAAGATGATGAAATTTTTCAAAAAAATTCGTATGACGGATTGTTATGAGTTGCATACTCATACCACATTGCTTTCGACAATCTTGAAAATTTGAACAAAAATTAAGTTGCTCCAAAATCGGTCGGGTTTAGACTCAAATGTGTGAAAATACATATATATTTACGTATACAAAATAAGAACTCAATTAAAGATGGTGAAATTTTTGCAAAAAAAACCATATGACACATTATTATGAATAGCGTACTCATACCACATTGCTTTCGAGAATGTTGAAAATTTGAACAAAAATAAGGTTGCTCCAAAATCGGTCGGGTTTAGACTCAAAGGTGTGGAAAAACATACATATTCACATGTACAAAATAAGAAGTCGATTAAAGATGATGAAATTTTTGCAAAAATATCATATGACGCATTGTTATGAGTTGCATACTCATACCACATTGCTTTCGAGAATGGTGAAAACTTGAACAAAAATTAATTTGCTCCAAAATCGGTCGGGTTTAGACTCAAATGTGTGAAAATACATATATATTTACGTATACAAAATAAGAACTCAATTAAAGATGGTGAAATTTTTGCAAAAAAAACCATATGACACATTATTATGAATAGCGTACTTATACCACATTGCTTTTGACAATCTTAAAAATTTTAACAAAATCTAAGTTGCTTCAAAATCGGTCGGGTTTAGACTCAAATGTGTGGAAATACATATATAATCACGTGTAAAAAATAAATAATCGATTAAAGATGATGAAATTTTTGCAAAAAAATCCATATGACAAATAGTTATGAGTAGCGTACTCATACCACATTGCTTTGGACAATCTTGAAAATTTGAACAAAAATTAAGTTGCTCCAAAACCAGTCGGGTTTAGACTCAAATGTGTGGAAATACATACATATTCACGTGTACAAAATAAGAACTCGATTAAAGATGATGAAATTTTTGCAAAAAAATCCATATGACACATTGTTATGAGTAGCGTATTCATACCACATTGCTTTCGACAATCTTGAAAATTTGAACAAAAATTATGTTGCTCCAAAATCGGCGGGTTAAGACTCAAATGTGTGCAAATACATATATATTCACGTGTACAAAATTAGAACTCGATTAAAGATGATGAAATTTTTCAAAAAAATTCGTATGACGGATTGTTATGAGTAGCGTATTCATACCACATTGCTTTCGACAATCTTGAAAATTTGAACAAAAATTAAGTTGCTCCAAAATCGGCGGGGTAAGACTCAAATGTGTGCAAATACATATATATTCACGTGTACAAAATAAGAACTCGATAAAAGATGATGGAATTTTTGCAAAAAAATCCATATGACACATTGTTATGAATAGCGTACTCATACCACATTGCCTTGGACAATCCTGAAAATTTGAACAAAAATTTAGTCGCTCCAAAATCGGCGGGTTAAGACTTAAATGTGTGCAAATACATATATATTCACGTGAACAAAATAAGAACTCGATTAAAGATGATGAAATTTTTGCAAAAAAATCCATATGACACATTGTTATGTGTTCGAGCGAGTAAAAGTCAGTTGCGAGTGAACTACGAAACAAAGCGGTTGTATCTAGGGAAATATTCCGAGCGTTAAAATAAAATACAAATATATATTAAAATTTAAACGAGCGTCTTTTATTTGTATATTGCAAAACATATTTTGGTCCATCGAGCCGAAGGGGATAAGTATTTATAAAACCTTGGATAACCGTCAGCGAAAAACAAAAACGGAGAGATTTATAAGCTTTTAGCTGGTTGCGTGTAATTTTTATATGTGCATTCGGTATAAAAATATGCTTTGTTGTTGTGAACAAATGTAAGCCTCGTTCTGTCGGTTCTGATTCCATTAAATTCCATGCGAAATTACTACTTATAGTTGAAGCTAATAAAGCTTATTAATACGAAATTGGAAACAATATACGAGCACGAACATATGTATATACATACATATGTACATAAGAATGTACAAATGTACATATGTTCATTGACGCAGTGAAAAAGAAGTTTCAGCGTGTTATTCCATACATTATTTTAGGGGATGATGCGAGCACCACATGAGTATTTACATACATATGTACATATCTGCATATGAAGTCATATGCAAGTGTAAATATGTGTATAGACAAATGTATACGAGAATCTTGGTTGGTCACCTCAAAATTTTCAGCGAGTGTTTCAAAATACCGCGCGTTTCGCTGGCATATCATGCTTACAGTCTTGCGGGCATGTAAACATTAACATTCATATGTGGATGCGTGAATGTACATATGTATGTATATAAACAGATAAACACGATGCAAGCGTTCATGCGTAGATATGTATGTTTTATAAAATGAGTTTCAGCGAGTATCTCAGCGAGTGTTTCAGCGTACTGTGCGTTTTGCTGACGTATCATGTAAACAGTCTTGCGAGTATGTACATATGTACTTTCATAGGTGGCCATACGAAAGAAAGTTTAACATTTCAGCGAGTGTTGCGGCACTATAAAATCATGCTATCGTTAAAAAAAGTATGCGTGCATATGTATGTTCGTTTGTGTATGTATACATATGTACATATAAGCGTATAAGGGTATAAAGGTGATACCTATAGGTTTGTCTTTTAAAATGAATTTCTGCGAGTGTTTCGGCATTCCAGACGTTTCAGTAGTTGTGTATATTTCGTTTCTATAAAGTTTGTCTGCTATGTGCGGCAGTTAATCGTTGGAAAATTTTCAGTCGTTCATTGATTATACGAGTAAGCAAAGGCAACCGGTTTTGCAGAACTTTTTACAGAACTTTGGCTAAGTTTGGATTGCGTATGGTTATTTTAAAACTAAATATATGTTATATTTAAAAGACTAACAGCGCAAATTTTACTTTAGAATTTGCAGGTTACAAAAAGGAATATGCCGAAACTGAAGGGAACGAAAGCGTCTAAAGAAGCGAAGCTAAGAAACCCGGCAGCAAGGGCAAGCAAGCGTGCTAGGTTGTCACCAGCGGGTAAAGGACGTACTGAGGTCGGGGGAGAAAGCACTGCTGCTGCGAAAAGGGGAAAAAGGGCGAATGGTACGTTATACATATTCGCATACATGTAAATGCGTTCCTATCTGCGATTTTAGAAGAGATCAGCGATTGTAAAAGCGATTTAATAGAGTTTACTGCGACCGTTGTAAAATTATCTGATCCGCGACTTACTGCGTAACATATCTGCGATATAAATATTCTGATTAATTCATTGCAACCGGCGGCATAAGGATTCAGCAACATATGTTAAAAAAAAAAAAATGTATAGTTTCCTATTATAAATATATATGTAGGTTTGTGAGCGATTATTCAATATTAGCGTCAAAGAAATAATTAAATATACTTGACAGATACGGCGAAGTTAATAATAATTTTCTGGCGCTCTACAGCGGCCTTTGAATAAAGCTTTTGAGTTTTAAGGCAATTCGGTTTTATTTTAACCGCTTGCGATATTTTCTTAATTTTATAGGGGGTAACCAAAGAAACATAACAAGTGGTGCGGATGAGGTAAGCGTGGAAAACTCCGTGACTATTATGCAAGACCCAGTACGGACAGATCCCGAAGTCGTGATGGAGGGTAGTCATTTGCGGGCCGATATTGACTATAACGTATCTCAGATTCAGCGTCAGTCTGACTGGTTGGCATCGACTACGTTTGAAAATATGAATGTTGAAATCATTAAGACTCGTCTCGATATTTTAATAAAGGCTTGGGAAAAGTTCGAGGCCAAATCTCGCGATTTACAAAATAGTACTCGTGACGAGTTGCAACAGGCAGATGAGCTTGGACGCCAGCAAGAAGTTGAAGACCTCTACGTCAAGGTTCGAGCAGAGCTGTGTGGAAAAATAAAAGCAATGGAACCAACTTATTCCACACCATCGTGCAGCCATGCTAATCCTCACTCTTACCCACTACAATTTGCTGAATTGCCGTTGGCAGATCGTCTTCCAATATTTCGAGGAAATCATCGTGAGTGGATCCAATTTCGGGATGTGTTTTCTGCTGAAGTAATTCAAAATCCACACCTTACAAATCTCCAACGTCTTCGTCGGCTCCAAAGCTGTGTTAAGGATGATGCCGCTAGAGCACTAGGGTTTTGGCCTCAGAGAGACAACAGCTTTATAGACGCGTGGAAGACATTATGTGTGACATATGATAACGAATATCTATGCCATGCAGCACATTGTTCGGCAATTTACGATTTACCAGTCTGGGCCAGGGCCACTCATGAGTTGATAAGGAATATGCTCGATGTTACACGCAACAGCATGCGCATGGTGGCGCGACAGCTGGGAGCGGAGGAGCAACGCGACTTGTTTGTATTAAATTTTCTTGAATCTAGGTTAGATGGGGTATCTCGTAGTCAATGGGAAATGGTTCGGCCTACAGATCGAATACCGAATTTGCACAGTGATTTCTTTTCGTGGCTTGAACGTCGCAGTAGCGGACTATTAAGTCATACATCACAGCCGATTACCAATCGAAGCGATAAGCAAGGAAACAATCTTCCGTTAAATCAGCGAATGAGGCCCAAATTTTCGTCAATCATCAGTTATAAGCCCTGTCTTAGCTGCTCTGGTGATCACGCATTTCACCGATGTCCTCTGATTGGTCGCATGAGTCGTGATGAAAAAATTAAACGGATATTTGAACTGGGATTATGTCAAAACTGTTTGCGAAGGGGGCATACCTCTCGGAATTGTTTATCAAGTCGCTGTCCCAGATGCGCAAGGGCACCTCATAATAGCATTATTTGCCCAAAGCTTGCATCGAACTCCAATAATGAGGTCCCTCAAGTAACGATGCTAGCAACAGTTGATGGAGGTTTAATTGAGGAACAATAGCAATCAGAGGCTACAGCGAAAACCGGCCTCGGGGTTTTTAGTACTTTTGCTGATACTTCTCAACAAGTCAATGTTTCTACTATGATAGAAGGGGTAACTACAAATAATTTTTATAATGTATTGGCTACCGCGCAAGTTCGGTTTGTTACTCATTGTGGAGCCATAGTAAAACTGCGGGCAATATGCGATACCGGTGCACAAGTTAACCTAATCAGCAAAAGTATCGTCACAAAATATCAAATACATATACATCGAACAGGAATAGGCATTTCCTCCGCCATGGGGTCGGAATCTCACGTTTGTAATAAAATAATTTCGGGGCATTTGATGTCAATTTACAATGATACGCTGCGGATCTTTGTTAAATGCCTGGTAGTTCCATCGGTCTTAGGGAAAACGTTGTTGCCCCAAAAACCTTTACAGAAGCAATCTTTACCAGACGATATATCGAATCTTTTAGCAGACCCAACTTTTGACCAACCAGCACCAGTACAAATGCTGTTAGGTGTGGGCATATGGGCTCAACTGGTGAGTGAGAATATGCGACGACTCTTTTCGGGATTTGTAGCACAGGAAACACGCTTAGGTTGGTTACTTTTCGGCGAGATCCCGACAAACTGTAATATTGTTGCTACCCATATAACAAAAGAAGTGGAAGACAGTTGTCATCTTGAGCAATTACTGCAACTATTTTTCGAATCAGAAAATTTACCAGGCGATAACTCAAATTGGACAGCAGAACAACAAGAATGCGAAACCCATTTCTTGGAAACCCATAGCTTCGACTCACAAGAGGGTCGATATGTTTTACAAATTCCTCTACGACCTGATTGGGATCGTATTGGTGCTAATCGAGGCACAGCGCTACAAAGATACTTAAGGTTAGAACAACGTTTTAAAAGAGAACCAGAACTAAAGGAAAAATATCAGGCTTTCGTAAACGAATACATAGTGAAGGGTTGGCTTAAACTAGCAACAAGACCACCAAAGGGCAAATCCTATTATATTCCTCACCATGCAGTAATGAAGAAATTTCGGGTGGTGTTTGATGCATCCTGTCTAACTGACACTGGTATTTCGTTGAACGATGTCCAAATGATCGGACCGAAGTTGCAACGAGATTTGATTGATCTCATTTGGGGTTTTCGGTTACAAGCGTATGGGGTATCGGCAGATATTAAACAAATGTTTCCGCAGGTTAAGATTGCGCCGCAACATTGGGATTTACAGCGAATGTTTTGGAAGAATGAAACAGGAGAAATAGCCGAATATTGGATCACTAGAGTGACATTCGGAATGGCTTCAGCGCCTTTCTGTGCAGTTAGGGCAATGCAGCAATGTGCCAGAGATAATGCAACCAGATGGCCTCGTGGGGCTGAGGCTGTTTTGAACAACTTTTATATGGACGATTATTTAGCGGGTGCTGATACGGAAGAAGAATTGCTGCTCATATGTCAGCAGTTGAAGCAGATTTTAGCGGCTGGAGGCTTCGAACTTACTAAATGGCGTTCAAATTCGACCCATGTCCTCTTCTCTATCAGTTCCCAATCTGAAGGTCACGACGCTTGTCTCAATTCCCATACGGAAGCATCAGTGCTCGGTCTTAAATGGAATACCTCAACCGATGAACTTACATTCGTAGTAAAATCGTTGCCCATGGTAGACGACGATTGTTGGACTAAACGTATGGTTCTTAGTATAACAGCGCGAATTTATGACCCGGATGGGTTAGCATCACCATTCATAATAAACGCAAAGGTATTTCTGCAGCGAATTTGGCAGGAGAGATTGGGCTGGGATACAATATTACCAGAATCGCTGATGATGGCGTGGAAAAGTATTTTTTGTCAAGTACAACAGTTTAGTAAAATTCGTATTCCACGATGGATAGGTTACGCACGTCGTTTAAATATGACTTTGCATGGATTTTCCGATGCATCTACCAAGGCATTTGGGGCGGCAATATATGCAGTCGTACAGGGCAACGGAGTAGTGACATCGAATCTATTACTTTCAAAATCTAGGGTGACGCCCTTAAGGCCGGAGACTATACCACGGCTCGAGTTACGGGCAGCAGTATTACTCAGCGAGTTAATGCATCGTGTTTTGACTATTTGCGAAGGTCATCATCGGATCAAAATCAGTTCGGCTATCTGTTGGTCGGATTCCATGGTAGTGTTGTGCTGGTTATCGCGAGACAGCGCTAGCTTGAAGCAATTTGTGGCGAATCGAGCACGACAAATAAATAAAAACACTACGAACTGCGATTGGAGATATGTCCCTACCGACCTGAATCCTGCCGATCTAATCTCCAGAGGTATGTCTATGAGCGATTTAATTACCTCTCAACTGTGGTGGTTTGGGCCAGATTTCCTCCGACTCCAGGATGGCATGTGGCCAAAAATGCCAGAAGGGCTATATAAAAACGTTGAGTCCGAGGTAAACAAGGAATGTCGTCGTATAAAGGCCGGTCAAGAAAGGAGCCTACATAACAATGGAAGACCAACCAATGATGATCAAATAATCGTCAACGTCGGCGCCATATTTGTAAAAGAGGAATCATTACTGTACAGATACTCATCCATCACTCGCTTAGTGAGAGTAACGGCTTGGGTATTTCGGTTTATCCAAAACTGTCGAGCAGCATCAGCAGACAGAAGTAAACTACACCTGAGTGTAAAGGAAATCGATGCTTCGCTAGGCTTTTGGATCAAGCAAGAACAATGGGATCATTTTAAAGATGACATCAAAAAGTTAAAACATTATGGTAAAGAAAACGATTTAGCTGAGGGTTCACGATTATCGAACGCAGTTGCCATTTTGGCTCCGTTTCTGCAAGATGGTATATTGCGCATGAGTGGGCGCTTACAAGAAGCAGACTTGCCGGACTGCATGCGTAACCCAGCGATATTACCAGGGAAAGGAAGATTGATTTGGTTAATAGCTCGATCCACACATTTGAAACTGCTACATTGTGGAGCACAACAGCTTATAGCGACAATAAGACAAAATTATTGGGTCATCGGTATGCGAACTTTAGCAAGAACTCTGATTAAGGGATGTATAATGTGCGAAAGGTTAAGAGCCAAAGTAAGCAAGCAAATGATGGGAAACCTTCCAGCATGTCGAGTGCGTCCAGCACGCCCATTTTTGCATGCTGGAGTGGATTACGCGGGTCCCATACAAGTACGTCCAGACCGTCGAAGAGGTAATATGATTTTAAAGGGGTATATTGCAGTATTCGTGTGTATGGTATCGAAGGCTGTACATTTGGAGTTTGTCTCGGATTTGTCCACCAAGGCTTTTATTATGGCTTTTATTCGTTTTACGTCACGTTATGGACATTGTCTACACTTATGGAGTGACAACGGAACCAATTTCGTAGGTGCTGAGCGAGAGCTAAGTCGGATGTTACAAACGTGGCAGAACTCCGACCTTTTTGAGCAACTCGCAACACGGCAAACGGAATGGCATTTCATCACTCCATCTGCCCCACACCAAGGAGGCCTTTGGGAGGCTGCTGTAAAGGCTGCTAAACACCATCTACGACGAGTGATGGGAGCTCGCCTGTTAACCATAGAAGCTGTTCAAACATTGTTGGCAGAAATTGGAGCAGTCCTCAACTCACGTCCATTATGTGCTCAAAGCTCGGATCCCAGAGACTTGTCTCCTTTAACACCTGGACATTTATTGATCGGAGAGGCCTTAGTACCAGCTCTAGGGGAAAGGGTACCAGTCGATTGGCCGGAGAACCGCCTTGATTATTGGCAGTCTCGGCAGCTAGTCACGCAACGGTTTTGGAAGCTGTGGAGTAATAGCTATCTACATGAACTGCAACAGCGACCTAAATGGCGGGAAGCTAAACGAAATCTACAGGTAGGCGATCTAGTAGTCATAAAAAACGAAGCTACACCGCCGACATTGTGGAAAATGGCACGAGTAACAGTATTGCATCCTGGAAGTGATGGACTAGTCCGTAATGTAACTCTTTGGACTGGTAGCAGCTCTCTTAATCGCCCCGTACAGAAACTATGTGTTTTACCAGGAGAATGTATTGAGCCTCGAGCAACACCGAGTCTCAAGGCCGGAGGATGTTCGAGCGAGTAAAAGTCAGTTGCGAGTGAACTACGAAACAAAGCGGTTGTATCTAGGGAAATATTCCGAGCGTTAAAATAAAATACAAATATATATTAAAATTTAAACGAGCGTCTTTTATTTGTATATTGCAAAACATTATGAATAGCGTACTCATACCACATTGCCTTGGACAATCCTGAAAATTTGAACAAAAATTTAGTCGCTCCAAAATCGGCGGGTTAAGACTTAAATGTGTGCAAATACATATATATTCACGTGAACAAAATAAGAACTCGATTAAAGATGATGAAATTTTTGCAAAAAAATCCATATGACACATTGTTATGAATAGCATACTCATACCACATTGCTTTGGACAATCTTGAAAATTTGAACAAAAATTAAATTGCTCCAAAATCGGTCGGGTTTAGACTTAAATGTGTGCAAATACATATATATTCACGTGAACAAAATAAGAACTCGATTAAAGATGATGAAATTTTTGCAAAAAAATCCATATGACACATTGTTATGAATAGCGTACTCATACCACATTGCTTTGGACAATCTTGAAAATTTGAACAAAAATTAAATTGCTCCAAAATCGGTCGGGTTTAGACTCAAATGTGTGGAAATACATATATATTCGCGTGAACAAAATAAGAACTCGAAAAAAGATGAGTAAATTTTTGCAAAAAAATCCATATGACGCATTGTTATAAGTTGCGTACTCATACCACATTGCTTTCGAGAATGTTGAAAATTTGAACAAAAATAAGGTTGCTCCCAAACCGGTCGGGTTTAGACTCAAATGTGTGGAAATACATATATATTTCGTATACAAAATAAGAACTCGATTAAAGATGATGCAATTTTTGCAAAAAAATCCATATGACACATTGTTATGAATTGCGTACTCATACCACATTGCCTTGGACAATCCTGAAAATTTGAACAAAAATTTAGTCGCTCCAAAATCGGCGGGTTAAGACTTAAATGTGTGCAAATACATATATATTCACGTGTACAAAATTAGAACTCGATTAAAGATGAAATTTTTCAAAAAAATTCGTATGACGGATTGTTATGAGTAGCGTATTCATACCACATTGCTTTCGACAATCTTGAAAATTTGAACAAAAATTAAGTTGCTCCAAAATCGGCGGGTTAAGACTGAAATGTGTGCAAATACATATATATTCACGTGTACAAAATTAGAACTCGATTAAAGATGATGAAATTTTCGGATTGTTAGGAGTTGCATACTCATACCACATTGCTTCGACAATCTAAAAAATTTGAACAAAAATTAAGTTGCTCCAAAATCGGTCGGGTTTAGACTCAAATGTGTGGAAATACATATATATTCGCGTGAACAAAATAAGAATTCGATTAAAGATGGTGGAATATTTGCAAAAAAGTCCATATGACACATTTTTATGAGTAGCGTACTCATACCACATTGCTTTCGAGAATGTTGAAAATTTGAACAAAAATAAGGTTGCTCCAAAACCGGTCGGGTTTAGACTCAAATGTGTGGAAATACATATATATTTCGTATACAAAATAAGAACTCGATTAAAGATGATGAAATTTTTGCAAAAAAATCCATATGACACATTGTTATGAATAGCGTACTCATACCACATTGCCTTGGACAATCCTGAAAATTTGAACAAAAATTTAGTCGCTCCAAAATCGGCGGGTTAAGACTTAAATGTGTGCAAATACATATATATTCACGTGAACAAAATAAGAACTCGATTAAAGATGATGAAATTTTTGCAAAAAAATCCATATGACACATTGTTATGAATAGCGTACTCATACCACATTGCCTTGGACAATCCTGAAAATTTGAACAAAAATTTAGTCGCTCCAAAATCGGCGGGTTAAGACTTAAATGTGTGCAAATACATATATATTCACGTGAACAAAATAAGAACTCGATTAAAGATGATGAAATTTTTGCAAAAAAATCCATATGACACATTGTTATGAATAGCGTACTCATACCACATTGCTTTGGACAATCTTGAAAATTTGAACAAAAATTAAATTGCTCCAAAATCGGTCGGGTTTAGACTCAAATGTGTGGAAATACATATATATTCGCGTGAACAAAATAAGAACTCGAAAAAAGATGATGAAATTTTTGCAAAAAAATCCATATGACGCATTGTTATAAGTTGCGTACTCATACCACATTGCTTTCGAGAATGTTGAAAATTTGAACAAAAATAAGGTTGCTCCCAAACCGGTCGGGTCTAGACTCAAATGTGTGGAAATACATATATATTTCGTATACAAAATAAGAACTCGATTAAAGATGATGCAATTTTTGCAAAAAAATCCATATGACACACTGTTATGAATTGCGTACTCATACCACATTGCCTTGGACAATCCTGAAAATTTGAACAAAAATTAAGTCGCTCCATAATCGGCGGGTTAAGACTTAAATGTGTGCAAATACATATATATTCACGTGTACAAAATTAGAACTCGATTAAAGATGAAATTTTTCAAAAAAATTCGTATGACGGATTGTTATGAGTAGCGTATTCATACCACATTGCTTTCGACAATCTTGAAAATTTGAACAAAAATTAAGTTGCTCCAAAATCGGCGGGTTAAGACTGAAATGTGTGCAAATACATATATATTCACGTGTACAAAATTAGAACTCGATTAAAGATGATGAAATTTTTCAAAAAAATTCGTATGACGGATTGTTATGAGTTGCATACTCATACCACATTGCTTTCGACAATCTTGAAAATTTGAACAAAAATTAAGTTGCTCCAAAATCGGCGGGGTAAGACTCAAATGTGTGCAAATACATATATATTCACGTGTACAAAATAAGAACTCGATAAAAGATGATGGAATTTTTGCAAAAAAATCCATATGACACATTGTTATGAATAGCGTACTCATACCACATTGCCTTGGACAATCCTGAAAATTTGAACAAAAATTAAGTTGCTCCAAAACCAGTCGGGTTTAGACTCAAATGTGTTGAAATACATACATATTCACGTGTACAAAATAAGAACTCGATTAAAGATGATGAAATTTTTCAAAAAAATCCATATGACGCATTGTTATGAGTTGCGTACTCATACCACATTGCTTTCGAGAATGTTGAAAATTTGAACAAAAATAAGGTTGCTCCAAAATCGGTCGGGTTTAGACTCAAAGGTGTGGAAAAACATACATATTCACATGTACAAAATAAGAAGTCGATTAAAGATGATGAAATTTTTGCAAAAAAATCCATATGACACATTGTTATGAATAGCGTACTCATACCACATTGCTTTGGACAATCTTGAAAATTTGAACAAAAATTAAGTTGCTCCAAAACCAGTCGGGTTTAGACTCAAATGTGTTGAAATACATACATATTCACGTGTACAAAATAAGAACTCGATTAAAGATGATGAAATTTTTGCAAAAAAATCCATATGACACATTGTTATGAGTAGCGTATTCATACCACATTGCTTTCGACAATCTTGAAAATTTGAACAAAAATTATGTTGCTCCAAAATCGGCGGGTTAAGACTCAAATGTGTGCAAATACATATATATTCACGTGTACAAAATTAGAACTCGATTAAAGATGATGAAATTTTTCAAAAAAATTCTTATGACGGATTGTTATGAGTAGCGTATTCATACCACATTGCTTTTGACAATCTTGAAAATTTGAACAAAAATTAAGTTGCTCCAAAATCGGCGGGGTAAGACTCAAAATGTGTGCAAATACATATATATTCACGTGTACAAAATAAGAACTCGATAAAAGATGATGGAATTTTTGCAAAAAAATCCATATGACACATTGTTATGAATAGCGTACTCATACCACATTGCCTTGGACAATCCTGAAAATTTGAACAAAAATTTAGTCGCTCCAAAATCGGCGGGTTAAGACTTAAATGTGTGCAAATACATATATATTCACGTGAACAAAATAAGAACTCGATTAAAGATGATGAAATTTTTGCAAAAAAATCCATATGACACATTGTTATGAATAGCGTACTCATACCACATTGCCTTGGACAATCCTGAAAATTTGAACAAAAATTTAGTCGCTCCAAAATCGGCGGGTTAAGACTTAAATGTGTGCAAATACATATATATTCACGTGAACAAAATAAGAACTCGATTAAAGATGATGAAATTTTTGCAAAAAAATCCATATGACACATTGTTATGAATAGCGTACTCATACCACATTGCTTTGGACAATCTTGAAAATTTGAACAAAAATTAAATTGCTCCAAAATCGGTCGGGTTTAGACTCAAATGTGTGGAAATACATATATATTCGCGTGAACAAAATAAGAACTCGAAAAAAGATGATGAAATTTTTGCAAAAAAATCCATATGACGCATTGTTATAAGTTGCGTACTTATACCACATTGCTTTCGAGAATGTTGAAAATTTGAACAAAAATAAGGTTGCTCCCAAACCGGTCGGGTTTAGACTCAAATGTGTGGAAATACATATATATTTCGTATACAAAATAAGAACTCGATTAAAGATGATGCAATTTTTGCAAAAAAATCCATATGACACATTGTTATGAATTGCGTACTCATACCACATTGCCTTGGACAATCCTGAAAATTTGAACAAAAATTAAGTCGCTCCAAAATCGGCGGGTTAAGACTTAAATGTGTGCAAATACATATATATTCACGTGTACAAAATTAGAACTCGATTAAAGATGATGAAATTTTTCAAAAAAATTCGTATGACGGATTGTTATGAGTTGCATACTCATACCACATTGCTTTCAACAATCTTGAAAATTTGAACAAAAATTAAGTTGCTCCAAAATCGGTCGGGTTTAGACTCAAATGTGTGGAAATACATATATATTCGCGTGAACAAAATAAGAACTCGATTAAAGATGATGAAATTTTTGCAAAAAAATCCATATGACACATTGTTATGAATAGCGTACTCATACCACATTGCTTTGGACAATCTTGAAAATTTGAACAAAAATTAAATTATATTCTTTTTGGTTGTTGTGGTTTCCGACAGGGTAATTATACGCTGTATTTTGGAACGAATTTCCGTCATCCCTTGTCTCCAAACCAAACTTGACAAGTGATGACGGAAATTCGTTCCAAAATACAGCGAAAAATTAAATTGCTCCAAAATCGGTCGGGTTTAGACTCAAATGTGTGGAAATACATATATATTCGTGTGAACAAAATAAGAACTCGAAAAAAGATGATGAAATTTTTGCAAAAAAATCCATAAGACGCATTGTTATAAGTTGCGTACTCATACCACATTGCTTTCGAGAATGTTGAAAATTTGAACAAAAATAAGGTTGCTCCCAAACCGGTCGGGTTTAGACTCAAATGTGTGGAAATACATATATATTTCGTATACAAAATAAGAACTCGATTAAAGATGATGCAATTTTTGCAAAAAAATCCATATGACACATTGTTATGAATTGCGTACTCATACCACATTGCCTTGGACAATCCTGAAAATTTGAACAAAAATTAAGTCGCTCCAAAATCGGCGGGTTAAGACTTTAATGTGTGGAAATACATATATATTCACGTGAACAAAATAAGAACTCGATTAAAGATGATGAAATTTTTGCAAAAAAATCCATATGACACATTGTTATGAATAGCGTACTCATACCACATTGCTTTGGACAATCTTGAAAATTTGTACAAAAATAAAGTTGCTCCAAAATCGGTCGGGTTTAGACTCAAATGTGTGGAAATACATATATATTCGCGTGAACAAAATAAGAACTCGAAAAAAGATGATGAAATTTTTGCAAAAAAATCCATATGACGCATTGTTATGAGTTGCGTACTCATACCACATTGCTTTCGAGAATGTTGAAAATTTGAACAAAAATAAGGTTGCTCCAAAATCGGTCGGGTTTAGACTCAAAGGTGTGGAAAAACATACATATTCACGTGTACAAAATAAGAAGTCGATTAAAGATGATGAAATTTTTGCAAAAAATTCATATGACGCATTGTTATGAGTTGCATACTCATACCACATTGCTTTCGAGAATGGTGAAAACTTCAACAAAAATTAATTTGCTCCAAAATCGGTCGGGTTTAGACTCAAATGTGTGAAAATACATATATATTTACGTATACAAAATAAGAACTCAATTAAAGATGGTGAAATTTTTGCAAAAAAATCCATATGACACATTATTATGAATAGCGTACTTATACCACATTGCTTTTGACAATCTTAAAAATTTTAACAAAATCTAAGTTGCTTCAAAATCGGTCGGGTTTAGACTCAATTGTGTGGAAATACATATATAATCACGTGTAAAAAATAAATAATCGATTAAAGATGATGAAATTTTTGCAAAAAAATCCATATGACACATTGTTATGAATAGCGTACTCATACCACATTGCTTTGGACAATCTTGAAAATTTGAACAAAAATTAAATTGCTCCAAAATCGGTCGGGTTTAGACTCAAATGTGTGGAAATACATATATATTCGCGTGAACAAAATAAGAACTCGAAAAAAGATGATGAAATTTTTGCAAAAAAATCCATATGACGCATTGTTATAAGTTGCGTACTCATACCACATTGCTTTCGAGAATGTTGAAAATTTGAACAAAAATAAGGTTGCTCCCAAACCGGTCGGGTTTAGACTCAAATGTGTGGAAATACATATATATTTCGTATACAAAATAAGAACTCGATTAAAGATGATGCAATTTTTGCAAAAAAATCCATATGACACATTGTTATGAATTGCGTACTCATACCACATTGCCTTGGACAATCCTGAAAATTTGAACAAAAATTAAGTCGCTCCAAAATCGGCGGGTTAAGACTTAAATGTGTGCAAATACATATATACTCACGTGAACAAAATAAGAACTCGATTAAAGATGATGAAATTTTTGCAAAAAAATCCATATGACACATTGTTATGAATAGCGTACTCATACCACATTGCTTTGGACAATCTTGAAAATTTGAACAAAAATTAAATTGCTCCAAAATCGGTCGGGTTTAGACTCAAATGTGTGGAAATACATATATATTCGCGTGAACAAAATAAGAACTCGAAAAAAGATGATGAAATTTTTGCAAAAAAGTCCATATGACGCATTGTTATAAGTTGCGTACTCATACCACATTGCTTTCGAGAATGTTGAAAATTTGAACAAAAATAAGGTTGCTCCCAAACCGGTCGGGTTTAGACTCAAATGTGTGGAAATACATATATATTTCGTATACAAAATAAGAACTCGATTAAAGATGATGCAATTTTTGCAAAAAAATCCATATGACACATTGTTATGAATTGCGTACTCATACCACATTGCCTTGGACAATCCTGAAAATTTGAACAAAAATTAAGTCGCTCCAAAATCGGCGGGTTAATACTTAAATGTGTGCAAATACATATATATTCACGTGTACAAAATTAGAACTCGATTAAAGATGAAATTTTTCAAAAAAATTCGTATGACGGATTGTTATGAGTAGCGTATTCATACCACATTGCTTTCGACAATCTTGAAAATTTGAACAAAAATTAAGTTGCTCCAAAATCGGCGGGTTAAGACTCAAATGTGTGCAAATACATATATATTCACGTGTACAAAATTAGAACTCGATTAAAGATGATGAAATTTTTCAAAAAAATTCGTATGACGGATTGTAATGAGTTGCATACTCATACCTCATCGCTTTCGACAATCTTGAAAATTTGAACAAAAATTAAGTTGCTCCAAAATCGGTCGGGTTTAGACTCAAATGTGTGGAAATACATATATATTCGCGTGAACAAAATAAGAACTCGAAAAAAGATGATGAAATTTTTGCAAAAAAATCCATATGACGCATTGTTATGAGTTGCGTACTCATACCACATTGCTTTCGAGAATGTTGAATATTTGAACAAAAATAAGGTTGCTCCAAAATCGGTCGGGTTTAGACTCAAAGGTGTGGAAAAACATACATATTCACGTGTACAAAATAAGAAGTCGATTAAAGATGATGAAATTTTTGCAAAAAATTCATATGACGCATTGTTATGAGTTGCATACTCATACCACATTGCTTTCGAGAATGGTGAAAACTTGAACAAAAATTAATTTGCTCCAAAATCGGTCGGGTTTAGACTCAAATGTGTGAAAATACATATATATTTACGTATACAAAATAAGAACTCAATTAAAGATGGTGAAATTTTTGCAAAAAAATCCATATGACACATTATTATGAATAGCGTACTTATACCACATTGCTTTTGACAATCTTAAAAATTTTAACAAAATCTAAGTTGCTTCAAAATCGGTCGGGTTTAGACTCAATTGTGTGGAAATACATATATAATCACGTGTAAAAAATAAATAATCGATTAAAGATGATGAAATTTTTGCAAAAAAATCCATATGACACATAGTTATGAGTAGCGTACTCATACCACATTGCTTTGGACAATCTTGAAAATTTGAACAAAAATTAAGTTGCTCCAAAACCAGTCGGGTTTAGACTCAAATGTGTGGAAATACATACATATTCACGTGTACAAAATAAGAACTCGATTAAAGATGATGAAATTTTTGCAAAAATATCCATATGACACATTGTTATGAGTAGCGTATTCATACCACATTGCTTTCGACAATCTTGAAAATTTGAACAAAAATTGTGTTGCTCCAAAATCGGCGGTTAAGGATCAAATGTGTGCAAATACATATATATTCACGTGTACAAAATTAGAACTCGATTAAAGATGATGAAATTTTTCAAAAAAATTCGTATGACGGATTGTTATGAGTAGCGTATTCATACCACATTGCTTTCGACAATCTTGAAAATTTGAACAAAAATTAAGTTGCTCCAAAATCGGCGGGTTAAGACTCAAATGTGTGCAAATACATATATATTCACGTGTACAAAATAAGAACTCGATAAAAGATGATGGAATTTTTGCAAAAAAATCCATATGACACATTGTTATGAATAGCGTACTCATACCACATTGCCTTGGACAATCCTGAAAATTTGAACAAAAATTAAGTCGCTCCAAAATCGGCGGGTTAAGACTTAAATGTGTGCAAATACATATATATTCACGTGAACAAAATAAGAACTCGATTAAAGATGATGAAATTTTTGCAAAAAAATCCATATGACACATTGTTATGAATAGCGTACTCATACCACATTGCTTTGGACAATCTTGAAAATTTGAACAAAAATTAAATTGCTCCAAAATCGGTCGGGTTTAGACTCAAATGTGTGGAAATACATATATATTCGCGTGAACAAAATAAGAACTCGAAAAAAGATGATGAAATTTTTGCAAAAAAATCCATATGACGCATTGTTATAAGTTGCGTACTCATACCACATTGCTTTCGAGAATGTTGAAAATTTGAACAAAAATAAGGTTGCTCCCAAACCGGTCGGGTTTAGACTCAAATGTGTGGAAATACATATATATTTCGTATACCAAATAAGAACTCGATTAAAGATGATGCAATTTTTGCAAAAAAATCCATATGACACATTGTTATGAATTGCGTACTCATACCACATTGCCTTGGACAATCCTGAAAATTTGAACAAAAATTAAGTCGCTCCAAAATCGGCGGGTTAAGACTTAAATGCGTGCAAATACATATATATTCACGTGTACAAAATTAGAACTCGATTAAAGATGATGAAATTTTTCAAATAAAATTCGTATGACGGATTGTTATGAGTTGCATACTCATACCACATTGCTTTCGACAATCTTGAAAATTTGAACAAAAATTAAGTTGCTCCAAAATCGGTCGGGTTTAGACTCAAATGTGTGGAAATACATATATATTCGCGTGAACAAAATAAGAACTCGATTAAAGATGATGAAATTTGTGCAAAAAAATCCATATGACACATTGTTATGAATAGCGTACTCATACCACATTGCTTTGGACAATCTTGAAAATTTGAACAAAAATTAAATTGCTCCAAAATCGGTCGGGTTTAGACTCAAATGTGTGGAAATACATATATATTCGCGTGAACAAAATAAGAACTCGAAAAAAGATGATGAAATTTTTGCAAAAAAATCCATATGACGCATTGTTATAAGTTGCGTACTCATACCACATTGCTTTTGAGAATGTTGAAAATTTGAACAAAAATAAGGTTGCTCCCAAACCGGTCGGGTTTAGACTCAAATGTGTGGAAATACATATATATTTCGTATACAAAATAAGAACTCGATTAAAGATGATGCAATTTTTGCAAAAAAATCCATATGACACATTGTTATGAATTGCGTACTCATACCACATTGCCTTGGACAATCCTGAAAATTTGAACAAAAATTAAGTTGCTCCAAAATCGGCGGGTTAAGACTTAAATGTGTGCAAATACATATATATTCACGTGAACAAAATAAGAACTCGATTAAAGATGATGAAATTTTTGCAAAAAAATCCATATGACACATTGTTATGAATAGCGTACTCATACCACATTGCTTTGGACAATCTTGAAAATTTGAACAAAAATTAAATTGCTCCAAAATCGGTCGGGTTTAGACACAAATGTGTGGAAATACATATATATTCGCGTGAACAAAATAAGAACTCGAAAAAAGATGATGAATTTTTTGCAAAAAAATCCATATGACGCATTGTTATAAGTTGCGTACTCATACCACATTGCTTTCGAGAATGTTGAAAATTTGAACAAAAATAAGGTTGCTCCCCAACCGGTCGGGTTTAGACTCAAATGTGTGGAAATACATATATATTTCGTATACAAAATAAGAACTCGATTAAAGATGATGCAATTTTTGCAAAATATCCATATGACACATTGTTATGAATTGCGTACTCATACCACATTGCCTTGGACAATCCTGAAAATTTGAACAAAAATTAAGTCGCTCCAAAATCGGCGGGTTAAGACTTAAATGTGTGCAAATACATATATATTCACGTGTACAAAATTAGAACTCGATTAAAGATGAAATTTTTCAAAAAAATTCGTATGACGGATTGTTATGAGTAGCGTATTCATACCACATTGCTTTCGACAATCTTGAAAATTTGAACAAAAATTAAGTTGCTCCAAAATCGGCGGTTTAAGACTCAAATGTGTGCAAATACATATATATTCACGTGTACAAAATTAGAACTCGATTAAAGATGATGAAATTTTTCAAAAAAATTCGTATGACGGATTGTTATGAGTTGCATACTCATACCACATTGCTTTCGACAATCTTGAAAATTTGAACAACAATTAAGTTGCTCCAAAATCGGTCGGGTTTAGACTCAAATGTGTGGAAATACATATATATTCGCGTGAACAAAATAAGAACTCGAAAAAAGATGATGAAATTTTTGCAAAAAAATCCATATGACGCATTGTTATGAGTTGCGTACTCATACCACATTGCTTTCGAGAATGTTGAAAATTTGAACAAAAACAAGGTTGCTCCAAAATCGGTCGGGTTTAGACTCAAAGGTGTGGAAAAACATACATATTCACGTGTACAAAATAAGAAGTCGATTAAAGATGATGAAATTTTTGCAAAAAATTCATATGACGCATTGTTATGAGTTGCATACTCATACCACATTGCTTTCGAGAATGGTGAAAACTTGAACAAAAATTAATTTGCTCCAAAATCGGTCGGGTTTAGACTCAAATGTGTGAAAATACATATATATTTACGTATACAAAATAAGAACTCAACTAAAGATGGTGAAATTTTTGCAAAAAAATCCATATGACACATTATTTATTATGAATAGCGTACTTACACCACATTGCTTTTGACAATCTTAAAAATTTTAACTAAATCTAAGTTGCTTCAAAATCGGTCGGGTTTAGACTCAATTGTGTGGAAATACATATATAATCACGTGTAAAAAATAAATAATCGATTAAAGATGATGAAATTTTTGCAAAAAAATCCATATGACACATAGTTATGAGTAGCGTACTCATACCACATTGCTTTGGACAATCTTGAAAATTTGAACAAAAATTAAGTTGCTCCAAAACCAGTCGGGTTTAGACTCAAATGTGTGGAAATACATACATATTCACGTGTACAAAATAAGAACTCGATTAAAGATGATGAAATTTTTGCAAAATAATCCATACGACACATTGTTATGAGTAGCGTATTCATACCACATTGCTTTCGACAATCTTGAAAATTTGAACAAAAATTATGTTGCTCCAAAATCGGCGGGTTAAGACTCAAATGTGTGCAAATACATATATATTCACGTGTACAAAATTAGAACTCGATTAAAGATGATGAAATTTTTCAAAAAAATTCGTATGACGGATTGTTATGAGTAGCGTATTCATACCACATTGCTTTCGACAATCTTGAAAATTTGAACAAAAATTAAGTTGCTCCAAAATCGGCGGGTTAAGACTCAAAGGTGTGCAAATACATATATATTCACGTGTACAAAATAAGAACTCGATAAAAGATGATGGAATTTTTGCAAAAAAATCCATATGACACATTGTTATGAATAGCGTACTCATACCACATTGCCTTGGACAATCCTGAAAATTTGAACAAAAATTTAGTCGCTCCAAAATCGGCGGGTAAAGACTTAAATGTGTGCAAATACATATATATTCACGTGAACAAAATAAGAACTCGATTAAAGATGATGAAATTTTTGCAAAAAAATCCATATGACACATTGTTATGAATAGCGTACTCATACCACATTGCCTTGGACAATCCTGAAAATTTGAACAAAAATTTAGTCGCTCCAAAATCGGCGGGTTAAGACTTAAATGTGTGCAAATACATATATATTCACGTGAACAAAATAAGAACTCGATTAAAGATGATGAAATTTTTGCAAAAAAATCCATATGACACATTGTTATGAATAGCGTACTCATACCACATTGCTTTGGACAATCTTGAAAATTTGAACAAAAATTAAATTGCTCCAAAATCGGTCGGGTTTAGACTCAAATGTGTGGAAATACATATATATTCGCGTGAACAAAATAAGAACTCGAAAAAAGATGATGAAATTTTTGCAAAAAAATCCATATGACGCATTGTTATAAGTTGCGTACTCATACCACATTGCTTTTGAGAATGTTGAAAATTTGAACAAAAATAAGGTTGCTCCCAAACCGGTCGGGTTTAGACTCAAATGTGTGGAAATACATATATATTTCGTATACAAAATAAGAACTCGATTAAAGATGATGCAATTTTTGCAAAAAAATCCATATGACACATTGTTATGAATTGCGTACTCATACCACATTGCCTTGGACAATCCTGAAAATTTGAACAAAAATTAAGTTGCTCCAAAATCGGCGGGTTAAGACTTAAATGTGTGCAAATACATATATATTCACGTGAACAAAATAAGAACTCGATTAAAGATGATGAAATTTTTGCAAAAAAATCCATATGACACATTGTTATGAATAGCGTACTCATACCACATTGCTTTGGACAATCTTGAAAATTTGAACAAAAATTAAATTGCTCCAAAATCGGTCGGGTTTAGACTCAAATGTGTGGAAATACATATATATTCGCGTGAACAAAATAAGAACTCGATTAAAGATGATGAAATTTGTGCAAAAAAATCCATATGACACATTGTTATGAATAGCGTACTCATACCACATTGCTTTCGAGAATGTTGAAAATTTGAACAAAAATAAGGTTGCTCCCCAACCGGTCGGGTTTAGACTCAAATGTGTGGAAATACATATATATTTCGTATACAAAATAAGAACTCGATTAAAGATGATGCAATTTTTGCAAAATATCCATATGACACATTGTTATGAATTGCGTACTCATACCACATTGCCTTGGACAATCCTGAAAATTTGAACAAAAATTAAGTTGCTCCAAAATCGGCGGGTTAAGACTTAAATGTGTGCAAATACATATATATTCACGTGAACAAAATAAGAACTCGATTAAAGATGATGCAATTTTTGCAAAAAAATCCATATGACACATTGTTATGAATTGCGTACTCATACCACATTGCCTTGGACAATCCTGAAAATTTGAACAAAAATTAAGTTGCTCCAAAATCGGCGGGTTAAGACTTAAATGTGTGCAAATACATATATATTCACGTGAACAAAATAAGAACTCGATTAAAGATGATGAAATTTTTGCAAAAAAATCCATATGACACATTGTTATGAATAGCGTACTCATACCACATTGCTTTGGACAATCTTGAAAATTTGAACAAAAATTAAATTGCTCCAAAATCGGTCGGGTTTAGACACAAATGTGTGGAAATACATATATATTCGCGTGAACAAAATAAGAACTCGAAAAAAGATGATGAATTTTTTGCAAAAAAATCCATATGACGCATTGTTATAAGTTGCGTACTCATACCACATTGCTTTCGAGAATGTTGAAAATTTGAACAAAAATAAGGTTGCTCCCCAACCGGTCGGGTTTAGACTCAAATGTGTGGAAATACATATATATTTCGTATACAAAATAAGAACTCGATTAAAGATGATGCAATTTTTGCAAAATATCCATATGACACATTGTTATGAATTGCGTACTCATACCACATTGCCTTGGACAATCCTGAAAATTTGAACAAAAATTAAGTCGCTCCAAAATCGGCGGGTTAAGACTTAAATGTGTGCAAATACATATATATTCACGTGTACAAAATTAGAACTCGATTAAAGATGAAATTTTTCAAAAAAATTCGTATGACGGATTGTTATGAGTAGCGTATTCATACCACATTGCTTTCGACAATCTTGAAAATTTGAACAAAAATTAAGTTGCTCCAAAATCGGCGGTTTAAGACTCAAATGTGTGCAAATACATATATATTCACGTGTACAAAATTAGAACTCGATTAAAGATGATGAAATTTTTCAAAAAAATTCGTATGACGGATTGTTATGAGTTGCATACTCATACCACATTGCTTTCGACAATCTTGAAAATTTGAACAACAATTAAGTTGCTCCAAAATCGGTCGGGTTTAGACTCAAATGTGTGGAAATACATATATATTCGCGTGAACAAAATAAGAACTCGAAAAAAGATGATGAAATTTTTGCAAAAAAATCCATATGACGCATTGTTATGAGTTGCGTACTCATACCACATTGCTTTCGAGAATGTTGAAAATTTGAACAAAAACAAGGTTGCTCCAAAATCGGTCGGGTTTAGACTCAAAGGTGTGGAAAAACATACATATTCACGTGTACAAAATAAGAAGTCGATTAAAGATGATGAAATTTTTGCAAAAAATTCATATGACGCATTGTTATGAGTTGCATACTCATACCACATTGCTTTCGAGAATGGTGAAAACTTGAACAAAAATTAATTTGCTCCAAAATCGGTCGGGTTTAGACTCAAATGTGTGAAAATACATATATATTTACGTATACAAAATAAGAACTCAACTAAAGATGGTGAAATTTTTGCAAAAAAATCCATATGACACATTATTTATTATGAATAGCGTACTTACACCACATTGCTTTTGACAATCTTAAAAATTTTAACTAAATCTAAGTTGCTTCAAAATCGGTCGGGTTTAGACTCAATTGTGTGGAAATACATATATAATCACGTGTAAAAAATAAATAATCGATTAAAGATGATGAAATTTTTGCAAAAAAATCCATATGACACATAGTTATGAGTAGCGTACTCATACCACATTGCTTTGGACAATCTTGAAAATTTGAACAAAAATTAAGTTGCTCCAAAACCAGTCGGGTTTAGACTCAAATGTGTGGAAATACATACATATTCACGTGTACAAAATAAGAACTCGATTAAAGATGATGAAATTTTTGCAAAATAATCCATACGACACATTGTTATGAGTAGCGTATTCATACCACATTGCTTTCGACAATCTTGAAAATTTGAACAAAAATTATGTTGCTCCAAAATCGGCGGGTTAAGACTCAAATGTGTGCAAATACATATATATTCACGTGTACAAAATTAGAACTCGATTAAAGATGATGAAATTTTTCAAAAAAATTCGTATGACGGATTGTTATGAGTAGCGTATTCATACCACATTGCTTTCGACAATCTTGAAAATTTGAACAAAAATTAAGTTGCTCCAAAATCGGCGGGTTAAGACTCAAAGGTGTGCAAATACATATATATTCACGTGTACAAAATAAGAACTCGATAAAAGATGATGGAATTTTTGCAAAAAAATCCATATGACACATTGTTATGAATAGCGTACTCATACCACATTGCCTTGGACAATCCTGAAAATTTGAACAAAAATTTAGTCGCTCCAAAATCGGCGGGTAAAGACTTAAATGTGTGCAAATACATATATATTCACGTGAACAAAATAAGAACTCGATTAAAGATGATGAAATTTTTGCAAAAAAATCCATATGACACATTGTTATGAATAGCGTACTCATACCACATTGCCTTGGACAATCCTGAAAATTTGAACAAAAATTTAGTCGCTCCAAAATCGGCGGGTTAAGACTTAAATGTGTGCAAATACATATATATTCACGTGAACAAAATAAGAACTCGATTAAAGATGATGAAATTTTTGCAAAAAAATCCATATGACACATTGTTATGAATAGCGTACTCATACCACATTGCTTTGGACAATCTTGAAAATTTGAACAAAAATTAAATTGCTCCAAAATCGGTCGGGTTTAGACTCAAATATGTGGAAATACATATATATTCGCGTGAACAAAATAAGAACTCGAAAAAAGATGATGAAATTTTTGCAAAAAAATCCATATGACGCATTGTTATAAGTTGCGTACTCATACCACATTGCTTTCGAGAATGTTGAAAATTTGAACAAAAATAAGGTTGCTCCCAAACCGGTCGGGTTTAGACTCAAATGTGTGGAAATACATATATATTTCGTATACAAAATAAGAACTCGATTAAAGATGATGCAATTTTTGCAAAAAAATTCGTATGACGGATTGTTATGAGTTGCATACTCATACCACATTGCTTTCGACAATCTTGAAAATTTGAACAAAAATTAAGTTGCTCCAAACTCGGTCGGGTTTAGACTCAAATGTGTGGAAATACATATATATTCGCGTGAACAAAATAAGAACTCGAAAAAAGATGATGAAATTCTTGCAAAAAAATCCATATGACGCATTGTTATAAGTTGCGTACTCATACCACATTGCCTTGGACAATCCTGAAAATTTGAACAAAAATTAAGTCGCTCCAAAATCGGCGGGTTAAGACTTAAATGTGTGCAAATACATATATATCCACGTGTACAAAATTAGAACTCGATTAAAGATGATGAAATTTTTCAAATAAAATTCGTATGACGGATTGTTATGAGTTGCATACTCATACCACATTGCTTTCGACATTCTTGAAAATTTGAACAAAAATTAAGTTGCTCCAAAATCGGTCGGGTTTAGACTCAAATGTGTGGAAATACATATATATTCGCGTGAACAAAATAAGAACTCGATTAAAGATGATGAAATTTTTGCAAAAAAATCCATATGACACATTGTTATGAATAGCGTACTCATACCACATTGCTTTGGACAATCTTGAAAATTTGAACAAAAATTAAATTGCTCCAAAATCGGTCGGGTTTAGACTCAAATGTGTGGAAATACATATATATTCGCGTGAACAAAATAAGAACTCGAAAAAAGATGATGAAATTTTTGCAAAAAAATCCATATGACGCATTGTTATAAGTTGCGTACTCATACCACATTGCCTTGGACAATCCTGAAAATTTGAACAAAAATTAAGTTGCTCCAAAATCGGTCGGGTTTAGACTCAAATGTGTGGAAATACATATATACTCACGTGTACAAAAAAAGAACTCGGATAAAGATGATGCAATTTTTGCAAAAAAATCCATATGACCTATTGTTATGAGTAGCGTACTCATACCACATTGCTTTCGACATTCTTGAAAATTTGAACAAAAATTAAGTTGCTCCAAAATCGGTCGGGTTTAGACTCAAATGTGTGGAAATACTTAAATGTTCACGTGTACAAAATAAGAACTCGAATAAAGATGTTGAAATTTTTGCAAAAAAGTCCATTTGACACATTCTTATGAGTAGCGTACTCATACCACATTGCTTTCGACAATCTAAAAAATTTGAACAAAAATTAACTTGCTCCAAAATCGGTCGGGTTTGGACTCAAATGTGTGGAAATACCTATATTTTTACGGATACAAAATAAGAACTGGAATAAAGATGATGAAATTTTTGCAAAAAAATCCATATGACCCATTGTTATGATTAGCGTACTCATACGACATTGCTTTCAACAATCTTGAAAATTTGAACAAAAATTAACTTGCTCTAAAATCGGTCGGGTTTAGACTCAAATATGTGGAATAACATATATTTTTACTCATACAAAATTAGAACTCGAATAAAGACGATGAAATTTTTGCAAAAAAATTCAAATGACGTATTGTTATGAGTAGCGTACTCGTACGACATTGCTTTCGACAATCTAAAAAATTTGAACAAAAATTGAGTTGCTCCAAAATCGGTCGGGTTTAGACTCAAATGAGTGGAAATACATATATATTCACGTAAACAAAATAAGAACTCGAATAAAATTGATGAAATTTTTGCAAAAAAAGCCAAATGACGCAATGTTATGAGTAGCGTACTCATACCACATTGCTTTCGACAATCTTTAAAATTTGAACAAAAATTAAGTTGCTCCAAAATCGGTCGGGTTTAGACTCAAATGAGTGGAAATACATATATATTCACGTAAACAAAATAAGAACTCGAATAAAATTGATGAAATTTTTGCAAAAAAATCCATATGACACATTGTTATGAGTAGCGTACTCATACCACATTGCTTTCGACAATCTTGAAAATTTGAACAAAAATTAAGTTGCTCCAAAATCGGTCGGGTTTAGACTCAAATGTGTGGAAATACATATATATTCACGTGAATAAAATAAGAACTCGGATAAAGATGTTGAAATTTTTGCAAAAAAATCCAAATGACGCAATGTTATGAGTAGCGTACTCATACCACATTGCTTTCGACAATCTTGAAAATTTGAACAAAAATTAAGTTGCTCCCTAATCGGTCGGGTTTAGACTCAAATGTGTGGAAATACATACATATTCACGTGTGCAAAATAAGAATTCGATTAAAGATGGTGGAATATTTGCAAAAAAGTCCATATGACACATTTTTATGAGTAGCGTACTCATATCACATTGCTTTCGACAATCTAAAAAATTTGAACAAAAATTAACTTGCTCCAAAATCGGTCGGGTTTAGACTCAAATGTGTGGAAATACATATATGTTCACACGAACAAAATAAGAACTCGGATAAAGATGATGAAATTTTTGCAAAAAAATCCATATGACCCATTGTTATGAGTAGCGTACTCATACCACATTGCTTTCGACAATCTTGAAAATTTGAACTAAAATTTAGTTGCTCCAAAATCGGTCGGGTTTAGACTCAAATGTGTGGAAATACATATATTTTTTCTCATACAAAATATGAACTCGATTAAAGATGATGAAATTTTTGCAAAAAAATACATATGACCCATTGTTATGAGTAGCGTACTCGTACGACATTGCTTTCGACAATCTTAAAAATTTGAACAAAAATTAAGTTGCTCCAAAATCGGTCGGGTTTAGACTCAAATGTGTGGAAATACATACATATTCACGTGTGCAAAATAAGAATTCGATTAAAGATGGTGGAATATTTGCAAAAAAGTCCATATGACACATTGTTATGAGTAGCGTACTCATATCACATTGCTTTCGACAACCCAAAAAATTTGAACAAAAATTAACTTGCTCCAAAATCGGTCGGGTTTAGACTCAAATGTGTGGAAATACATATATTTTTTCTCATACAAAATATGAACTCGATTAAATATGATGAAATTTTTCCAAAAAAATACATATGACCCATTGTTATGAGTAGCGTACTCGTACGACATTTCTTTCGACAATCTTAAAAATTTGAACAAAAATTAAGTTGCTCCAAAATCGGTCGGGTTTAGCCTCAAATGTTCGGAAATACATATATGTTCACGTGTACAAAATAAGAACTAGAATAAAGATGTTGAAATTTTTGCAAAAAAGTCTATTTGACACATTGTTATGAGTAGCGTACTCATACCACATTGCTTTCAACAATCTTGAAAATTTGAACAAAAATTAACTTGCTCCAAAATCGGTCGGGTTTAGACTCAAATGTGTGGAAATACATATATTTTTTCTCATACAAAATATGAACTCGATTAAATATGATGAAATTTTTCCAAAAAAATACATATGACCCATTGTTATGAGTAGCGTACTCGTACGACATTTCTTTCGACAATCTTAAAAATTTGAACAAAAATTAAGTTGCTCCAAAATCGGTCGGGTTTAGCCTCAAATGTTTGGAAATACATATATGTTCACGTGTACAAAATAAGAACTCGAATAAAGATGTTGAAATATTTGCAAAAAAGTCCATTTGACACACTGTTATGAGTAGCGTACTCATACCACATTGCTTTCAACAATCTTGAAAGTTTGAACAAAAATTAACTTGCTCAAAATCGGTCGGATTTAGACTCAAATGTGTGGAAATACATATATTTTTTCTCATACAAAGTATGAACTCGATTAAATATGATGAAATTTTTGCAAAAAAATACATATGACCCATTGTTATGAGTAGCGTACTCGTACGACATTGCTTTCGACAATCTTAAAAATTTGAACAAAAATTAAGTTGCTCCAAAATCGGTCGGGTTTAGACTCAAATGTGTGGAAATACATATATATTCACGTGTACAAAATAAGAACTCGAATAAAGATGTTGAAATATTTGCAAAAAAGTCCATTTGACACACTGTTATGAGTAGCGTACTCATACCATATTGCTTTCGACAATCTTGAAAATTTGAACAAAAATTAAGTTGCTCCAAAATCGGTCGGGTTTAGACTCAAATGTGTGGAAATACATACATATTCACAAGTACAAAATAAGAACTCGAATAAAGACGATGAAATTTTTGCAAAAAAATTCAAATGACGTATTGTTATGAGTAGCGTACTCGTACGACATTGCTTTCGACAATCTAAAAAATTTGAACAAAAATTGAGTTGCTCCAAAATCGGTCGGGTTTAGACTCAAATGAGTGGAAATACATATATATTCACGTAAACAAAATTAGAACTCGAATAAAATTGATGAAATTTTTGCAAAAAAATCCATATGACACATTGTTATGAGTAGCGTACTCATACCACATTGCTTTCGACAATCTTGAAAATTTGAACAAAAATTAAGTTGCTCCAAAATCGGTCGGGTTTAGACTCAAATGTGTGGAAATACATATACATATATTCACGTGTACCAAATAAGAACTCGAATAAAGATGTTGAAATATTTGCAAAAAAGTCCATTTGACACACTGTTATGAGTAGCGTACTCATATCACATTGCTTTCGACAATCTAAAAAATTTGAACAAAAATTAACTTGCTCCAAAATCGGTCGGGTTTAGCCTCAAATGTTCGGAAATACATATATGTTCACGTGTACAAAATAAGAACTCGAATAAAGATGTTGAAATTTTTGCAAAAAAGTCTATTTGACACATTGTTATGAGTAGCGTACTCATACCACATTGCTTTCAACAATCTTAAAAATTTGAACAAAAATTAACTTGCTCAAAATCGGTCGGGTTTAGACTCAAATGTGTGGAAATACATATATTTTTTCTCATACAAAATATGAACTCGATTAAATATGATGAAATTTTTGCAAAAAAATACATATGACCCATTGTTATGAGTAGCGTACTCCTACGACATTGCTTTCGACAATCTTAAAAATTTGAACAAAAATTAAGTTGCTCCAAAATCGGTCGGGTTAAGACTCAAATGTGTGGAAATACATACATATTCACGTGTGCAAAATAAGAATTCGATGAAAGATGGTGAAATTTTTGCAAAAAAATCCATATGACCCATTGTTATAAGTAGCGTACTCGTACGACATTGCTTTCGACAATCTTCAAAATTTGAACAAAAATTAAGTTGCTCCAAAATCGGTCGGGTTTAGACTCAAATGTGTGGAAATACATATATATTCACGTGTACAAAATAAGAACTCGAATAAAGATGTGGAAATATTTGCAAAAAAGTCCATTTGACACATTGTTATGAGTAGCGTACTCATATCACATTTCTTTCGACAATCTAAAAAATTTTAACAAAAATTTAGTTGCTCCAAAATCGGTCGGATTTAGACTCAAATGTGTGGAAATACATATATATTCACGTGAATAAAATAAGAACTCGGATAAAGATGTTGAAATTTTTGCAAAAAAATCCAAATGACGCAATGTTATGAGTAGCGAACTCATACCACATTACTTTCGACAATCTTGAAAATTTGAACAAAAATTAAGTTGCTCCAAAATCGGTCGGGTTTAGACTCAAATGTGTTTAAATACATACATATTCACGTGTACAAAATAAGAATTCGATTAAAGATGGTGGAATATTTGCAAAAAAGTCCATATGACACATTGTGATGAGTAGCGTACTAATATCACATTGCTTTCGACAATCTAAAAAATTTGAACAAAAATTAACTTGCTCCAAAATCGGTCGGGTTTAGACTCAAATGTGTGGAAATACATACATATTCACGAGTACAAAATAAGAACTCGAATAAAGACGATGAAATTTTTACAAAAAAATACAAATGACCCATTGTTATGAGTAGCGTACTCGTACGACATTGCTTTCGACAATCTTAAAATTTGAACAAAAATTAAGTTGCTCCAAAATCGGTCGGGTTTAGACTCAAATGTGTGGAAATACATACATATTCACAAGTACAAAATAAGAACTCGAATAAAGACGATGAAATTTTTGCATAAAAATTCAAATGACGTATTGTTATGAGTAGCGTACTCGTACGACATTGCTTTCGACAATCTTGAAAATTTGAACAAAAATTAAGTTGCTCCAAAATCGGTCGGGTTTAGACTCAAATGTGTGGAAATACATATATATTCACGTGTACAAAAAAAGAACTCGAATAAAGATGTTGAAATTTTTGCAAAAAAGTCCATTTGACACATTGTTATGAGTAGCGTACTCATACCACCACATTGCTTTAGACAATCTAAAAAATTTGAACAAAAATAACTTGCTCCAAAATCGGTCGGGTTTAGACTCAAATGTGTGGAAATGCATATATGTTCACGTGAACAAAATAAGAACTCGGATAAAGATGATGAAATTTTTGCAAAAAAATCCATATGACCCATTGTTATGAGTAGCGGACTCATAGCACATTGCTTTCGACAATCTTGAAAATTTGAACTAAAATTAAGTTGCTCCAAAATCGGTCGGGTTTAGACTCAAATGTTTGGAAATACATATATGTTCACGTGTACAAAATAAGAACTCGAATAAAGATGTTGAAATTTTTGCAAAAAAGTCTATTTGACACATTGTTATGAGTAGCGTACTCATACCACATTGCTTTCAACAATCTTGAAAATTTGAACAAAAATTAACTTGCTCAAAATCGGTCGGGTTTAGACTCAAATGTGTGGAAATACATATATTTTTTCTCATACAAAATATAAACTCGATTAAATATGTTGAAATTTTTGCAAAAAAATACATATGACCCATTGTTATGAGTAGCGTACTCGTACGACATTGCTTTCGACAATCTTAAAAATTTGAACAAAAATTAAGTTGCTCCAAAATCGGTCGGGTTTAGACTCAAATGTGTGGAAATACATATATATTCACGTGTACAAAATAAGAACTCGAATAAAGATGTTGAAATATTTGCAAAAAAGTCCATTTGACACACTGTTATGAGTAGCGTACTCATATCACATTTCTTTCGACAATCTAAAATATTTTAACAAAAATTTAGTTGCTCCAAAATCGGTCGGATTTAGACTCAAATGTGTGGAAATACATATATATTCACGTGAATAAAATAAGAACTCGGATAAAGATGTTGAAATTTTTGCAAAAAAATCCAAATGACGCAATGTTATGAGTAGCGTACTCATACCACATTACTTTCGACAATCTTGAAACATTATTATGAATAGCGTACTTATACCACATTGCTTTGGACAATCTTAAAAATTTGAACAAAAATTAAGTTGCTCCAAAACCTGTCGGGTTTAGACTCAAATGTGTGGAAATACATACATATTCACGTGTACAAAATAAGAACTCGATTAAAGATGATGAAATTTTTGCAAAAAAATCCATATGACACATTGTTATGAGTAGCGTATTCATACCACATTGCTTTCGACAATCTTGAAAATATGAACAAAAATTAAGTTGCTCCAAAACCTGTCGGGTTTAGACTCAAATGTGTGGAAATACATACATATTCACGTGTACAAAATAAGAACTCGATTAAAGATGATGAAATTTTTGCAAAAAAATCCATATGACACATTGTTATGAGTAGCGTATTCATACCACATTGCTTTCGATAATCTTGAAAATTTGAACAAAAATTATGTTGCTCCAAAATCGGCGGGTTAAGACTCAAATGTGTGCAAATACATATATATTCACGTGTACAAAATTAGAACTCGATTAAAGATGATGAAATTTTTCAAAAAAATTCGTATGACGGATTGTTATGAGTAGCGTATTCATACCACATTGCTTTCGACAATCTTGAAAATTTGAACAAAAATTCAATTGCTCCAAAATCGGTCGGGTTTAGACTCAAATGTGTGGAAATACATATATATTCGCGTGTACAAAATAAGAACTCGAAAAAAGATGATGAAATTTTTGCAAAAAAATCCATATGACGCATTGTTATAAGTTGCGTACTCATACCACATTGCTTTCGAGAATGTTGAAAATTTGAACAAAAATAAGGTTGCTCCCAAACCGGTCGGGTTTAGACTCAAATGTGTGGAAATAATTATATATTTCGTATACAAAATAAGAACTCGATTAAAGATGATGCAATTTTTGCAAAAAAATCCATATGACACATTGTTAAGAATTGCGTACTCATACCACATTGCCTTGGACAATCCTGAAAATTTGAACAAAAATTAAGTCGCTCCAAAATCGGCGGGTTAAGACTTAAATGTGTGCAAATACATATATATTCACGTGAACAAAATAAGAACTCGATTAAAGATGATGAAATTTTTGCAAAAAAATCCATATGACACATTGTTATGAATAGCGTACTCATACCACATTGCTTTGGACAATCTTGAAAATTTGAACAAAAATTAAATTGCTCCAAAATCGGTCGGGTTTAGACTCAAATGTGTGGAAATACATATATATTCGCGTGAACAAAATAAGAACTCGAAAAAAGATGATGAAATTTTTGCAAAAAAATCAATATGACGCATTGTTATAAGTTGCGTACTCATACCACATTGCTTTCGAGAATGTTGAAAATTTGAACAAAAATAAGGTTGCTCCCAAACCGGTCGGGTTTAGACTCAAATGTGTGGAAATACATATATATTTCGTATACAAAATAAGAACTCGATTAAAGATGATGCAATTTTTGCAAAAAAATCCATATGACACATTGTTATGAATTGCGTACTCATACCACATTGCTTTGGACAATCTTGAAAATTTGAACAAAAATTAAATTGCTCCAAAATCGGTCGGGTTTAGACTCAAATGTGTGGAAATACATATATATTCGCGTGAACAAAATAAGAACTCGAATAAAGATGTTGAAATATTTGCAAAAAAGTCCATTTGACACACTGTTATGAGTAGCGTACTCATATCACATTTCTTTCGACAATCTAAAATATTTTAACAAAAATTTAGTTGCTCCAAAATCGGTCGGATTTAGACTCAAATGTGTGGAAATACATATATATTCACGTGAATAAAATAAGAACTCGGATAAAGATGTTGAAATTTTTGCAAAAAAATCCAAATGACGCAATGTTATGAGTAGCGTACTCATACCACATTACTTTCGACAATCTTGAAACATTATTATGAATAGCGTACTTATACCACATTGCTTTGGACAATCTTAAAAATTTGAACAAAAATTATGTTGCTCCAAAACCTGTCGGGTTTAGACTCAAATGTGTGGAAATACATACATATTCACGTGTACAAAATAAGAACTCGATTAAAGATGATGAAATTTTTGCAAAAAAATCCATATGACACATTGTTATGAGTAGCGTATTCATACCACATTGCTTTCGACAATCTTGAAAATTTGAACAAAAATTAAGTTGCTCCAAAACCTGTCGGGTTTAGACTCAAATGTGTGGAAATACATACATATTCACGTGTACAAAATAAGAACTCGATTAAAGATGATGAAATTTTTGCAAAAAAATCCATATGACACATTGTTATGAGTAGCGTATTCATACCCCATTGCTTTCGACAATCTTGAAAATTTGAACAAAAATTATGTTGCTCCAAAACCGGCGGGTTAAGACTCAAATGTGTGCAAATACATATATATTCACGTGTACAAAATTAGAACTCGATTAAAGATGATGAAATTTTTCAAAAAAATTCGTATGACGGATTGTTATGAGTAGCGTATTCATACCACATTGCTTTCGACAATCTTGAAAATTTGAACAAAAATTAAATTGCTCCAAAATCGGTCGGGTTTAGACTCAAATGTGTGGAAATACATATATATTCGCGTGTACAAAATAAGAACTCGAAAAAAGATGATGAAATTTTTGCAAAAAAATCCATATGACGCATTGTTATAAGTTGCGTACTCATACCACATTGCTTTCGAGAATGTTGAAAATTTGAACAAAAATAAGGTTGCTCCCAAACCGGTCGGGTTTAGACTCAAATGTGTGGAAATAATTATATATTTCGTATACAAAATAAGAACTCGATTAAAGATGATGCAATTTTTGCAAAAAAATCCATATGACACATTGTTAAGAATTGCGTACTCATACCACATTGCCTTGGACAATCCTGAAAATTTGAACAAAAATTAAGTCGCTCCAAAATCGGCGGGTTAAGACTTAAATGTGTGCAAATACATATATATTCACGTGAACAAAATAAGAACTCGATTAAAGATGATGAAATTTTTCAAAAAAATCCATATGACACATTGTTATGAATAGCGTACTCATACCACATTGCTTTGGACAATCTTGAAAATTTGAACAAAAATTAAATTGCTCCAAAATCGGTCGGGTTTAGACTTAAATGTGTGGAAATACATATATATTCGCGTGAACAAAATAAGAACTCGAAAAAAGATGATGAAATTTTTGCAAAAAAATCCATATGACGCATTGTTATAAGTTGCGTACTCATACCACATTGCTTTCGAGAATGTTGAAAATTTGAACAAAAATAAGGTTGCTCCCAAACCGGTCGGGTTTACACTCAAATGTGTGGAAATACATATATATTTCGTATACAAAATAAGAACTCGATTAAAGATGATGCAATTTTTGCAAAAAAATCCATATGACACATTGTTATGAATTGCGTACTCATACCACATTGCCTTGGACAATCCTGAAAATTTGAACAAAAATTCAGTCACTCCAAAATCGGCGGGTTAAGACTTAAATGTGTGCAAATACATATATATTCACGTGTACAAAATTAGAACTCGATTAAAGATGATGAAATTTTTCAAAAAAATTCGTATGACGGATTGTTATGAGTTGCATACTCATACCACATTGCTTTCGACAATCTTGAAAATTTGAACAAAAATTAAGTTGCTCCAAAATCGGTCGGGTTTAGACTCAAATGTGTGGAAATACATATATATTCGCGTGAACAAAATAAGAACTCGATTAAAGATGATGAAATTTTTGCAAAAAAATCCATATGACACATTGTTATGAATAGCGTACTCATACCACATTGCTTTAGACAATCTTGAAAATTTGAACAAAAATTAAATTGCTCCAAAATCGGTCGGGTTTAGACTCAAATGTGTGGAAATACATATATATTCGCGTGAACAAAATAAGAACTCGAAAAAAGATGATGAAATTTTTGCAAAAAAATCCATATGACGCATTGTTATAAGTTGCGTACTCATACCACATTGCTTTCGAGAATGTTGAAAATTTGAACAAAAATAAGGTTGCTCCCAAACTGGTCGGGTTTAGACTCAAATGTGTGGAAATACATATATATTTCGTATACAAAATAAGAACTCGATTAAATATGATGCAATTTTTGCAAAAAAATCCATATGACACATTGTTATGAATTGCGTACTCATACCACATTGCCTTGGACAATCCTGAAAATTTAAACAAAAATTAAGTCGCTCCAAAATCGGCGGGTTAAGACTTAAATGTGTGCAAATACATATATATTCACGTGAACAAAATAAGAACTCGATTAAAGATGATGAAATTTTTGCAAAAAAATCCATATGACACATTGTTATGAATAGCGTACTCATACCACTTTGAACAATCTTGAAAATTTGAACAAAAATTAAATTGCTCCAAAATCGGTCGGGTTTAGACTCAAATGTGTGGAAATACATATATATTCGCGTGAACAAAATAAGAACTCGAAAAAAGATGATGAAATTTTTGCAAAAAAATCCATATGACGCATTGTTATAAGTTGCGTACTCATACCACATTGCTTTCGAGAATGTTGAAAATTTGAACAAAAATAAGGTTGCTCCCAAACCGGTCGGGTTTAGACTCAAATGTGTGGAAATACATATATATTTCGTATACAAAATAAGAACTCGATTAAAGATGATGCAATTTTTGCAAAAAAATCCATATGACACATTGTTATGAATTGCGTACTCATACCACATTGCCTTGGACAATCCTGAAAATTTGAACAAAAATTTAGTCGCTCCAAAATCGGCGGGTTAAGACTTAAATGTGTGCAAATACATATATATTCACGTGTACAAAATTAGAACCCGATTAAAGATGAAATTTTTCAAAAAAATTCGTATGACGGATTGTTATGAGTAGCGTATTCATACCACATTGCTTTCGACAATCTTGAAAATTTGAACAAAAATTAAGTTGCTCCAAAATCGGCGGGTTAAGACTCAAATGTGTGCAAATACATATATATTCACGTGTACAAAATTAGAACTCGATTAAAGATGATGAAATTTTTCAAAAAAATTCGTATGACGGATTGTTATGAGTTGCATACTCATACCACATTGCTTTCGACAATCTTGAAAATTTGAACAAAAATGAAGTTGCTCCAAAATCGGTCGGGTTTAGACTCAAATGTGTGGAAATACATATATATTCGCGTGAACAAAATAAGAACTCGAAAAAAGATGATGAAATTTTTGCAAAAAAATCCATATGACGCATTGTTATGAGTTGCGTACTCATACCACATTGCTTTCGAGAATGTTGAAAATTTGAACAAAAATAAGGTTGCTCCAAAATCGGTCGGGTTTAGACTCAAAGGTGTGGAAAAACATACATATTCACGTGTACAAAATAAGAACTCGAAAAAAGATGATGCAATTTTTGCAAAAAAATCCATATGACGCATTGTTATAAGTTGCGTACTCATACCACATTGCTTTCGAGAATGTTGAAAATTTGAACAAAAATAAGGTTGCTCCCAAACCGGTCGGGTTTAGACTCAAATGTGTGGAAATACATATATATTTCGTATACAAAATAAGAACTCGATTAAAGATGATGCAATTTTTGCAAAAAAATCCATATGACACATCGTTATGAATTGCGTACTCATACCACATTGCCTTGGACAATCCTGAAAATTTGAACAAAAATTAAGTTGCTCCAAAATCGGCGGGTTAAGACTTAAATGTGTGCAAATACATATATATTCACGTGTACCAAATTAGAACTCGATTAAAGATGAAATTTTTCAAAAAAATTCGTATGACGCATTGTTATGAGTTGCATACTCATACCACATTGCTTTCGAGAATGGTGAAAACTTGAACAAAAATTATTTTGCTCCAAAATCGGGCGGGTTAAGACTCAAATGTGTGCAAATACATATATATTCACGTGTACAAAATTAGAACTCGATTAAAGATGATGAAATTTTTCAAAAAAATTCGTATGACGGATTGTTATGAGTTGCATACTCATACCACATTGCTTTCGACAATCTTGAAAATTTGAACAAAAATTAAGTTGCTCCAAAATCGGTCGGGTTTAGACTCAAATGTGTGGAAATATATATATATTCGCGTGAACAAAATAAGAACTCGAAAAAAGATGATGAAATTTTTGCAAAAAAATCCATATGACGCATTGTTATGAGTTGCGTACTCATACCACATTGCTTTCGAGAATGTTGAAAATTTGAACAAAAATAAGGTTGCTCCCAAACCGGTCGGGTTTAGACTCAAATGTGTGGAAATACATATATATTCGCGTGAACAAAATAAGAACTCGAAAAAAGATGATGAAATTTTTGCAAAAAAATCCATATGACGCATTGTTATGAGTTGCGTACTCATACCACATTGCTTTCGAGAATGTTGAAAATTTGAACAAAAATAAGGTTGCTCCAAAATCGGTCGGGTTTAGACTCAAAGGTGTGGAAAAACATACATATTCACGTGTACAAAATAAGAAGTCGATTAAAGATGATGAAATTTTTGCAAAAATATCATATGACGCATTGTTATGAGTTGCATATTCATACCACATTGCTTTCGAGAATGGTGAAAACTTGAACAAAAATTAATTTGCTCCAAAATCGGTCGGGTTTAGACTCAAATGTGTGAAAATACATATATATTTACGTATACAAAATAAGAACTCAATTAAAGATGGTGAAATTTTTGCAAAAAAATCCATATGACACATTATTATGAATAGCGTACTTATACCACATTGCTTTTGACAATCTTAAAAATTTTAACAAAATCTAAGTTGCTTCAAAATCGGTCGGGTTTAGACTCAATTGTGTGGAAATACATATATAATCACGTGTAAAAAATAAATAATCGATTAAAGATGATGAAATTTTTGCAAAAATATCCATATGACACATAGTTATGAGTAGCGTACTCATACCACATTGCTTTGGACAATCTTGAAAATTTGAACAAAAATTAAGTTGCTCCAAAACCAGTCGGGTTTAGACTCAAATGTGTGGAAATACATACATATTCACGTGTACAAAATAAGAACTCGATTAAAGATGATGAAATTTTTGCAAAAAAATCCATATGACACATTGTTATGAGTAGCGTATTCATACCACATTGCTTTCGACAATCTTGAAAATTTCAACAAAAATTATGTTGCTCCAAAATCGGCGGGTTAAGACTCAAATGTGTGCAAATACATATATATTCACGTGTACAAAATTAGAACTCGATTAAAGATGATGAAATTTTTCAAAAAAATTCGTATGACGGATTGTTATGAGTAGCGTATTCATACCACATTGCTTTCGACAATCTTGAAAATTTGAACAAAAATTAAGTTGCTCCAAAATCGGCGGGTTAAGACTCAAATGTGTGCAAATACATATATATTCACGTGTACAAAATAAGAACTCGATAAAAGATGATGGAATTTTTGCAAAAAAATCCATATGACACATTGTTATGAATAGCGTACTCATACCACATTGCCTTGGACAATCCTGAAAATTTGAACAAAAATTTAGTCGCTCCAAAATCGGCGGGATAAGACTTAAATGTGTGCAAATACATATATATTCAAGTGAACAAAATAAGAACTCGATTAAAAATGATGAAATTTTTGCAAAAAAATCCATATGACACATTGTTATGAATAGCGTACTCATACCACATTGCATTGGACAATCCTGAAAATTTGAACAAAAATTTAGTCGCTCAAAAATCGGCGGGTTAAGACTTAAATGTGTGCAAATACATATATATTCACGTGAACAAAATAAGAACTCGATTAAAGATGATGAAATTTTTGCAAAAAAATCCATATGACACATTGTTATGAATAGCGTACTCATACCACATTGCTTTGGACAATCTTGAAAATTTGAACAAAAATTAAATTGCTCCAAAATCGGTCGGGTTTAGACTCAAATGTGTGGAAATACATATATATTCGCGTGAACAAAATAAGAACTCGAAAAAAGATGATGAAATTTTTGCAAAAAAATCCATATGACGCATTGTTATAAGTTGCGTACTCATACCACATTGCTTTCGAGAATGTTGAAAATTTGAACAAAAATAAGGTTGCTCCCAAACCGGTCGGGTTTAGCCTCAAATGTGTAAAAATACATATATATTTCGTATACAAAATAAGAACTCGATTAAAGATGATGAAATTTTTGCAAAAAAATCCATATGACGCATTGTTATAAGTTGCGTACTCATACCACATTGCTTTCGAGAATGTTGAAAATTTGAACAAAAATAAGGTTGCTCCCAAACCGGTCGGGCTTAGACTCAAATGTGTGGAAATACATATATATTTCGTATACAAAATAAGAACTCGATTAAAGATGATGAAATTTTTGCAAAAAAATCCATATGACGCATTGTTATAAGTTGCGTACTCATACCACATTGCTTTCGAGAATGTTGAAAATTTGAACAAAAATAAGGTTGCTCCCAAACCGGTCGGGTTTAGACTCAAATGTGTGGAAATACATATATATTTCGTATACAAAATAAGAACTCGATTAAAGATGATGCAATTTTTGCAAAAAAATCCATATGACACATTGTTATGAATTGCGTACTCATACCACATTGCCTTGGACAATCTTGAAAATTTAAACAAAAATTAAGTCGCTCCAAAATCGGCGGGTTAAGACTTAAATGTGTGCAAATACATATATATTCACGTGAACAAAATAAGAACTCGATTAAAGATGATGAAATTGTTGCAAAAAAATCCATATGACACATTGTTATGAATAGCGTACTCATACCACATTGCTTTGGACAATCTTTAAAATTTGAACAAAAATTAAATTGCTCCAAAATCGGTCGGGTTTAGACTCAAATGTGTGGAAATACATATATATTCGCGTGAACAAAATAAGAACTCGAAAAAAGATGATGAAATTTTTGCAAAAAAATCCATATGACGCATTGTTATAAGTTGCGTACTCATACCACATTGCTTTCGAGAATGTTGAAAATTTGAACAAAAATAAGGTTGCTCCCAAACCGGTCGGGTTTAGTTTCAAATGTGTGGAAATACATATATATTTCGTATACAAAATAAGAACTCGATTAAAGATGATGCAATTTTTGCAAAAAAATCCATATGACACATTGTTATGAATTGCGTACTCATACCACATTGCCTTGGGCAATCCTGAAAATTTGAACAAAAATTAAGTCGCTCCAAAATCGGCGGGTTAAGACTTAAATGTGTGCAAATACATATATATTCACGTGTACAAAATTAGAACTCGATTAAAGATGAAATTTTTCAAAAAAATTCGTATGACGGATTGTTATGAGTAGCGTATTCATACCACATTGCTTTCGACAATCTTGAAAATTTGAACAAAAATTAAGTTGCTCCAAAATCGGCGGGTTAAGACTCAAATGTGTGCAAATACATATATATTCACGTGTACAAAATTAGAACTCGATTAAAGATGATGAAATTTTTCAAAAAAATTCGTATGACGGATTGTTATGAGTTGCATACTCATACCACATTGCTTTCGACAATCTTGAAAATTTGAACAAAAATTAAGTTGCTCCAAAATCGGTCGGGTTTAGACTCAAATGTGTGGAAATACATATATATTCGCGTGAACAAAATAAGAACTCGAAAAAAGATGATGAAATTTTTGCAAAAAAATCCATATGACGCATTGTTATGAGTTGCGTACTCATACCACATTGCTTTCGAGAATGTTGAAAATTTGAACAAAAATAAGGTTGCTCCAAAATCGGTCGGGTTTAGACTCAAATGTGTGGAAATACATATATATTCGCGTGAACAAAATAAGAACTCGAAAAAAGATGATGAAATTTTTGCAAAAAAATCCATATGACGCATTGTTATGAGTTGCGTACTCATACCACATTGCTTTCGAGAATGTTGAAAATTTAAACAAAAATAAGGTTGCTCCCAAACCGGTCGGGTTTAGACTCAAATGTGTGGAAATACATATATATTTCGTATACAAAATAAGAACTCGATTAAAGATGATGCAATTTTTGCAAAAAAATCCATATGACACATCGTTATGAATTGCGTACTCATACCACATTGCCTTGGACAATCCTGAAAATTTGAACAAAAATTAAGTTGCTCCAAAATCGGTCGGGTTTAGACTCAAAGGTGTGGAAAAACATACATATTCACGTGTACAAAATAAGAAGTCGATTAAAGATGATGAAATTTTTGCAAAAAATTTATATGACGCATTGTTATGAGTTGCATACTCATACCACATTGCTTTCGAGAATGGTGAAAACTTGAACAAAAATTAATTTGCTCCAAAATCGGTCGGGTTTAGACTCAAATGTGTGAAAATACATATATATTTACGTATACAAAATAAGAACTCAATTAAAGATGGTGAAATTTTTGCAAAAAAATCCATATGACACATTTTTATGAATAGCGTACTTATACCACATTGCTTTTGACAATCTTAAAAATTTTAACAAAATCTAAGTTGCTTCAAAATCGGTCGGGTTTAGACTCAATTGTGTGGAAATACATATATAATCACGTGTAAAAAATAAATAATCGATTAAAGATGATGAAATTTTTGCAAAAAAATCCATATGACACATAGTTATGAGTAGCGTACTCATACCACATTGCTTTGGACAATCTTGAAAATTTGAACAAAAATTAAGTTGCTCCAAAACCAGTCGGGTTTAGACTCAAATGTGTGCAAATACATATATATTCACGTGTACAAAATTAGAACTCGATTAAAGATGATGAAATTTTTCAAAAAAATCCATATGACGCATTGTTATAAGTTGCGTACTCATACCACATTGCTTTCGAGAATGTTGAAAATTTGAACAAAAATAAGGTTGCTCCCACACCGGTCGGGTTTAGACTCAAATGTGTGGAAATACATATATATTTCGTATACAAAATAAGAACTCGATTAAAGATGATGCAATTTTTGCAAAAAAATCCATATGACACATTGTTATGAATTGCGTACTCATACCACATTGCCTTGGACAATCCTGAAAATTTGAACAAAAATTAAGTCGCTCCAAAATCGGCGGGTTAAGACTTAAATGTGTGCAAATACATATATATTCACGTGTACAAAATTAGAACTCGATTAAAGATGATGAAATTTTAAAAAAAAATTCGTATGACGGATTGTTATGAGTTGCATACTCATACCACATTGCTTTCGACAATCTTGAAAATTTGAACAAAAATTAAGTTGCTCCAAAATCGGTCGGGTTTAGACTCAAATGTGTGGAAATACATATATATTCGCGTGAACAAAATAAGAACTCGATTAAAGATGATGAAATTTTTGCAAAAAAATCCATATGACACATTGTTATGAATAGCGTACTCATACCACATTGCTTTGGACAATCTTGGAAATTTGAACAAAAATTAAATTGCTCCAAAATCGGTCGGGTTTAGACTCAAATGTGTGCAAATACATATATATTCACGTGTACAAAATTAGAACTCGATTAAAGATGATGAAATTTTTCAAAAAAATCCATATGACGCATTGTTATAAGTTGCGTACTCATACCACATTGCTTTCGAGAATGTTGAAAATTTGAACAAAAATAAGGTTGCTCCCAAACCGGTCGGGTTTAGACTCAAATGTGTGGAAATACATATATATTTCGTATACAAAATAAGAACTCGATTAAAGATGATGCAATTTTTGCAAAAAAATCCATATGACACATTGTTATGAATTGCGTACTCATACCACATTGCCTTGGACAATCCTGAAAATTTGAACAAAAATTAAGTCGCTCCAAAATCGGCGGGTTAAGACTTAAATGTGTGCAAATACATATATATTCACGTGAACAAAATAAGAACTCGATTAAAGATGATGAAATTTTTGCAAAAAAATCCATATGACACATTGTTATGAATAGCGTACTCATACCACATTGCTTTGGACAATCTTGAAAATTTGAACAAAAATTAAATTGCTCCAAAATCGGTCGGGTTAGACTCAAATGTGTGGAAAAACATATATATTCGCGTGAACAAAATAAGAACTCGAAAAAAGATGATGAAATTTTTGCAAAAAAATCCATATGACGCATTGTTATAAGTTGCGTACTCATACCACATTGCTTTCGAGAATGTTGAAAATTTGAACAAAAATAAGGTTGCTCCCAAACCGGTCGGGTTTAGACTCAAATGTGTGGAAATACATATATATTTCGTATACAAAATAAGAACTCGATTAAAGATGATGCAATTTTTGCAAAAAAATCCATATGACACATCGTTATGAATTGCGTACTCATACCACATTGCCTTGGACAATCCTGAAAATTTGAACAAAAATTAAGTTGCTCCAAAATCGGCGGGTTAAGACTTAAATGTGTGCAAATACATATATATTCACGTGTACAAAATTAGAACTCGATTAAAGATGAAATTTTTCACAAAAATTCGTATGACGCATTGTTATGAGTTGCATACTCATACCACATTGCTTTCGAGAATGGTGAAAACTTGAACAAAAATTAATTTGCTCCAAAATCGGGCGGGTTAAGACTCAAATGTGTGCAAATACATATATATTCACGTGTACAAAATTAGAACTCGATTAAAGATGATGAAATTTTTCAAAAAAATTCGTATGACGGATTGTTATGAGTTGCATACTCATACCACATTGCTTTCGACAATCTTGAAAATTTGAACAAAAATTAAGTTGCTCCAAAATCGGTCGGGTTTAGACTCAAATGTGTGGAAATACATATATATTCGCGTGAACAAAATAAGAACTCGAAAAAAGATGATGAAATTTTTGCAAAAAAATCCATATGACGCATTGTTATGAGTTGCGTACTCATACCACATTGCTTTCGAGAATGTTGAAAATTTTAACAAAAATAAGGTTGCTCCAAAATCGGTCGGGTTTAGACTCAAAGGTGTGGAAAAACATACATATTCACGTGTACAAAATAAGAAGTCGATTAAAGATGATGAAATTTTTGCAAAAAATTTATATGACGCATTGTTATGAGTTGCATACTCATACCACATTGCTTTCGAGAATGGTGAAAACTTGAACAAAAATTAATTTGCTCCAAAATCGGTCGGGTTTAGACTCAAATGTGTGAAAATACATATATATTTACGTATACAAAATAAGAACTCAATTAAAGATGGTGAAATTTTTGCAAAAAAATCCATATGACACATTATTATGAATAGCGTACTTATACCACATTGCTTTTGACAATCTTAAAAATTTTAACAAAATCTAAGTTGCTTCAAAATCGGTCGGGTTTAGACTCAATTGTGTGGAAATACATATATAATCACGTGTAAAAAATAAATAATCGATTAAAGATGATGAAATTTTTGCAAAAAAATCCATATGACACATAGTTATGAGTAGCGTACTCATACCACATTGCTTTGGACAATCTTGAAAATTTGAACAAAAATTAAGTTGCTCCAAAACCAGTCGGGTTTAGACTCAAATGTGTGGAAATACATACATATTCACGTGTACAAAATAAGAACTCGATTAAAGATGATGAAATTTTTGCAAAAAAATCCATATGACACATTGTTATGAGTAGCGTATTCATACCACATTGCTTTCGACAATCTTGAAAATTTGAACAAAAATTATGTTGCTCCAAAATCGGCGGGTTAAGACTCAAATGTGTGCAAATACATATATATTCACGTGTACAAAATTAGAACTCGATTAAAGATGATGAAATTTTTCAAAAAAATTCGTATGACGGATTGTTATGAGTAGCGTATTCATACCACATTGCTTTCGACAATCTTGAAAATTTGAACAAAAATTAAGTTGCTCCAAAATCGGCGGGTTAAGACTCAAATGTGTGCAAATACATATACATTCACGTGTACAAAATAAGAACTCGATAAAAGATGATGGAATTTTTGCAAAAAAATCCATATGACACATTGTTATGAATAGCGTACTCATACCACATTGCCTTGGACAATCCTGAAAATTTGAACAAAAATTTAGTCGCTTTAAAATCGGCGGGTTAAGACTTAAATGTGTGCAAATACATATATATTCACGTGAACAGAGTAAGAACTCGATTAAAGATGATGAAATTATTGCAAAAAAATCCATATGACACATTGTTATGAATAGCGTACTCATACCACATTGCCTTGGACAATCCTGAAAATTTGAACAAAAATTTAGTCGCTCCAAAATCGGCGGGTTAAGACTTAAATGTGTGCAAATACATATATATTCACGTGAACAAAATAAGAACTCGATTAAAGATGATGAAATTTTTGCAAAAAAATCCATATGACACATTGTTATGAATAGCGTACTCATACCACATTGCTTTGGACAATCTTGAAAATTTGAACAAAAATTAAATTGCTCCAAAATCGGTCGGGTTTAGACTCAAATGTGTGGAAATACATATATATTCGCGTGAACAAAATAAGAACTCGAAAAAAGATGATGAAATTTTTGCAAAAAAATCCATATGACGCATTGTTATAAGTTGCGTACTCATACCACATTGCTTTCGAGAATGTTGAAAACTTGAACAAAAATAAGGTTGCTCCCAAACCGGTCGGGTTTAGACTCAAATGTGTGGAAATACATATATATTTCGTATACAAAATAAGAACTCGATTAAAGATGATGCAATTTTTGCAAAAAAATCCATATGACACATCGTTATGAATTGCGTACTCATACCACATTGCCTTGGACAATCCTGAAAATTTGAACAAAAATTAAGTTGCTCCAAAATCGGCGGGTTAAGACTTAAATGTGTGCAAATACATATATATTCACGTGTACAAAATTAGAACTCGATTAAAGATGAAATTTTTCAAAAAAATTCGTATGACGCATTGTTATGAGTTGCATACTCATACCACATTGCTTTCGAGAATGGTGAAAACTTGAACAAAAAATTAATTTGCTCCAAAATCGGGCGGGTTAAGACTCAAATGTGTGCAAATACATATATATTCACGTGTACAAAATTAGAACTCGATTAAAGATGATGAAATTTTTCAAAAAAATTCGTATGACGGATTGGTATGAGTTGCATACTCATACCACATTGCTTTCGACAATCTTGAAAATTTGAACAAAAATTAAGTTGCTCCAAAATCGGTCGGGTTTAGACTCAAATGTGTGGAAATACATATATATTCGCGTGAACAAAATAAGAACTCGAAAAAAGATGATGAAATTTTTGCAAAAAAATCCATATGACGCATTGTTATGAGTTGCGTACTCATACCACATTGCTTTCGAGAATGTTGAAAATTTGAACAAAAATAAGGTTGCTCCCAAACCGGTCGGGTTTAGACTCAAATGTGTGGAAATACATATATATTTCGTATACAAAATAAGAACTCGATTAAAGATGATGCAATTTTTGCAAAAAAATCCATATGACACATCGTTATGAATTGCGTACTCATACCACATTGCCTTGGACAATCCTGAAAATTTGAACAAAAATTAAGTTGCTCCAAAATCGGTCGGGTGTAGACTCAAAGGTGTGGAAAAACATACATATTCACGTGTACAAAATAAGAAGTCGATTAAAGATGATGAAATTTTTGCAAAAAATTTATATGACGCATTGTTATGAGTTGCATACTCATACCACATTGCTTTCGAGAATGGTGAAAACTTGAACAAAAATTAATTTGCTCCAAAATCGGTCGGGTTTAGACTCAAATGTGTGAAAATACATATATATTTACGTATACAAAATAAGAACTCAATTAAAGATGGTGAAATTTTTGCAAAAAAATCCATATGACACATTATTATGAATAGCGTACTTATACCACATTGCTTTTGACAATCTTAAAAATTTTAACAAAATCTAAGTTGCTTCAAAATCGGTCGGGTTTAGACTCAATTGTGTGGAAATACATATATAATCACGTGTAAAAAATAAATAATCGATTAAAGATGATGAAATTTTTGCAAAAAAATCCATATGACACATAGTTATGAGTAGCGTACTCATACCACATTGCTTTGGACAATCTTGAAAATTTGAACAAAAATTAAGTTGCTCCAAAACCAGTCGGGTTTAGACTCAAATGTGTGGAAATACATACATATTCACGTGTACAAAATAAGAACTCGATTAAAGATGATGAAATTTTTGCAAAAAAATCCATATGACACATTGTTATGAGTAGCGTATTCATACCACATTGCTTTCGACAATCTTGAAAATTTGAACAAAAATTATGTTGCTCCAAAATCGGCGGGTTAAGACTCAAATGTGTGCAAATACATATATATTCACGTGTACAAAATTAGAACTCGATTAAAGATGATGAAATTTTAAAAAAAAATTCGTATGACGGATTGTTATGAGTTGCATACTCATACCACATTGCTTTCGACAATCTTGAAAATTTGAACAAAAATTAAGTTGCTCCAAAATCGGCGGGTTAAGACTCAAATGTGTGGAAATACATATATATTCGCGTGAACAAAATAAGAACTCGATTAAAGATGATGAAATTTTTGCAAAAAAATCTATATGACACATTGTTATGAATAGCGTACTCATACCACATTGCTTTGGACAATCTTGGAAATTTGAACAAAAATTAAATTGCTCCAAAATCGGTCGGGTTTAGACTCAAATGTGTAGAAATACATATATATTCGCGTGAACAAAATAAGAACTCGAAAAAAGATGATGAAATTTTTGCAAAAAAATCCATATGACGCATTGTTATAAGTTGCGTACTCATACCACATTGCTTTCGAGAATGTTGAAAATTTGAACAAAAATAGGGTTGCTCCCAAACCGGTCGGGTTTAGACTCAAATGTGTGGAAATACATATATATTTCGTATACAAAATAAGAACTCGATTAAAGATGATGCAATTTTTGCAAAAAAATCCATATGACACATTGTTATGAATTGCGTACTCATACCACATTGCCTTGGACAATCCTGAAAATTTGAAGAAAAATTAAGTCGCTCCAAAATCGGCGGGGTAAGACTTAAATGTGTGCAAATACATATATATTCACGTGAACAAAATAAGAACTCGATTAAAGATGATGAAATTTTTGCAAAAAAATCCATATGACACATTGTTATGAATAGCGTACTCATACCACATTGCTTTGGACAATCTTGAAAATTTGAACAAAAATTAAATTGCTCCAAAATCGGTCGGGTTTAGACTCAAATGTGTGGAAATACATATATATACGCGTGAACAAAATAAGAACTCGAAAAAAGATGATGAAATTTTTGCAAAAAAATCCATATGACGCATTGTTATGAGTTGCGTACTCATACCACATTGCTTTCGAGAATGTTGAAAATTTGAACAAAAATAAGGTTGCTCCAAAATCGGTCGGGTTTAGACTCAAAGGTGTGGAAAAACATACATATTCACGTGTACAAAATAAGAAGTCGATTAAAGATGATGAAATTTTTGCAAAAAATTTATATGACGCATTGTTATGAGTTGCATACTCATACCACATTGCTTTCGAGAATGGTGAAAACTTGAACAAAAATTAATTTGCTCCAAAATCGGTCGGGTTTAGACTCAAAGGTGTGGAAATACATATATATACGCGTGAACAAAATAAGAACTCGAAAAAAGATGATGAAATTTTTGCAAAAAAATCCATATGACGCATTGTTATGAGTTGCGTACTCATACCACATTGCTTTCGAGAATGTTGAAAATTTGAACAAAAATAAGGTTGCTCCAAAATCGGTCGGGTTTAGACTCAAAGGTGTGGAAAAACATACATATTCACGTGTACAAAATAAGAAGTCGATTAAAGATGATGCAATTTTTGCAAAAAAATCCATATGACACATCGTTATGAATTGCGTACTCATACCACATTGCCTTGGACAATCCTGAAAATTTGAACAAAAATTAAGTTGCTCCAAAATCGGCGGGTTAAGACTTAAATGTGTGCAAATACATATATATTCACGTGTACAAAATTAGAACTCGATTAAAGATGAAATTTTTCACAAAAATTCGTATGACGCATTGTTATGAGTTGCATACTCATACCACATTGCTTTCGAGAATGGTGAAAACTTGAACAAAAATTAATTTGCTCCAAAATCGGGCGGGTTAAGACTCAAATGTGTGCAAATACATATATATTCACGTGTACAAAATTAGAACTCGATTAAAGATGATGAAATTTTTCAAAAAAATTCGTATGACGGATTGTTATGAGTTGCATACTCATACCACATTGCTTTCGACAATCTTGAAAATTTGAACAAAAATTAAGTTGCTCCAAAATCGGTCGGGTTTAGACTCAAATGTGTGGAAATACATATATATTCGCGTGAACAAAATAAGAACTCGAAAAAAGATGATGAAATTTTTGCAAAAAAATCCATATGACGCATTGTTATGAGTTGCATACTCATACCACATTGCTTTCGAGAATGGTGAAAACTTGAACAAAAATTAATTTGCTCCAAAATCGGTCGGGTTTAGACTCAAATGTGTGAAAATACATATATATTTACGTATACAAAATAAGAACTCAATTAAAGATGGTGAAATTTTTGCAAAAAAATCCATATGACACATTATTATGAATAGCGTACTTATACCACATTGCTTTTGACAATCTTAAAAATTTTAACAAAATCTAAGTTGCTTCAAAATCGGTCGGGTTTAGACTCAATTGTGTGGAAATACATATATAATCACGTGTAAAAAATAAATAATCGATTAAAGATGATGAAATTTTTGCAAAAAAATCCATATGACACATAGTTATGAGTAGCGTACTCATACCACATTGCTTTGGACAATCTTGAAAATTTGAACAAAAATTAAGTTGCTCCAAAACCAGTCGGGTTTAGACTCAAATGTGTGGAAATACATACATATTCACGTGTACAAAATAAGAACTCGATTAAAGATGATGAAATTTTTGCAAAAAAATCCATATGACACATTGTTATGAGTAGCGTATTCATACCACATTGCTTTCGACAATCTTGAAAATTTGAACAAAAATTATGTTGCTCCAAAATCGGCGGGTTAAGACTCAAATGTGTGCAAATACATATATATTCACGTGTACAAAATTAGAACTCGATTAAAGATGATGAAATTTTTCAAAAAAATTCGTATGACGGATTGTTATGAGTAGCGTATTCATACCACATTGCTTTCGACAATCTTGAAAATTTGAACAAAAATTAAGTTGCTCCAAAATCGGCGGGTTAAGACTCAAATGTGTGCAAACACATATATATTCACGTGTACAAAATAAGAACTCGATAAAAGATGATGGAATTTTTGCAAAAAAATCCATATGACACATTGTTATGAATAGCGTACTCATACCACATTGCCTTGGACAATCCTGAAAATTTGAACAAAAATTTAGTCGCTCTAAAATCGGCGGGTTAAGACTTAAATGTGTGCAAATACATATATATTCACGTGAACAAAATAAGAACTCGATTAAAGATGATGAAATTTTTGCAAAAAAATCCATATGACACATTGTTATGAATAGCCTACTCATACCACATTGCCTTGGACAATCCTGAAAATTTGAACAAAAATTTAGTCGCTCCAAAATCGGCGGGTTAAGACTTAAATGTGTGCAAATACATATATATTCACGTGAACAAAATAAGAACTCGATTAAAGATGATGAAATTTTTGCAAAAAAATCCATATGACACATTGTTATGAATAGCGTACTCATACCACATTGCTTTGGACAATCTTGAAAATTTGAACAAAAATTAAATTGCTCCAAAATCGGTCGGGTTTAGACTCAAATGTGTGGAAATACATACATATTCACGTGTACAAAATAAGAACTCGATTAAAGATGATGAAATTTTTGCAAAAAAATCCATATGACACATTGTTATGAGTAGCGTATTCATACCACATTGCTTTCGACAATCTTGAAAATTTGAACAAAAATTATGTTGCTCCAAAATCGGCGGGTTAAGACTCAAATGTGTGCAAATACATATATATTCACGTGTACAAAATTAGAACTCGATTAAAGATGATGAAATTTTTCAAAAAAATTCGTATGACGGATTGTTATGAGTAGCGTATTCATACCACATTGCTTTCGACAATCTTGAAAATTTGAACAAAAATTAAGTTGCTCCAAAATCGGCGGGTTAAGACTCAAATGTGTGCAAACACATATATATTCACGTGTACAAAATAAGAACTCGATAAAAGATGATGGAATTTTTGCAAAAAAATCCATATGACACATTGTTATGAATAGCGTACTCATACCACATTGCCTTGGACAATCCTGAAAATTTGAACAAAAATTTAGTCGCTCTAAAATCGGCGGGTTAAGACTTAAATGTGTGCAAATACATATATATTCACGTGAACAAAATAAGAACTCGATTAAAGATGATGAAATTTTTGCAAAAAAATCCATATGACACATTGTTATGAATAGCGTACTCATACCACATTGCTTTGGACAATCTTGAAAATTTGAACAAAAATTAAATTGCTCCAAAATCGGTCGGGTTTAGACTCAAATGTGTGGAAATACATATATATTCGCGTGAACAAAATAAGAACTCGAAAAAAGATGATGAAATTTTTGCAAAAAAATCCATATGACGCATTGTTATAAGTTGCGTACTCATACCACATTGCTTTCGAGAATGTTGAAAACTTGAACAAAAATAAGGTTGCTCCCAAACCGGTCGGGTTTAGACTCAAATGTGTGGAAATACATATATATTTCGTATACAAAATAAGAACTCGATTAAAGATGATGCAATTTTTGCAAAAAAATCCATATGACACATCGTTATGAATTGCGTACTCATACCACATTGCCTTGGACAATCCTGAAAATTTGAACAAAAATTAAGTTGCTCCAAAATCGGTCGGGTGTAGACTCAAAGGTGTGGAAAAACATACATATTCACGTGTACAAAATAAGAAGTCGATTAAAGATGATGAAATTTTTGCAAAAAATTTATATGACGCATTGTTATGAGTTGCATACTCATACCACATTGCTTTCGAGAATGGTGAAAACTTGAACAAAAATTAATTTGCTCCAAAATCGGTCGGGTTTAGACTCAAATGTGTGAAAATACATATATATTTACGTATACAAAATAAGAACTCAATTAAAGATGGTGAAATTTTTGCAAAAAAATCCATATGACACATTATTATGAATAGCGTACTTATACCACATTGCTTTTGACAATCTTAAAAATTTTAACAAAATCTAAGTTGCTTCAAAATCGGTCGGGTTTAGACTCAATTGTGTGGAAATACATATATAATCACGTGTAAAAAATAAATAATCGATTAAAGATGATGAAATTTTTGCAAAAAAATCCATATGACACATAGTTATGAGTAGCGTACTCATACCACATTGCTTTGGACAATCTTGAAAATTTGAACAAAAATTAAGTTGCTCCAAAACCAGTCGGGTTTAGACTCAAATGTGTGGAAATACATACATATTCACGTGTACAAAATAAGAACTCGATTAAAGATGATGAAATTTTTGCAAAAAAATCCATATGACACATTGTTATGAGTAGCGTATTCATACCACATTGCTTTCGACAATCTTGAAAATTTGAACAAAAATTATGTTGCTCCAAAATCGGCGGGTTAAGACTCAAATGTGTGCAAATACATATATATTCACGTGTACAAAATTAGAACTCGATTAAAGATGATGAAATTTTAAAAAAAAATTCGTATGACGGATTGTTATGAGTTGCATACTCATACCACATTGCTTTCGACAATCTTGAAAATTTGAACAAAAATTAAGTTGCTCCAAAATCGGCGGGTTAAGACTCAAATGTGTGGAAATACATATATATTCGCGTGAACAAAATAAGAACTCGATTAAAGATGATGAAATTTTTGCAAAAAAATCTATATGACACATTGTTATGAATAGCGTACTCATACCACATTGCTTTGGACAATCTTGGAAATTTGAACAAAAATTAAATTGCTCCAAAATCGGTCGGGTTTAGACTCAAATGTGTAGAAATACATATATATTCGCGTGAACAAAATAAGAACTCGAAAAAAGATGATGAAATTTTTGCAAAAAAATCCATATGACGCATTGTTATAAGTTGCGTACTCATACCACATTGCTTTCGAGAATGTTGAAAATTTGAACAAAAATAGGGTTGCTCCCAAACCGGTCGGGTTTAGACTCAAATGTGTGGAAATACATATATATTTCGTATACAAAATAAGAACTCGATTAAAGATGATGCAATTTTTGCAAAAAAATCCATATGACACATTGTTATGAATTGCGTACTCATACCACATTGCCTTGGACAATCCTGAAAATTTGAAGAAAAATTAAGTCGCTCCAAAATCGGCGGGGTAAGACTTAAATGTGTGCAAATACATATATATTCACGTGAACAAAATAAGAACTCGATTAAAGATGATGAAATTTTTGCAAAAAAATCCATATGACACATTGTTATGAATAGCGTACTCATACCACATTGCTTTGGACAATCTTGAAAATTTGAACAAAAATTAAATTGCTCCAAAATCGGTCGGGTTTAGACTCAAATGTGTGGAAATACATATATATACGCGTGAACAAAATAAGAACTCGAAAAAAGATGATGAAATTTTTGCAAAAAAATCCATATGACGCATTGTTATGAGTTGCGTACTCATACCACATTGCTTTCGAGAATGTTGAAAATTTGAACAAAAATAAGGTTGCTCCAAAATCGGTCGGGTTTAGACTCAAAGGTGTGGAAAAACATACATATTCACGTGTACAAAATAAGAAGTCGATTAAAGATGATGAAATTTTTGCAAAAAATTTATATGACGCATTGTTATGAGTTGCATACTCATACCACATTGCTTTCGAGAATGGTGAAAACTTGAACAAAAATTAATTTGCTCCAAAATCGGTCGGGTTTAGACTCAAATGTGTGGAAATACATATATATACGCGTGAACAAAATAAGAACTCGAAAAAAGATGATGAAATTTTTGCAAAAAAATCCATATGACGCATTGTTATGAGTTGCGTACTCATACCACATTGCTTTCGAGAATGTTGAAAATTTGAACAAAAATAAGGTTGCTCCAAAATCGGTCGGGTTTAGACTCAAAGGTGTGGAAAAACATACATATTCACGTGTACAAAATAAGAAGTCGATTAAAGATGATGCAATTTTTGCAAAAAAATCCATATGACACATCGTTATGAATTGCGTACTCATACCACATTGCCTTGGACAATCCTGAAAATTTGAACAAAAATTAAGTTGCTCCAAAATCGGCGGGTTAAGACTTAAATGTGTGCAAATACATATATATTCACGTGTACAAAATTAGAACTCGATTAAAGATGAAATTTTTCACAAAAATTCGTATGACGCATTGTTATGAGTTGCATACTCATACCACATTGCTTTCGAGAATGGTGAAAACTTGAACAAAAATTAATTTGCTCCAAAATCGGGCGGGTTAAGACTCAAATGTGTGCAAATACATATATATTCACGTGTACAAAATTAGAACTCGATTAAAGATGATGAAATTTTTCAAAAAAATTCGTATGACGGATTGTTATGAGTTGCATACTCATACCACATTGCTTTCGACAATCTTGAAAATTTGAACAAAAATTAAGTTGCTCCAAAATCGGTCGGGTTTAGACTCAAATGTGTGGAAATACATATATATTCGCGTGAACAAAATAAGAACTCGAAAAAAGATGATGAAATTTTTGCAAAAAAATCCATATGACGCATTGTTATGAGTTGCATACTCATACCACATTGCTTTCGAGAATGGTGAAAACTTGAACAAAAATTAATTTGCTCCAAAATCGGTCGGGTTTAGACTCAAATGTGTGAAAATACATATATATTTACGTATACAAAATAAGAACTCAATTAAAGATGGTGAAATTTTTGCAAAAAAATCCATATGACACATTATTATGAATAGCGTACTTATACCACATTGCTTTTGACAATCTTAAAAATTTTAACAAAATCTAAGTTGCTTCAAAATCGGTCGGGTTTAGACTCAATTGTGTGGAAATACATATATAATCACGTGTAAAAAATAAATAATCGATTAAAGATGATGAAATTTTTGCAAAAAAATCCATATGACACATAGTTATGAGTAGCGTACTCATACCACATTGCTTTGGACAATCTTGAAAATTTGAACAAAAATTAAGTTGCTCCAAAACCAGTCGGGTTTAGACTCAAATGTGTGGAAATACATACATATTCACGTGTACAAAATAAGAACTCGATTAAAGATGATGAAATTTTTGCAAAAAAATCCATATGACACATTGTTATGAGTAGCGTATTCATACCACATTGCTTTCGACAATCTTGAAAATTTGAACAAAAATTATGTTGCTCCAAAATCGGCGGGTTAAGACTCAAATGTGTGCAAATACATATATATTCACGTGTACAAAATTAGAACTCGATTAAAGATGATGAAATTTTTCAAAAAAATTCGTATGACGGATTGTTATGAGTAGCGTATTCATACCACATTGCTTTCGACAATCTTGAAAATTTGAACAAAAATTAAGTTGCTCCAAAATCGGCGGGTTAAGACTCAAATGTGTGCAAACACATATATATTCACGTGTACAAAATAAGAACTCGATAAAAGATGATGGAATTTTTGCAAAAAAATCCATATGACACATTGTTATGAATAGCGTACTCATACCACATTGCCTTGGACAATCCTGAAAATTTGAACAAAAATTTAGTCGCTCTAAAATCGGCGGGTTAAGACTTAAATGTGTGCAAATACATATATATTCACGTGAACAAAATAAGAACTCGATTAAAGATGATGAAATTTTTGCAAAAAAATCCATATGACACATTGTTATGAATAGCCTACTCATACCACATTGCCTTGGACAATCCTGAAAATTTGAACAAAAATTTAGTCGCTCCAAAATCGGCGGGTTAAGACTTAAATGTGTGCAAATACATATATATTCACGTGAACAAAATAAGAACTCGATTAAAGATGATGAAATTTTTGCAAAAAAATCCATATGACACATTGTTATGAATAGCGTACTCATACCACATTGCTTTGGACAATCTTGAAAATTTGAACAAAAATTAAATTGCTCCAAAATCGGTCGGGTTTAGACTCAAATGTGTGGAAATACATACATATTCACGTGTACAAAATAAGAACTCGATTAAAGATGATGAAATTTTTGCAAAAAAATCCATATGACACATTGTTATGAGTAGCGTATTCATACCACATTGCTTTCGACAATCTTGAAAATTTGAACAAAAATTATGTTGCTCCAAAATCGGCGGGTTAAGACTCAAATGTGTGCAAATACATATATATTCACGTGTACAAAATTAGAACTCGATTAAAGATGATGAAATTTTTCAAAAAAATTCGTATGACGGATTGTTATGAGTAGCGTATTCATACCACATTGCTTTCGACAATCTTGAAAATTTGAACAAAAATTAAGTTGCTCCAAAATCGGCGGGTTAAGACTCAAATGTGTGCAAACACATATATATTCACGTGTACAAAATAAGAACTCGATAAAAGATGATGGAATTTTTGCAAAAAAATCCATATGACACATTGTTATGAATAGCGTACTCATACCACATTGCCTTGGACAATCCTGAAAATTTGAACAAAAATTTAGTCGCTCTAAAATCGGCGGGTTAAGACTTAAATGTGTGCAAATACATATATATTCACGTGAACAAAATAAGAACTCGATTAAAGATGATGAAATTTTTGCAAAAAAATCCATATGACACATTGTTATGAATAGCGTACTCATACCACATTGCCTTGGACAATCCTGAAAATTTGAACAAAAATTTAGTCGCTCCAAAATCGGCGGGTTAAGACTTAAATGTGTGCAAATACATATATATTCACGTGAACAAAATAAGAACTCGAAAAAAGATGATGAAATTTTTACAAAAAAATCCATATGACGCATTGTTATGAATTGCGTACTCATACCACATTGCCTTGGACAATCCTGAAAATTTGAACAAAAATTAAGTCGCTCCAAAATCGGCGGGTTAAGACTTAAATGTGTGCAAATACATATATATTCACGTGAACAAAATAAGAACTCGATTAAAGATGATGAAATTTTTGCAAAAAAATCCATATGACACATTGTTATGAATAGCGTACTCATACCACATTACTTTGGACAATCTTGAAAATTTGAACAAAAATTAAATTGCTCCAAAATCGGTCGGGTTTAGACTCAAATGTGTGGAAATACATATATATTCGCGTGAACAAAATAAGAACTCGATTAAAGATGATGAAATTTTTGCAAAAAAATCCATATGACGCATTGTTATAAGTTGCGTACTCATACCACATTGCTTTCGAGAATGTTGAAAATTTGAACAAAAATAAGGTTGCTCCCAAACCGGTCGGGTTTAGACTCAAATGTGTGGAAATACATATATATTCGCGTGAACAAAATAAGAACTCGAAAAAAGATGATGAAATTTTTGCAAAAAAATCCATATGACGCATTGTTATAAGTTGCGTACTCATACCACATTGCTTTCGAGAATGTTGAAAATTTGAACAAAAATAAGGTTGCTCCCAAACCGGTCGGGTGTAGACTCAAATGTGTGGATATACATATATATTTCGTATACAAAATAAGAACTCGATTAAAGATGATGAAATTTTTGCAAAAAAATCCATATGACACATTGTTATGAATAGCGTACTCATACCACATTGCTTTGGACAATCTTGAAAATTTGAACAAAAATTAAATTGCTCCAAAATCGGTCGGGTTTAGACTCAAATGTGTGGAAATACATATATATTCGCGTGAACAAAATAAGAACTCGAAAAAAGATGATGAAATTTTTGCAAAAAAATCCATATGACGCATTGTTATGAATTGCGTACTCATACCACATTGCCTTGGACAATCCTGAAAATTTGAACAAAAATTAAGTCGCTCCAAAATCGGCGGGTTAAGACTTAAATGTGTGCAAATACATATATATTCACGTGAACAAAATAAGAACTCGATTAAAGATGATGAAATTTTTGCAAAAAAATCCATATGACACATTGTTATGAATTGCGTACTCATACCACATTGCCTTGGACAATCCTGAAAATTTGAACAAAAATTAAGTCGCTCCAAAATCGGCGGGTTAAGACTTAAATGTGTGCAAATACATATATATTCACGTGAACAAAATAAGAACTCGATTAAAGATGATGAAATTTTTGCAAAAAAATCCATATGACACATTGTTATGAATAGCGTACTCATACCACATTGCTTTGGACAATCTTGAAAATTTGAACAAAAATTAAATTGCTCCAAAATCGGTCGGGTTTAGACTCAAATGTGTGGAAATACATATATATTCGCGTGAACAAAATAAGAACTCGAAAAAAGATGATGAAATTTTTGCAAAAAAATCCATATGACGCATTGTTATGAATTGCGTACTCATACCACATTGCCTTGGACAATCCTGAAAATTTGAACAAAAATTAAGTCGCTCCAAAATCGGCGGGTTAAGACTTAAATGTGTGCAAATACATATATATTCACGTGAACAAAATAAGAACTCGATTAAAGATGATGAAATTTTTGCAAAAAAATCCATATGACACATTGTTATGAATAGCGTACTCATACCACATTGCTTTGGACAATCTTGAAAATTTGAACAAAAATTAAATTGCTCCAAAATCGGTCGGGTTTAGACTCAAATGTGTGGAAATACATACATATTCACGTGTACAAAATAAGAACTCGATTAAAGATGATGAAATTTTTGCAAAAAAATCCATATGACACATTGTTATGAGTAGCGTATTCATACCACATTGCTTTCGACAATCTTGAAAATTTGAACAAAAATTATGTTGCTCCAAAATCGGCGGGTTAAGACTCAAATGTGTGCAAATACATATATATTCACGTGTACAAAATTAGAACTCGATTAAAGATGATGAAATTTTTCAAAAAAATTCGTATGACGGATTGTTATGAGTAGCGTATTCATACCACATTGCTTTCGACAATCTTGAAAATTTGAACAAAAATTAAGTTGCTCCAAAATCGGCGGGTTAAGACTCAAATGTGTGCAAACACATATATATTCACGTGTACAAAATAAGAACTCGATAAAAGATGATGGAATTTTTGCAAAAAAATCCATATGACACATTGTTATGAATAGCGTACTCATACCACATTGCCTTGGACAATCCTGAAAATTTGAACAAAAATTTAGTCGCTCTAAAATCGGCGGGTTAAGACTTAAATGTGTGCAAATACATATATATTCACGTGAACAAAATAAGAACTCGATTAAAGATGATGAAATTTTTGCAAAAAAATCCATATGACACATTGTTATGAATAGCGTACTCATACCACATTGCCTTGGACAATCCTGAAAATTTGAACAAAAATTTAGTCGCTCCAAAATCGGCGGGTTAAGACTTAAATGTGTGCAAATACATATATATTCACGTGAACAAAATAAGAACTCGAAAAAAGATGATGAAATTTTTGCAAAAAAATCCATATGACGCATTGTTATGAATTGCGTACTCATACCACATTGCCTTGGACAATCCTGAAAATTTGAACAAAAATTAAGTCGCTCCAAAATCGGCGGGTTAAGACTTAAATGTGTGCAAATACATATATATTCACGTGAACAAAATAAGAACTCGATTAAAGATGATGAAATTTTTGCAAAAAAATCCATATGACACATTGTTATGAATAGCGTACTCATACCACATTACTTTGGACAATCTTGAAAATTTGAACAAAAATTAAATTGCTCCAAAATCGGTCGGGTTTAGACTCAAATGTGTGGAAATACATATATATTCGCGTGAACAAAATAAGAACTCGATTAAAGATGATGAAATTTTTGCAAAAAAATCCATATGACGCATTGTTATAAGTTGCGTACTCATACCACATTGCTTTCGAGAATGTTGAAAATTTGAACAAAAATAAGGTTGCTCCCAAACCGGTCGGGCTTAGACTCAAATGTGTGGAAATACATATATATTTCGTATACAAAATAAGAACTCGATTAAAGATGATGAAATTTTTGCAAAAAAATCCATATGACACATTGTTATGAATAGCGTACTCATACCACATTGCTTTCGAGAATGTTGAAAATTTGAACAAAAATAAGGTTGCTCCCAAACCGGTCGGGTGTAGACTCAAATGTGTGGATATACATATATATTTCGTATACAAAATAAGAACTCGATTAAAGATGATGAAATTTTTGCAAAAAAATCCATATGACACATTGTTATGAATAGCGTACTCATACCACATTGCTTTGGACAATCTTGAAAATTTGAACAAAAATTAAATTGCTCCAAAATCGGTCGGGTTTAGACTCAAATGTGTGGAAATACATATATATTCGCGTGAACAAAATAAGAACTCGATTAAAGATGATGAAATTTTTGCAAAAAAATCCATATGACGCATTGTTATAAGTTGCGTACTCATACCACATTGCCTTGGACAATCCTGAAAATTTGAACAAAAATTAAGTCGCTCCAAAATCGGCGGGTTAAGACTTAAATGTGTGCAAATACATATATATTCACGTGAACAAAATAAGAACTCGATTAAAGATGATGAAATTTTTGCAAAAAAATCCATATGACACATTGTTATGAATTGCGTACTCATACCACATTGCCTTGGACAATCCTGAAAATTTGAACAAAAATTAAGTCGCTCCAAAATCGGCGGGTTAAGACTTAAATGTGTGCAAATACATATATATTCACGTGAACAAAATAAGAACTCGATTAAAGATGATGAAATTTTTGCAAAAAAATCCATATGACACATTGTTATGAATAGCGTACTCATACCACATTGCTTTGGACAATCTTGAAAATTTGAACAAAAATTAAATTGCTCCAAAATCGGTCGGGTTTAGACTCAAATGTGTGGAAATACATATATATTCGCGTGAACAAAATAAGAACTCGAAAAAAGATGATGAAATTTTTGCAAAAAAATCCATATGACGCATTGTTATAAGTTGCGTACTCATACCACATTGCTTTCGAGAATGTTGAAAATTTTAACAAAAATAAGGTTGCTCCCAAACCGGTCGGGTTTAGACTCAAATGTGTGGAAATACATATATATTTCGTATACAAAATAAGAACTCGATTAAAGATGATGCAATTTTTGCAAAAAAATCCATATGACACATTGTTATGAATTGCGTACTCATACCACATTGCCTTGGATAATCCTGAAAATTTGAACAAAAATTAAGTCGCTCCAAAATCGGCGGGTTAAGACTTAAATGTGTGCAAATACATATATATTCACGTGTACAAAATTAGAACTCGATTAAAGATGAAATTTTTCAAAAAAATTCGTATGACGGATTGTTATGAGTAGCGTATTCATACCACATTGCTTTCGACAATCTTGAAAATTTGAACAAAAATTAAGTTGCTCCAAAATCGGCGGGTTAAGACTGAAATGTGTGCAAATACAAATATATTCACGTGTACAAAATTAGAACTCGATTAAAGATGATGAAATTTTTCAAAAAAATTCGTATGACGCTTTGTTATGAGTTGCATACTCATACCACATTGCTTTCGACAATCTTGAAAATTTGAACAAAAATTAAGTTGCTCCAAAATCGGTCGGGTTTAGACTCAAATGTGTGGAAATACATATATATTCGCGTGAACAAAATAAGAACTCGAAAAAAGATGATGAAATTTTTGCAAAAAAATCCATATGACGCATTGTTATGAGTTGCGTACTCATACCACATTGCTTTCGAGAATGTTGAAAATTTGAACAAAAATAAGGTTGCTCCAAAATCGGTCGGGTTTAGACTCAAAGGTGTGGAAAAACATACATATTCACGTGTACAAAATAAGAAGTCGATTAAAGATGATGAAATTTTTGCAAAAATATCATATGACGCATTGTTATGAGTTGCATACTCATACCACATTGCTTTCGAGAATGGTGAAAACTTGAACAAAAATTAATTTGCTCCAAAATCGGTCGGGTTTAGACTCAAATGTGTGAAAATACATATATATTTACGTATACAAAATAAGAACTCAATTAAAGATGATGAAATTTTTGCAAAAAAATCCATATGACACATTATTATGAATAGCGTACTTATACCACATTGCTTTTGACAATCTTAAAAATTTTAACAAAATCTAAGTTGCTTCAAAATCGGTCGGGTTTAGACTCAATTGTGTGGAAATACATATATAATCACGTGTAAAAAATAAATAATCGATTAAAGATGATGAAATTTTTGCAAAAAAATCCATATGACACATTGTTATGAGTAGCGTACTCATACCACATTGCTTTGGACAATCTTGAAAATTTGAACAAAAATTAAGTTGCTCCAAAACCAGTCGGGTTTAGACTCAAATGTGTGGAAATACATACATATTCACGTGTACAAAATAAGAACTCGATTAAAGATGATGAAATTTTTGCAAAAAAATCCATATGACACATTGTTATGAGTAGCGTATTCATACCACATTGCTTTCGACAATCTTGAAAATTTGAACAAAAATTATGTTGCTCCAAAATCGGCGGGTTAAGACTCAAATGTGTGCAAATACATATATATTCACGTGTACAAAATTAGAACTCGATTAAAGATGATGAAATTTTTCAAAAAAATTCGTATGACGGATTGTTATGAGTAGCGTATTCATACCACATTGCTTTCGACAATCTTGAAAATTTGAACAAAAATTAAGTTGCTCCAAAATCGGCGGGTTAAGACTCAAATGTGTGCAAATACATATATATTCACGTGTACAAAATAAGAACTCGATAAAAGATGATGGAATTTTTGCAAAAAAATCCATATGACACATTGTTATGAATAGCGTACTCATACCACATTGCCTTGGACAATCCTGAAAATTTTAACAAAAATTTAGTCGCTCCAAAATCGGCGGGTTAAGACTTAAATGTGTGCAAATACATATATATTCACGTGAACAAAATAAGAACTCGATTAAAGATGATGAAATTTTTGCAAAAAAATCCATATGACACATTGTTATGAATAGCGTACTCATACCACATTGCCTTGGACAATCCTGAAAATTTGAACAAAAATTTAGTCGCTCCAAAATCGGCGGGTTAAGACTTAAATGTGTGCAAATACATATATATTCACGTGAACAAAATAAGAACTCGATTAAAGATGATGAAATTTTTGCAAAAAAATCCATATGACACATTGTTATGAATAGCGTACTCATACCACATTGCTTTGGACAATCTTGAAAATTTGAACAAAAATTAAGTCGCTCCAAAATCGGCGGGTTTAGACTCAAATGTGTGGAAATACATATATATTCGCGTGAACAAAATAAGAACTCGATTAAAGATGATGAAATTTTTGCAAAAAAATCCATATGACACATTGTTATGAATAGCGTACTCATACCACAATGCTTTGGACAATCTTGAAAATTTGAACAAAAATTAAATTGCTCCAAAATCGGTCGGGTTTAGACCCAAATGTGTGGAAATACATATATATTCGCGTGAACAAAATAAGAACTCGAAAAAAGATGATGAAATTTTTGCAAAAAAATCCATATGACGCATTGTTATAAGTTGCGTACTCATACCACATTGCTTTCGAGAATGTTGAAAATTTTAACAAAAATAAGGTTGCTCCCAAACCGGTCGGGTTTAGACTCAAATGTGTGGAAATACATATATATTTCGTATACAAAATAAGAACTCGATTAAAGATGATGCAATTTTTGCAAAAAAATCCATATGACACATTGTTATGAATTGCGTACTCATACCACATTGCCTTGGACAATCCTGAAAATTTGAACAAAAATTAAGTCGCTCCAAAATCGGCGGGTTAAGACTTAAATGTGTGCAAATACATATATATTCACGTGTACAAAATTAGAACTCGATTAAAGATGATGAAATTTTTCAAAAAAATTCGTATGACGGATTGTTATGTGTTGCATACTCATACCACATTGCTTTCGACAATCTTGAAAATTTGAACAAAAATTAAGTTGCTCCAAAATCGGTCGGGTTTAGACTCAAATGTGTGGAAATACATATATATTCGCGTGAACAAAATAAGAACTCGATTAAAGATGATGAAATTTTTGCAAAAAAATCCATATGACACATTGTTATGAATAGCGTACTCATACCACATTGCTTTGGACAATCTTGAAAATTTGAACAAAAATTAAATTGCTCCAAAATCGGTCGGGTTTAGACTCAAATGTGTGGAAATACATATATATTCGCGTGAACAAAATAAGAACTCGAAAAAAGATGATGAAATTTTTGCAAAAAAATCCATATGACGCATTGTTATAAGTTGCGTACTCATACCACATTGCTTTCGAGAATGTTGAAAATTTTAACAAAAATAAGGTTGCTCCCAAACCGGTCGGGTTTAGACTCAAATGTGTGGAAATACATATATATTTCGTATACAAAATAAGAACTCGATTAAAGATGATGCAATTTTTGCAAAAAAATCCATATGACACATTGTTATGAATTGCGTACTCATACCACATTGCCTTGGACAATCCTGAAAATTTGAACAAAAATTAAGTCGCTCCAAAATCGGCGGGTTAAGACTTAAATGTGTGCAAATACATATATATTCACGTGTACAAAATTAGAACTCGATTAAAGATGAAATTTTTCAAAAAAATTCGTATGACGGATTGTTATGAGTAGCGTATTCATACCACATTGCTTTCGACAATCTTGAAAATTTGAACAAAAATTAAGTTGCTCCAAAATCGGCGGGTTAAGACTGAAATGTGTGCAAATACATATATATTCACGTGTACAAAATGAGAACTCGATTAAAGATGATGAAATTTTTCAAAAAAATTCGTATGACGGATTGTTATGAGTTGCATACTCATACCACATTGCTTTCGACAATCTTGAAAATTTGAACAAAAATTAAGTTGCTCCAAAATCGGTCGGGTTTAGACTCAAATGTGTGGAAATACATATATATTCGCGTGAACAAAATAAGAACTCGAAAAAAGATGATGAAATTTTTGCAAAAAAATCCATATGACGCATTGTTATGAGTTGCGTACTCATACCACATTGCTTTCGAGAAAGTTGAAAATTTGAACAAAAATAAGGTTGCTCCAAAATCGGTCGGGTTTAGACTCAAAGGTGTGGAAAAACATACATATTCACGTGTACAAAATAAGAAGTCGATTAAAGATGATGAAATTTTTGCAAAAAATTTATATGACGCATTGTTATGAGTTGCATACTCATACCACATTGCTTTCGAGAATGGTGAAAACTTGAACAAAAATTAATTTGCTCCAAAATCGGTCGGGTTTAGACTCAAATGTGTGAAAATACATATATATTTACGAATACAAAATAAGAACTCAATTAAAGATAGTGAAATTTTTGCAAAAAAATCCATATGACACATTATTATGAATAGCGTACTTATACCACATTGCTTTTGACAATCTTAAAAATTTTAACAAAATCTAAGTTGCTTCAAAATCGGTCGGGTTTAGACTCAATTGTGTGGAAATACATATATAATCACGTGTAAAAAATAAATAATCGATTAAAGATGATGAAATTTTTGCAAAAAAATCCATATGACACATAGTTATGAGTAGCGTACTCATACCACATTGCTTTGGACAATCTTGAAAATTTGAACAAAAATTAAGTTGCTCCAAAACCAGTCGGGTTTAGACTCAAATGTGTGGAAATACATACATATTCACGTGTACAAAATTAGAACTCGATTAAAGATGATGAAATTTTTCAAAAAAATTCGTATGACGGATTGTTATGAGTAGCGTATTCATACCACATTGCTTTCGACAATCTTGAAAATTTGAACAAAAATTAAGTTGCTCCAAGATCGGCGGGTTAAGACTCAAATGTGTGCAAATACATATATATTCACGTGTACAAAATAAGAACTCGATAAAAGATGATGGAATTTTTGCAAAAAAATCCATATGACACATTGTTATGAATAGCGTACTCATACCACATTGCCTTGGACAATCCTGAAAATTTGAACAAAAATTTAGTCGCTCCAAAATCGGCGGGATAAGACTTAAATGTGTGCAAATACATATATATTCACGTGAACAAAATAAGAACTCGATTAAAGATGATGAAATTTTTGCAAAAAAATCCATATGACAAATTGTTATGAATAGCGTACTCATACCACATTGCCTTTTACAATCCTGATAATTTGAACAAAAATTTAGTCGCTCCAAAATCGGCGGGTTAAGACTTAAATGTGTGCAAATACATATATATTCACGTGAACAAAATAAGAACTCGATTAAAGATGATGAAATTTTTGCAAAAAAATCCATATGACACATTGTTATGAATAGCGTACTCATACCACATTGCTTTGGACAATCTTGAAAATTTGAACAAAAATTAAATTGCTCCAAAATCGGTCGGGTTTAGACTCAAATGTGTGGAAATACATATATATTCGCGTGAACAAAATAAGAACTCGAAAAAAGATGATGAAATTTTTGCAAAAAAATCCATATGACGCATTGTTATAAGTTGCGTAGTCATACCACATTGCTTTCGAGAATGTTGAAAATTTGAACAAAAATAAGGTTGCTCCCAAACCGGTCGGGTTTAGACTCAAATGTGTGGAAATACATATATATTTCGTATACAAAATAAGAACTCGATTAAAGATGATGCAATTTTTGCAAAAAAATCCATATGACACTTTGTTATGAATTGCGTACTCATACCACATTGCCTTGGACAATCCTGAAAATTTGAACAAAAATTAAGTCGCTCCAAAATCGGCGGGTTAAGACTTAAATGTGTGCAAATACATATATATTCACGTGTACAAAACTAGAACTCGATTAAAGATGATGAAATTTTTCAAAAAAATTCGTATGACGGATTGTTATGAGTTGCATACTCATACCACATTGCTTTCGACAATCTTGAAAATTTGAACAAAAATTAAGTTGCTCCAAAATCGGTCGGGTTTAGACTCAAATGTGTGGAAATACATATATATTCGCGTGAACAAAATAAGAACTCGATTAAAGATGATGAAATTTTTGCAAAAAAATCCATATGACACATTGTTATGAATAGCGTACTCATACCACATTGCTTTGGACAATCTTGAAAATTTGAACAAAAATTAAATTGCTCCAAAATCGGTCGGGTTTAGACTCAAATGTGTGGAAATACATATATATTCGCGTGAACAAAATAAGAACTCGAAAAAAGATGATGAAATTTTTGCAAAAAAATCCATATGACGCATTGTTATAAGTTGCGTACTCATACCACATTGCTTTCGAGAATGTTGAAAATTTGAACAAAAATAAGGTTGCTCCCAAACCGGTCGGGTTTAGACTCAAATGTGTGGAAATACATATATATTTCGTATACAAAATAAGAACTCGATTAAAGATGATGCAATTTTTGCAAAAAAATCCATATGACACATTGTTATGAATTGCGTACTCATACCACATTGCCTTGGACAATCCTGAAAATTTGAACAAAAATTAAGTCGCTCCAAAATCGGCGGGTTAAGACTTAAATGTGTGCAAATACATATATATTCACGTGTACAAAATTAGAACTCGATTAAAGATGAAATTTTTCAAAAAAATTCGTATGACGGATTGTTATGAGTAGCGTATTCATACCACATTGCTTTCGACAATCTTGAAAATTTGAACAAAAATTAAGTTGCTCCAAAATCGGCGGGTTAAGACTCAAATGTGTGCAAATACATATATATTCACGTGTACAAAATTAGAACTCGATTAAAGATGATGAAATTTTTCAAAAAAATTCGTATGACGGATTGTTATGAGTTGCATACTCATACCACATCGCTTTCGACAATCTTGAAAATTTGAACAAAAATTAAGTTGCTCCAAAATCGGTCGGGTTTAGACTCAAATGTGTGGAAATACATATATATTCGCGTGAACAAAACAAGAACTCGAAAAAAGATGATGAAATTTTTGCAAAAAAATCCATATGACGCATTGTTATGAGTTGCGTACTCATACCACATTGCTTTCGAGAATGTTGAAAATTTGAACAAAAATAAGGTTGCTCCAAAATCGGTCGGGTTTAGACTCAAAGGTGTGGAAAAACATACATATTCACGTGTACAAAATAAGAAGTCGATTAAAGATGATGAAATTTTTGCAAAAAATTCATATGACGCATTATTATGAATAGCGTACTTATACCACATTGCTTTTGACAATCTTAAAAATTTTAACAAAATCTAAGTTGCTTCAAAATCGGTCGGGTTTAGACTCAATTGTGTGGAAATACATATATAATCACGTGTAAAAAATAAATAATCGATTAAAGATGATGAAATTTTTGCAAAAAAATCCATATGACACATTGTTATGAGTAGCGTATTCATACCACATTGCTTTCGACAATCTTGAAAATTTGAACAAAAATTGTGTTGCTCCAAAATCGGCGGTTAAGACTCAAATATGTGCAAATACATATATATTCACGTGTACAAAATTAGAACTCGATTAAAGATGATGAAATTTTTCAAAAAAATTCGTATGACGGATTGTTATGAGTAGCGTATTCATACCACATTGCTTTCGACAATCTTGAAAATTTGAACAAAAATTAAGTTGCTCCAAAATCGGCGGGTTAAGACTCAAATGTGTGCAAATACATATATATTCACGTGTACAAAATAAGAACTCGATAAAAGATGATGGAATTTTTGCAAAAAAATCCATATGACACATTGTTATGAATAGCGTACTCATACCACATTGCCTTGGACAATCCTGAAAATTTTAACAAAAATTAAGTCGCTCCAAAATCGGCGGGTTAAGACTTAAATGTGTGCAAATACATATATATTCACGTGAACAAAATAAGAACTCGATTAAAGATGATGAAATTTTTGCAAAAAAATCCATATGACACATTGTTATGAATAGCGTACTCATACCACATTGCTTTGGACAATCTTGAAAATTTGAACAAAAATTAAATTGCTCCAAAATTGGTCGGGTTTAGACTCAAATGTGTGGAAATACATATATATTCGCGTGAACAAAATAAGAACTCGAAAAAAGATGATGAAATTTTTGCAAAAAAATCCATATGACGCATTGTTATAAGTTGCGTACTCATACCACATTGCTTTCGAGAATGTTGAAAATTTGAACAAAAATAAGGTTGCTCCCAAACCGGTCGGGTTTAGACTCAAATGTGTGGAAATACATATATATTTCGTATACAAAATAAGAACTCGATTAAAGATGATGCAGTTTTTGCAAAAAAATCCATATGACACATTGTTAAGAATTGCGTACTCATACCACATTGCCTTGGACAATCCTGAAAATTTGAACAAAAATTAAGTCGCTCCAAAATCGGCGGGTTATGACTTAAATGTGTGCAAATACATATATATTCACGTGTACAAAATTAGAACTCGATTAAAGATGATGAAATTTTTCAAAAAAATTCGTATGACGGAGTGTTATGAGTTGCATACTCATACCACATTGCTTTCGACAATCTTGAAAATGTGAACAAAAATTAAGTTGCTCCAAAATCGGTCGGGTTTAGACTCAAATGTGTGGAAATACATATATATTCGCGTGAACAAAATAAGAACTCGATTAAAGATGATGAAATTTTTGCAAAAAAATCCATATGACACATTGTTATGAATAGCGTACTTATACCACATTGCTTTGGACAATCTTGAAAATTTGAACAAAACTTAAATTGCTCCAAAATCGGTCGGGTTTAGACTCAAATGTGTGGAAATACATATATATTCGCGTGAACAAAATAAGAACTCGAAAAAAGATGATGAAATTTTTGCAAAAAAATCCATATGACGCATTGTTATAAGTTGCGTACTCATACCACATTGCTTTCGAGAATGTTGAAAATTTGAACAAAAATAAGGTTGCTCCCAAACCGGTCGGGTTTAGACTCAAATGTGTGGAAATACATATATATTTCGTATACAAAATAAGAACTCGATTAAAGATGATGCAATTTTTGCAAAAAAATCCATATGACACATTGTTATGAATTGCGTACTCATACCACATTGCCTTGGACAATCCTGAAAATTTGAACAAAAATTAAGTCGCTCCAAAATCGGCGGGTTAAGACTTAAATGTGTGCAAATACATATATATTCACGTGAACAAAATAAGAACTCGATTAAAGATGATGAAATTTTTGCAAAAAAATCCATATGACACATTGTTATGAATAGCGTACTCATACCACATTGCTTTGGACAATCCTGAAAATTTGAACAAAAATTAAGTCGCTCCAAAATCGGCGGGTTAAGACTTAAATGTGTGCAAATACATATATATTCACGTGTACAAAATTAGAACTCGATTAAAGATGAAATTTTTCAAAAAAATTCGTATGACGGATTGTTATGAGTAGCGTATTCATACCACATTGCTTTCGACAATCTTGAAAATTTGAACAAAAATTAAGTTGCTCCAAAATCGGCGGGTTAAGACTCAAATGTGTGGAAATACATATATATTTCGTATACAAAATAGGAACTCGATTAAAGATGATGCAATTTTTGCAAAAAAATCCATATGACACATTGTTATGAATTGCGTACTCATACCACATTGCCTTGGACAATCCTGAAAATTTGAACAAAAATTAAGTCGCTCCAAAATCGGCGGGTTAAGACTTAAATGTGTGCAAATACATATATATTCACGTGTACAAAATTAGAACTCGATTAAAGATGAAATTTTTCAAAAAAATTCGTATGACGGATTGTTATGAGTAGCGTATTCATACCACATTGCTTTCGACAATCTTGAAAATTTGAACAAAAATTAAGTTGCTCCAAAATCAGTCGGGTTAAGACTCAAATGTGTAGAAATAAATATATATTTAAGTATAGAAAATAAGAACTCGATTAAAGACGATGAAATTTTTGCAAAAAAATCCATATGACATATTGTTATGAGTAGCGTGCTCAAAGCACATTGCTTTCGACAATCTTGAAAATTTGAACAAAAATTAAGGTGCTCCAAAATCGGCGGGTTAAGACTCAAATGTGTGCAAATACATATATATTCACGTGTACAAAATTAGAACTCGATTAAAGATGATGAAATTTTTCAAAAAAATTCGTATGACGCATTGTTATGAGTTGCATACTCATACCACATTGCTTTCGAGAATGGTGAAAACTTGAACAAAAATTAATTTGCTCCAAAATCGGTCGGGTTTAGACTCAAATGTGTGAAAATACATATATATTTACGTATACAAAATAAGAACTCAATTAAAGATGGTGAAATTTTTGCAAAAAAATCCATATGACATATTGTTATGAGTAGCGTGCTCAAAGCACATTGCTTTCGACAATCTTGAAAATTTGAACAAAAATAAGGTTGCTCCAAAATCGGTCGGGTTTAGACTCAAAGGTGTGGAAAAACATACATATTCACGTGTACAAAATAAGAAGTCGATTAAAGATGATGAAATTTTTGCAAAAAATTCATATGACGCATTGTTATGAGTTGCATACTCATACCACATTGCTTTCGAGAATGGTGAAAACTTGAACAAAAATTAATTTGCTCCAAAATCGGTCGGGTTTAGACTCAAATGTGTGAAAATACATATATATTTACGTATACAAAATAAGAACTCAATTAAAGATGGTGAAATTTTTGCAAAAAAATCCATATGACACATTATTATGAATAGCGTACTTATACCACATAGCTTTTGACAATCTTAAAAATTTTAACAAAATCTAAGTTGCTTCAAAATCGGTCGGGTTTAGACTCAATTGTGTGGAAATACATATATAATCACGTGTAAAAAATAAATAATCGATTAAAGATGATGCAATTTTTGCAAAAAAATCCATATGACACATAGTTATGAGTAGCGTACTCATACCACATTGCTTTGGACAATCTTGAAAATTTGAACAAAAATTAAGTTGCTCCAAAACCAGTCGGGTTTAGACTCAAATGTGTGGAAATACATACATATTCACGTGTACAAAATAAGAACTCGATTAAAGATGATGAAATTTTTGCAAAAAAATCCATATGACACATTGTTATGAATAGCGTACTCATACCACATTGCCTTGGACAATCCTGAAAATTTGAACAAAAATTTAGTCGCTCCAAAATCGGCGGGTTAAGACTTAAATGTGTGCAAATACATATATATTCACGTGAACAAAATAAGAACTCGATTAAAGATGATGAAATTTTTGCAAAAAAATCCATATGACACATTGTTATGAATAGCGTACTCATACCACATTGCCTTGGACAATCCTGAAAATTTGAACAAAAATTTAGTCGCTCCAAAATCGGCGGGTTAAGACTTAAATGTGTGCAAATACATATATATTCACGTGAACAAAATAAGAACTCGATTAAAGATGATGAAATTTTTGCAAAAAAATCCATATGACACATTGTTATGAATAGCGTACTCATACCACATTGCTTTGGACAATCTTGAAAATTTGAACAAAAATTGAATTGCTCCAAAATCGGTCGGGTTTAGACTCAAATGTGTGGAAATACATATATATTCGCGTGAACAAAATAAGAACTCGAAAAAAGATGATGAAATTTTTGCAAAAAAATCCATATGACGCATTGTTATAAGTTGCGTACTCATACCACATTGCTTTCGAGAATGTTGAAAATTTGAACAAAAATAAGTTTGCTCCCAAACCGGTCGGGTTTAGACTCAAATGTGTGGAAATACATATATATTTCGTATACAAAATAAGAACTCGATTAAAGATGATGCAATTTTTGCAAAAAAATCCATATGACACATTGTTATGAATTGCGTACTCATACCACATTGCCTTGGACAATCCTGAAAATTTGAACAAAAATTAAGTCGCTCCAAAATCGGCGGGTTAAGACTTAAATGTGTGCAAATACATATATATTCACGTGTACAAAATTAGAACTCGATTAAAGATGATGAAATTTTTCAAATAAAATTCGTATGACGGATTGTTATGAGTTGCATACTCATACCACATTGCTTTCGACAATCTTGAAAATTTGAACAAAAATTAAGTTGCTCCAAAATCGGTCGGGTTTAGACTCAAATGTGTGGAAATACATATATATTCGCGTGAACAAAATAAGAACTCGATTAAAGATGATGAAATTTTTGCAAAAAAATCCATATGAAACATTGTTATGAATAGCGTACTCATACCACATTGCTTTGGACAATCTTGAAAATTTGAACAAAAATTAAATTGCTCCAAAATCGGTCGGGTTTAGACTCAAATGTGTGGAAATACATATATATTCGCGTGAAAAAAATAAGAACTCGAAAAATGATGATGAAATTTTTGCAAAAAAATCCATATGACGCATTGTTATAAGTTGCGTACTCATACCACATTGCTTTCGAGAATGTTGAAAATTTGAACAAAAATAAGGTTGCTCCCAAACCGGTCGGGTTTAGACTCAAATGTGTGGAAATACATATATATTTCGTATACAAAATAAGAACTCGATTAAAGATGATGCAATTTTTGCAAAAAAATCCATATGACACATTGTTATGAATTGCGTACTCATACCACATTGCCTTGGACAATCCTGAAAATTTGAACAAAAATTAAGTCGCTCCAAAATCGGCGGGTTAAGACTTAAATGTGTGCAAATACATATATATTCACGTGAACAAAATAAGAACTCGATTAAAGATGATGAAATTTTTGCAAAAAAATCCATATGACACATTGTTATGAATAGCGTACTCATACCACATTGCTTTGGACAATCTTGAAAATTTGAACAAAAATTAAATTGCTCCAAAATCGGTCGGGTTTAGACTCAAATGTGTGGAAATACATATATATTCGCGTGAACAAAATAAGAACTCGAAAAAAGATGATGAAATTTTTGCAAAAAAATCCATATGACGCATTGTTATAAGTTGCGTACTCATACCACATTGCTTTCGAGAATGTTGAAAATTTGAACAAAAATAAGGTTGCTCCCAAACCGGTCGGGTTTAGACTCAAATGTGTGGAAATACATATATATTCGCGTGTACAAAATAAGAAGTCGATTAAAGATGATGAAATTTTTGCAAAAAATTCATATGACGCATTGTTATGAGTTGCATACTCATACCACATTGCTTTCGAGAATGGTGAAAACTTGAATAAAAATTAATTTGCTCCAAAATCGGTCGGGTTTAGACTCAAATGTGTGAAAATACATATATATTTACGTATACAAAATAAGAACTCAATTAAAGATGGTGAAATTTTTGCAAAAATATCCATATGACACATTATTATGAATAGCGTACTTATACAACATTGCTTTTGACAATCTTAAAAATTTTAACAAAATCTAAGTTGCTTCAAAATCGGTCGGGTTTAGACTCAATTGTGTGGAAATACATATATAATCACGTGTAAAAAATAAATAATCGATTAAAGATGATGAAATTTTTGCAAAAAAATCCATATGACACATAGTTATGAGTAGCGTACTCATACCACATTGCTTTGGACAATCTTGAAAATTTGAACAAAAATTAAGTTGCTCCAAAACCAGTCGGGTTTAGACTCAAATGTGTGGAAATACATACATATTCACGTGTACAAAATAAGAACTCGATTAAAGATGATGAAATGTTTGCAAAAAAATCAATATGACACATTGTTATGAGTAGCGTATTCATACCACATTGCTTTCGACAATCTTGAAAATTTGAACAAAAATTATGTTGCTCCAAAATCGGCGGGTTAAGACTCAAATGTGTGCAAATACATATATATTCACGTGTACAAAATTAGAACTCGATTAAAGATGATGGAATTTTTGCAAAAAAATCCATATGACACATTGTTATGAATAGCGTACTCATACCACATTGCCTTGGACAATCCTGAAAATTTGAACAAAAATTTAGTCGCTCCAAAATCGGCGGGTTAAGACTTAAATGTGTGCAAATACATATATATTCACGTGAACAAAATAAGAACTCGATTAAAGATGATGAAATTTTTGCAAAAAAATCCATATGACACATTGTTATGAATAGCGTACTCATACCACATTGCCTTGGACAATCTTGAAAATTTGAACAAAAATTAAATTGCTCCAAAATTGGTCGGGTTTAGACTCAAATGTGTGGAAATACATATATATTCGCGTGAACAAAATAAGAACTCGAAAAAAGATGATGAAATTTTTGCAAAAAAATCCATATGACGCATTGTTATAAGTTGCGTACTCATACCACATTGCTTTCGAGAATGTTGAAAATTTGAACAAAAATAAGGTTGCTCCCAAACCGGTCGGGTTTAGACTCAAATGTGTGGAAATACATATATATTTCGTATACAAAATAAGAACTCGATTAAAGATGATGCAGTTTTTGCAAAAAAATCCATATGACACATTGTTAAGAATTGCGTACTCATACCACATTGCCTTGGACAATCCTGAAAATTTGAACAAAAATTAAGTCGCTCCAAAATCGGCGGGTTATGACTTAAATGTGTGCAAATACATATATATTCACGTGTACAAAATTAGAACTCGATTAAAGATGATGAAATTTTTCAAAAAAATTCGTATGACGGAGTGTTATGAGTTGCATACTCATACCACATTGCTTTCGACAATCTTGAAAATGTGAACAAAAATTAAGTTGCTCCAAAATCGGTCGGGTTTAGACTCAAATGTGTGGAAATACATATATATTCGCGTGAACAAAATAAGAACTCGATTAAAGATGATGAAATTTTTGCAAAAAAATCCATATGACACATTGTTATGAATAGCGTACTTATACCACATTGCTTTGGACAATCTTGAAAATTTGAACAAAACTTAAATTGCTCCAAAATCGGTCGGGTTTAGACTCAAATGTGTGGAAATACATATATATTCGCGTGAACAAAATAAGAACTCGAAAAAAGATGATGAAATTTTTGCAAAAAAATCCATATGACGCATTGTTATAAGTTGCGTACTCATACCACATTGCTTTCGAGAATGTTGAAAATTTGAACAAAAATAAGGTTGCTCCCAAACCGGTCGGGTTTAGACTCAAATGTGTGGAAATACATATATATTTCGTATACAAAATAAGAACTCGATTAAAGATGATGCAATTTTTGCAAAAAAATCCATATGACACATTGTTATGAATTGCGTACTCATACCACATTGCCTTGGACAATCCTGAAAATTTGAACAAAAATTAAGTCGCTCCAAAATCGGCGGGTTAAGACTTAAATGTGTGCAAATACATATATATTCACGTGAACAAAATAAGAACTCGATTAAAGATGATGAAATTTTTGCAAAAAAATCCATATGACACATTGTTATGAATAGCGTACTCATACCACATTGCTTTGGACAATCCTGAAAATTTGAACAAAAATTAAGTCGCTCCAAAATCGGCGGGTTAAGACTTAAATGTGTGCAAATACATATATATTCACGTGTACAAAATTAGAACTCGATTAAAGATGAAATTTTTCAAAAAAATTCGTATGACGGATTGTTATGAGTAGCGTATTCATACCACATTGCTTTCGACAATCTTGAAAATTTGAACAAAAATTAAGTTGCTCCAAAATCGGCGGGTTAAGACTCAAATGTGTGGAAATACATATATATTTCGTATACAAAATAGGAACTCGATTAAAGATGATGCAATTTTTGCAAAAAAATCCATATGACACATTGTTATGAATTGCGTACTCATACCACATTGCCTTGGACAATCCTGAAAATTTGAACAAAAATTAAGTCGCTCCAAAATCGGCGGGTTAAGACTTAAATGTGTGCAAATACATATATATTCACGTGTACAAAATTAGAACTCGATTAAAGATGAAATTTTTCAAAAAAATTCGTATGACGGATTGTTATGAGTAGCGTATTCATACCACATTGCTTTCGACAATCTTGAAAATTTGAACAAAAATTAAGTTGCTCCAAAATCAGTCGGGTTAAGACTCAAATGTGTGGAAATACATATATATTCGCGTGAACAAAATAAGAACTCGAAAAAAGACGATGAAATTTTTGCAAAAAAATCCATATGACATATTGTTATGAGTAGCGTGCTCAAAGCACATTGCTTTCGACAATCTTGAAAATTTGAACAAAAATTAAGGTGCTCCAAAATCGGCGGGTTAAGACTCAAATGTGTGCAAATACATATATATTCACGTGTACAAAATTAGAACTCGATTAAAGATGATGAAATTTTTCAAAAAAATTCGTATGACGGATTGTTATGAGTTGCATACTCATACCACATTGCTTTCGACAATCTTGAAAATTTGAACAAAAATAAGGTTGCTCCAAAATCGGTCGGGTTTAGACTCAAAGGTGTGGAAAAACATACATATTCACGTGTACAAAATAAGAAGTCGATTAAAGATGATGAAATTTTTGCAAAAAATTCATATGACGCATTGTTATGAGTTGCATACTCATACCACATTGCTTTCGAGAATGGTGAAAACTTGAACAAAAATTAATTTGCTCCAAAATCGGTCGGGTTTAGACTCAAATGTGTGAAAATACATATATATTTACGTATACAAAATAAGAACTCAATTAAAGATGGTGAAATTTTTGCAAAAAAATCCATATGACACATTATTATGAATAGCGTACTTATACCACATAGCTTTTGACAATCTTAAAAATTTTAACAAAATCTAAGTTGCTTCAAAATCGGTCGGGTTTAGACTCAATTGTGTGGAAATACATATATAATCACGTGTAAAAAATAAATAATCGATTAAAGATGATGAAATTTTTGCAAAAAAATCCATATGACACATAGTTATGAGTAGCGTACTCATACCACATTGCTTTGGACAATCTTGAAAATTTGAACAAAAATTAAGTTGCTCCAAAACCAGTCGGGTTTAGACTCAAATGTGTGGAAATACATACATATTCACGTGTACAAAATAAGAACTCGATTAAAGATGATGAAATTTTTGCAAAAAAATCCATATGACACATTGTTATGAGTAGCGTATTCATACCACATTGCTTTCGACAATCTTGAAAATTTGACAAAAATTATGTTGCTCCAAAATCGGCGGGTTAAGACTCAAATGTGTGCAAATACATATATATTCACGTGTACAAAATTAGAACTCGATTAAAGATGATGAAATTTTTCAAAAAAATTCGTATGACGGATTGTTATGAGTAGCGTATTCATACCACATTGCTTTCGACAATCTTGAAAATTTGAACAAAAATTAAGTTGCTCCAAAATCGGCGGGTTAAGACTCAAATGTGTGCAAATACATATATATTCACGTGTACAAAATAAGAACTCGATAAAAGATGATGGACTTTTTGCAAAAAAATCCATATGACACATTGTTATGAATAGCGTACTCATACCACATTGCCTTGGACAATCCTGAAAATTTGAACAAAAATTTAGTCGCTCCAAAATCGGCGGGTTAAGACTTAAATGTGTGCAAATACATATATATTCACGTGAACAAAATAAGAACTCGATTAAAGATGATGAAATTTTTGCAAAAAAATCCATATGACACATTGTTATGAATAGCGTACTCATACCACATTGCCTTGGACAATCCTGAAAATTTGAACAAAAATTTAGTCGCTCCAAAATCGGCGGGTTAAGACTTAAATGTGTGCAAATACATATATATTCACGTGAACAAAATAAGAACTCGATTAAAGATGATGAAATTTTTGCAAAAAAATCCATATGACACATTGTTATGAATAGCGTACTCATACCACATTGCTTTGGACAATCTTGAAAATTTGAACAAAAATTAAATTGCTCCAAAATCGGTCGGGTTTAGACTCAAATGTGTGGAAATACATATATATTCGCGTGAACAAAATAAGAACTCGAAAAAAGATGATGAAATTTTTGCAAAAAAATCCATATGACGCATTGTTATAAGTTGCGTACTCATACCACATTGCTTTCGAGAATGTTGAAAATTTGAACAAAAATAAGTTTGCTCCCAAACCGGTCGGGTTTAGACTCAAATGTGTGGAAATACATATATATTTCGTATACAAAATAAGAACTCGATTAAAGATGATGCAATTTTTGCAAAAAAATCCATATGACACATTGTTATGAATTGCGTACTCATACCACATTGCCTTGGACAATCCTGAAAATTTGAACAAAAATTAAGTCGCTCCAAAATCGGCGGGTTAAGACTTAAATGTGTGCAAATACATATATATTCACGTGTACAAAATTAGAACTCGATTAAAGATGATGAAATTTTTCAAATAAAATTCGTATGACGGATTGTTATGAGTTGCATACTCATACCACATTGCTTTCGACAATCTTGAAAATTTGAACAAAAATTAAGTTGCTCCAAAATCGGTCGGGTTTAGACTCAAATGTGTGGAAATACATATATATTCGCGTGAACAAAATTAGAACTCGATTAAAGATGATGAAATTTTTCAAAAAAATTCGTATGACGGATTGTTATGAGTAGCGTATTCATACCACATTGCTTTCGACAATCTTGAAAATTTGAACAAAAATTAAGTTGCTCCAAAATCGGCGGGTTAAGACTCAAATGTGTGCAAATACATATATATTCACGTGTACAAAATAAGAACTCGATAAAAGATGATGGACTTTTTGCAAAAAAATCCATATGACACATTGTTATGAATAGCGTACTCATACCACATTGCCTTGGACAATCCTGAAAATTTGAACAAAAATTTAGTCGCTCCAAAATCGGCGGGTTAAGACTTAAATGTGTGCAAATACATATATATTCACGTGAACAAAATAAGAACTCGATTAAAGATGATGAAATTTTTGCAAAAAAATCCATATGACACATTGTTATGAATAGCGTACTCATACCACATTGCCTTGGACAATCCTGAAAATTTGAACAAAAATTTAGTCGCTCCAAAATCGGCGGGTTAAGACTTAAATGTGTGCAAATACATATATATTCACGTGAACAAAATAAGAACTCGATTAAAGATGATGAAATTTTTGCAAAAAAATCCATATGACACATTGTTATGAATAGCGTACTCATACCACATTGCTTTGGACAATCTTGAAAATTTGAACAAAAATTAAATTGCTCCAAAATCGGTCGGGTTTAGACTCAAATGTGTGGAAATACATATATATTCGCGTGAACAAAATAAGAACTCGAAAAAAGATGATGAAATTTTTGCAAAAAAATCCATATGACGCATTGTTATAAGTTGCGTACTCATACCACATTGCTTTCGAGAATGTTGAAAATTTGAACAAAAATAAGTTTGCTCCCAAACCGGTCGGGTTTAGACTCAAATGTGTGGAAATACATATATATTTCGTATACAAAATAAGAACTCGATTAAAGATGATGCAATTTTTGCAAAAAAATCCATATGACACATTGTTATGAATTGCGTACTCATACCACATTGCCTTGGACAATCCTGAAAATTTGAACAAAAATTAAGTCGCTCCAAAATCGGCGGGTTAAGACTTAAATGTGTGCAAATACATATATATTCACGTGTACAAAATTAGAACTCGATTAAAGATGATGAAATTTTTCAAATAAAATTCGTATGACGGATTGTTATGAGTTGCATACTCATACCACATTGCTTTCGACAATCTTGAAAATTTGAACAAAAATTAAGTTGCTCCAAAATCGGTCGGGTTTAGACTCAAATGTGTGGAAATACATATATATTCGCGTGAACAAAATAAGAACTCGATTAAAGATGATGAAATTTTTGCAAAAAAATCCATATGAAACATTGTTATGAATAGCGTACTCATACCACATTGCTTTGGACAATCTTGAAAATTTGAACAAAAATTAAATTGCTCCAAAATCGGTCGGGTTTAGACTCAAATGTGTGGAAATACATATATATTCGCGTGAACAAAATAAGAACTCGAAAAAAGATGATGAAATTTTTGCAAAAAAATCCATATGACGCATTGTTATAAGTTGCGTACTCATACCACATTGCTTTCGAGAATGTTGAAAATTTGAACAAAAATAAGGTTGCTCCCAAACCGGTCGGGTTTAGACTCAAATGTGTGGAAATACATATATATTTCGTATACAAAATAAGAACTCGATTAAAGATGATGCAATTTTTGCAAAAAAATCCATATGACACATTGTTATGAATTGCGTACTCATACCACATTGCCTTGGACAATCCTGAAAATTTGAACAAAAATTAAGTCGCTCCAAAATCGGCGGGTTAAGACTTAAATGTGTGCAAATACATATATATTCACGTGAACAAAATAAGAACTCGATTAAAGATGATGAAATTTTTGCAAAAAAATCCATATGACACATTGTTATGAATAGCGTACTCATACCACATTGCTTTGGACAATCTTGAAAATTTGAACAAAAATTAAATTGCTCCAAAATCGGTCGGGTTTAGACTCAAATGTGTGGAAATACATATATATTCGCGTGAACAAAATAAGAACTCGAAAAAAGATGATGAAATTTTTGCAAAAAAATCCATATGACGCATTGTTATAAGTTGCGTACTCATACCACATTGCTTTCGAGAATGTTGAAAATTTGAACAAAAATAAGGTTGCTCCCAAACCGGTCGGGTTTAGACTCAAATGTGTGGAAATACATATATATTCGCGTGTACAAAATAAGAAGTCGATTAAAGATGATGAAATTTTTGCAAAAAATTCATATGACGCATTGTTATGAGTTGCATACTCATACCACATTGCTTTCGAGAATGGTGAAAACTTGAATAAAAATTAATTTGCTCCAAAATCGGTCGGGTTTAGACTCAAATGTGTGAAAATACATATATATTTACGTATACAAAATAAGAACTCAATTAAAGATGGTGAAATTTTTGCAAAAATATCCATATGACACATTATTATGAATAGCGTACTTATACAACATTGCTTTTGACAATCTTAAAAATTTTAACAAAATCTAAGTTGCTTCAAAATCGGTCGGGTTAAGACTCAATTGTGTGGAAATACATATATAATCACGTGTAAAAAATAAATAATCGATTAAAGATGATGAAATTTTTGCAAAAAAATCCATATGACACATAGTTATGAGTAGCGTACTCATACCACATTGCTTTGGACAATCTTGAAAATTTGAACAAAAATTAAGTTGCTCCAAAACCAGTCGGGTTTAGACTCAAATGTGTGGAAATACATACATATTCACGTGTACAAAATAAGAACTCGATAAAAGATGATGGACTTTTTGCAAAAAAATCCATATGACACATTGTTATGAATAGCGTACTCATACCACATTGCCTTGGACAATCCTGAAAATTTGAACAAAAATTTAGTCGCTCCAAAATCGGCGGGTTAAGACTTAAATGTGTGCAAATACATATATATTCACGTGAACAAAATAAGAACTCGATTAAAGATGATGAAATTTTTGCAAAAAAATCCATATGACACATTGTTATGAATAGCGTACTCATACCACATTGCCTTGGACAATCCTGAAAATTTGAACAAAAATTTAGTCGCTCCAAAATCGGCGGGTTAAGACTTAAATGTGTGCAAATACATATATATTCACGTGAACAAAATAAGAACTCGATTAAAGATGATGAAATTTTTGCAAAAAAATCCATATGACACATTGTTATGAATAGCGTACTCATACCACATTGCTTTGGACAATCTTGAAAATTTGAACAAAAATTAAATTGCTCCAAAATCGGTCGGGTTTAGACTCAAATGTGTGGAAATACATATATATTCGCGTGAACAAAATAAGAACTCGAAAAAAGATGATGAAATTTTTGCAAAAAAATCCATATGACGCATTGTTATAAGTTGCGTACTCATACCACATTGCTTTCGAGAATGTTGAAAATTTGAACAAAAATAAGTTTGCTCCCAAACCGGTCGGGTTTAGACTCAAATGTGTGGAAATACATATATATTTCGTATACAAAATAAGAACTCGATTAAAGATGATGCAATTTTTGCAAAAAAATCCATATGACACATTGTTATGAATTGCGTACTCATACCACATTGCCTTGGACAATCCTGAAAATTTGAACAAAAATTAAGTCGCTCCAAAATCGGCGGGTTAAGACTTAAATGTGTGCAAATACATATATATTCACGTGTACAAAATTAGAACTCGATTAAAGATGATGAAATTTTTCAAATAAAATTCGTATGACGGATTGTTATGAGTTGCATACTCATACCACATTGCTTTCGACAATCTTGAAAATTTGAACAAAAATTAAGTTGCTCCAAAATCGGTCGGGTTTAGACTCAAATGTGTGGAAATACATATATATTCGCGTGAACAAAATAAGAACTCGATTAAAGATGATGAAATTTTTGCAAAAAAATCCATATTAAACATTGTTATGAATAGCGTACTCATACCACATTGCTTTGGACAATCTTGAAAATTTGAACAAAAATTAAATTGCTCCAAAATCGGTCGGGTTTAGACTCAAATGTGTGGAAATACATATATATTCGCGTGAACAAAATAAGAACTCGAAAAAAGATGATGAAATTTTTGCAAAAAAATCCATATGACGCATTGTTATAAGTTGCGTACTCATACCACATTGCTTTCGAGAATGTTGAAAATTTGAACAAAAATAAGGTTGCTCCCAAACCGGTCGGGTTTAGACTCAAATGTGTGGAAATACATATATATTTCGTATACAAAATAAGAACTCGATTAAAGATGATGCAATTTTTGCAAAAAAATCCATATGACACATTGTTATGAATTGCGTACTCATACCACATTGCCTTGGACAATCCTGAAAATTTGAACAAAAATTAAGTCGCTCCAAAATCGGCGGGTTAAGACTTAAATGTGTGCAAATACATATATATTCACGTGAACAAAATAAGAACTCGATTAAAGATGATGAAATTTTTGCAAAAAAATCCATATGACACATTGTTATGAATAGCGTACTCATACCACATTGCTTTGGACAATCTTGAAAATTTGAACAAAAATTAAATTGCTCCAAAATCGGTCGGGTTTAGACTCAAATGTGTGGAAATACATATATATTCGCGTGAACAAAATAAGAACTCGAAAAAAGATGATGAAATTTTTGCAAAAAAATCCATATGACGCATTGTTATAAGTTGCGTACTCATACCACATTGCTTTCGAGAATGTTGAAAATTTGAACAAAAATAAGGTTGCTCCCAAACCGGTCGGGTTTAGACTCAAATGTGTGGAAATACATATATATTCGCGTGTACAAAATAAGAAGTCGATTAAAGATGATGAAATTTTTGCAAAAAATTCATATGACGCATTGTTATGAGTTGCATACTCATACCACATTGCTTTCGAGAATGGTGAAAACTTGAATAAAAATTAATTTGCTCCAAAATCGGTCGGGTTTAGACTCAAATGTGTGAAAATACATATATATTTACGTATACAAAATAAGAACTCAATTAAAGATGGTGAAATTTTTGCAAAAATATCCATATGACACATTATTATGAATAGCGTACTTATACAACATTGCTTTTGACAATCTTAAAAATTTTAACAAAATCTAAGTTGCTTCAAAATCGGTCGGGTTAAGACTCAATTGTGTGGAAATACATATATAATCACGTGTAAAAAATAAATAATCGATTAAAGATGATGAAATTTTTGCAAAAAAATCCATATGACACATAGTTATGAGTAGCGTACTCATACCACATTGCTTTGGACAATCTTGAAAATTTGAACAAAAATTAAGTTGCTCCAAAACCAGTCGGGTTTAGACTCAAATGTGTGGAAATACATACATATTCACGTGTACAAAATAAGAACTCGATTAAAGATGATGAAATGTTTGCAAAAAAATCCATATGACACATTGTTATGAGTAGCGTATTCATACCACATTGCTTTCGACAATCTTGAAAATTTGAACAAAAATTATGTTGCTCCAAAATCGGCGGGTTAAGACTCAAATGTGTGCAAATACATATATATTCACGTGTACAAAATTAGAACTCGATTAAAGATGATGGAATTTTTGCAAAAAAATCCATATGACACATTGTTATGAATAGCGTACTCATACCACATTGCCTTGAACAATCCTGAAAATTTGAACAAAAATTTAGTCGCTCCAAAATCGGCGGGTTAAGACTTAAATGTGTGCAAATACATATATATTCACGTGAACAAAATAAGAACTCGATTAAAGATGATGAAATTTTTGCAAAAAAATCCATATGACACATTGTTATGAATAGCGTACTCATACCACATTGCCTTGGACAATCCTGAAAATTTGAACAAAAATTTAGTCGCTCCAAAATCGGCGGGTTAAGACTTAAATGTGTGCAAATACATATATATTCACGTGAACAAAATAAGAACTCGATTAAAGATGATGAAATTTTTGCAAAAAAATCCATATGACACATTGTTATGAATAGCGTACTCATACCACATTGCTTTGGACAATCTTGAAAATTTGAACAAAAATTAAATTGCTCCACAATCGGTCGGGTTTAGACTCAAATGTGTGGAAATACATATATATTCGCGTGAACAAAATAAGAACTCGAAAAAAGATGATGAAATTTTTGCAAAAAAATCCATATGACGCATTGTTATAAGTTGCGTACTCATACCACATTGCTTTCGAGAATGTTGAAAATTTGAACAAAAATAAGGTTGCTCCCAAACCGGTCGGGTTTAGACTCAAATGTGTGGAAATACATATATATTTCGTATACAAAATAAGAACTCGATTAAAGATGATGCAATTTTTGCAAAAATATTCGTATGACGGATTGTTATGAGTTGCATACTCATACCACACTGCTTTCGACAATCTTGAAAATTTGAACAAAAATTAAGTTGCTCCAAAATCGGTCGGGTTTAGACTCAAATGTGTGGAAATACATATATATTCGCGTGAACAAAATAAGAACTCGAAAAAAGATGATGCAATTTTTGCAAAAAAATCCATATGACGCATTGTTATAAGTTGCGTACTCATACCACATTGCCTTGGACAATCCTGAAAATTTGAACAAAAATTAAGTCGCTCCAAAATCGGCGGGTTAAGACTTAAATGTGTGCAAATACATATATATTCACGTGTACAAAATTAGAACTCGATTAAAGATGATGAAATTTTTCAAATAAAATTCGTATGACGGATTGTTATGAGTTGCATACTCATACCACATTGCTTTCGACAATCTTGAAAATTTGAACAAAAATTAAGTTGCTCCAAAATCGGTCGGGTTTAGACTCAAATGTGTGGAAATACATATATATTCGCGTGAACAAAATAAGAACTCGAAAAAAGATGATGAAATTTTTGCAAAAAAATCCATATGACGCATTGTTATAAGTTGCGTACTCATACCACATTGCTTTCGAGAATGTTGAAAATTTGAACAAAAATAAGGTTGCTCCCAAACCGGTCGGGTTTAGACTCAAATGTGTGGAAATACATATATATTCGCGTGTACAAAATAAGAAGTCGATTAAAGATGATGAAATTTTTGCAAAAAATTCATATGACGCATTGTTATGAGTTGCATACTCATACCACATTGCTTTCGAGAATGGTGAAAACTTGAATAAAAATTAATTTGCTCCAAAATCGGTCGGGTTTAGACTCAAATGTGTGAAAATACATATATATTTACGTATACAAAATAAGAACTCAATTAAAGATGGTGAAATTTTTGCAAAAATATCCATATGACACATTATTATGAATAGCGTACTTATACAACATTGCTTTTGACAATCTTAAAAATTTTAACAAAATCTAAGTTGCTTCAAAATCGGTCGGGTTAAGACTCAATTGTGTGGAAATACATATATAATCACGTGTAAAAAATAAATAATCGATTAAAGATGATGAAATTTTTGCAAAAAAATCCATATGACACATAGTTATGAGTAGCGTACTCATACCACATTGCTTTGGACAATCTTGAAAATTTGAACAAAAATTAAGTCGCTCCAAAATCGGCGGGTTAAGACTTAAATGTGTGCAAATACATATATATTCACGTGAACAAAATAAGAACTCGATTAAAGATGATGAAATTTTTGCAAAAAAATCCATATGACACATTGTTATGAATAGCGTACTCATACCACATTGCTTTGGACAATCTTGAAAATTTGAACAAAAATTAAATTGCTCCAAAATCGGTCGGGTTTAGACTCAAATGTGTGGAAATACATATATATTCGCGTGAACAAAATAAGAACTCGAAAAAAGATGATGAAATTTTTGCAAAAAAATTCATATGACGCATTGTTATAAGTTGCGTACTCATACCACATTGCTTTCGAGAATGTTGAAAATTTGAACAAAAATAAGGTTGCTCCCAAACCGGTCGGGTTTAGACTCAAATGTGTGGAAATACATATATATTCGCGTGTACAAAATAAGAAGTCGATTAAAGATGATGAAATTTTTGCAAAAAATTCATATGACGCATTGTTATGAGTTGCATACTCATACCACATTGCTTTCGAGAATGGTGAAAACTTGAATAAAAATTAATTTGCTCCAAAATCGGTCGGGTTTAGACTCAAATGTGTGAAAATACATATATATTTACGTATACAAAATAAGAACTCAATTAAAGATGGTGAAATTTTTGCAAAAATATCCATATGACACATTATTATGAATAGCGTACTTATACAACATTGCTTTTGACAATCTTAAAAATTTTAACAAAATCTAAGTTGCTTCAAAATCGGTCGGGTTAAGACTCAATTGTGTGGAAATACATATATAATCACGTGTAAAAAATAAATAATCGATTAAAGATGATGAAATTTTTGCAAAAAAATCCATATGACACATAGTTATGAGTAGCGTACTCATACCACATTGCTTTGGACAATCTTGAAAATTTGAACAAAAATTAAGTTGCTCCAAAACCAGTCGGGTTTAGACTCAAATGTGTGGAAATACATACATATTCACGTGTACAAAATAAGAACTCGATTAAAGATGATGAAATGTTTGCAAAAAAATCCATATGACACATTGTTATGAGTAGCGTATTCATACCACATTGCTTTCGACAATCTTGAAAATTTGAACAAAAATTATGTTGCTCCAAAATCGGCGGGTTAAGACTCAAATGTGTGCAAATACATATATATTCACGTGTACAAAATTAGAACTCGATTAAAGATGATGGAATTTTTGCAAAAAAATCCATATGACACATTGTTATGAATAGCGTACTCATACCACATTGCCTTGAACAATCCTGAAAATTTGAACAAAAATTTAGTCGCTCCAAAATCGGCGGGTTAAGACTTAAATGTGTGCAAATACATATATATTCACGTGAACAAAATAAGAACTCGATTAAAGATGATGAAATTTTTGCAAAAAAATCCATATGACACATTGTTATGAATAGCGTACTCATACCACATTGCCTTGGACAATCCTGAAAATTTGAACAAAAATTTAGTCGCTCCAAAATCGGCGGGTTAAGACTTAAATGTGTGCAAATACATATATATTCACGTGAACAAAATAAGAACTCGATTAAAGATGATGAAATTTTTGCAAAAAAATCCATATGACACATTGTTATGAATAGCGTACTCATACCACATTGCTTTGGACAATCTTGAAAATTTGAACAAAAATTAAATTGCTCCACAATCGGTCGGGTTTAGACTCAAATGTGTGGAAATACATATATATTCGCGTGAACAAAATAAGAACTCGAAAAAAGATGATGAAATTTTTGCAAAAAAATCCATATGACGCATTGTTATAAGTTGCGTACTCATACCACATTGCTTTCGAGAATGTTGAAAATTTGAACAAAAATAAGGTTGCTCCCAAACCGGTCGGGTTTAGACTCAAATGTGTGGAAATACATATATATTTCGTATACAAAATAAGAACTCGATTAAAGATGATGCAATTTTTGCAAAAATATTCGTATGACGGATTGTTATGAGTTGCATACTCATACCACACTGCTTTCGACAATCTTGAAAATTTGAACAAAAATTAAGTTGCTCCAAAATCGGTCGGGTTTAGACTCAAATGTGTGGAAATACATATATATTCGCGTGAACAAAATAAGAACTCGAAAAAAGATGATGCAATTTTTGCAAAAAAATCCATATGACGCATTGTTATAAGTTGCGTACTCATACCACATTGCCTTGGACAATCCTGAAAATTTGAACAAAAATTAAGTCGCTCCAAAATCGGCGGGTTAAGACTTAAATGTGTGCAAATACATATATATTCACGTGTACAAAATTAGAACTCGATTAAAGATGATGAAATTTTTCAAATAAAATTCGTATGACGGATTGTTATGAGTTGCATACTCATACCACATTGCTTTCGACAATCTTGAAAATTTGAACAAAAATTAAGTTGCTCCAAAATCGGTCGGGTTTAGACTCAAATGTGTGGAAATACATATATATTCGCGTGAACAAAATAAGAACTCGAAAAAAGATGATGAAATTTTTGCAAAAAAATCCATATGACGCATTGTTATAAGTTGCGTACTCATACCACATTGCTTTCGAGAATGTTGAAAATTTGAACAAAAATAAGGTTGCTCCCAAACCGGTCGGGTTTAGACTCAAATGTGTGGAAATACATATATATTTCGTATACAAAATAAGAACTCGATTAAAGATGATGCAATTTTTGCAAAAAAATTCGTATGACGGATTGTTATGAGTTGCATACTCATACCACATTGCTTTCGACAATCTTGAAAATTTGAACAAAAATTAAGTTGCTCGAAAATCGGTCGGGTTTAGACTCAAATGTGTGGAAATACATATATATTCGCGTGAACAAAATAAGAACTCGAAAAAAGATGATGAAATTTTTGCAAAAAAATCCATATGACGCATTGTTATAAGTTGCGTACTCATACCACATTGCCTTGGACAATCCTGAAAATTTGAACAAAAATTAAGTCGCTCCAAAATCGGCGGGTTAAGACTTAAATGTGTGCAAATACATATATATTCACGTGTACAAAATTAGAACTCGATTAAAGATGATGAAATTTTTCAAATAAAATTCGTATGACGGATTGTTATGAGTTGCATACTCATACCACATTGCTTTCGACAATCTTGAAAATTTGAACAAAAATTAAGTTGCTCCAAAATCGGTCGGGTTTAGACTCAAATGTGTGGAAATACATATATATTCGCGTGAACAAAATAAGAACTCGATTAAAGATGATGAAATTTTTGCAAAAAAATCCATATGACACATTGTTATGAATAGCGTACTCATACCACATTGCTTTGGACAATCTTGAAAATTTGAACAAAAATTAAGTTGCTCCAAAATCGGTCGGGTTTAGACTCAAATGTGTGGAAATACATATATATTCGCGTGAACAAAATAAGAACTCGAAAAAAGATGATGAAATTTTTGCAAAAAAATCCATATGACGCATTGTTATAAGTTGCGTACTCATACCACATTGCCTTGGACAATCCTGAAAATTTGAACAAAAATTAAGTCGCTCCAAAATCGGTCGGGTTAAGACTTAAATGTGTGCAAATACATATATATTCACGTGTACAAAATTAGAACTCGATTAAAGATGATGAAATTTTTGCAAAAAAATCCATATGACACATTGTTATGAATAGCGTACTCATACCACATTGCTTTGGACAATCTTGAAAATTTGAACAAAAATTAAATTGCTCCAAAATCGGTCGGGTTTAGACTCAAATGTGTGGAAATACATATATATTCGCGTGAACAAAATAAGAACTCGAAAAAAGATGATGAAATTTTTGCAAAAAAATCCATATGACGCATTGTTATAAGTTGCGTACTCATACCACATTGCTTTCGAGAATGTTGAAAATTTGAACAAAAATAAGGTTGCTCCCAAACCGGTCGGGTTTAGACTCAAATGTGTGCAAATACATATATATTCACGTGTACAAAATTACAACTCGATTAAAGATGATGAAATTTTTCAAAAAAAATTCGTATGACGGATTGTTATGAGTTGCATACTCATACCACATTGCTTTCGACAATCTTGAAAATTTGAACAAAAATTAAGTTGCTCCAAAATCGGTCGGGTTTAGACTCTAATTTGTGGAAATACATATATATTCGCGTGAACAAAATAAGAACTCGAAAAAAGATGATGAAATTTTTGCAAAAAAATTCATATGACGCATTGTTATGAGTTGCGTACTCATACCACATTGCTTTCGAGAATGTTGAAAATTTGAACAAAAATAAGGTTGCTCCAAAATCGGTCGGGTTTAGACTCAAAGGTGTGGAAAAACATACATATTCACGTGTACAAAATAAGAAGTCGATTAAAGATGATGAAATTTTTGCAAAAAATTCATATGACGCATTGTTATGAGTTGCATACTCATACCACATTGCTTTCGAGAATGGTGAAAACTTGAACAAAAATTAATTTGCTCCAAAATCGGTCGGGTTTAGACTCAAATGTGTGAAAATACATATATATTTACGTATACAAAATAAGAACTCAATTAAAGATGGTGAAATTTTTGCAAAAAAATCCATATGACACATTATTATGAATAGCGTACTTATACCACATTGCTTTTGACAATCTTAAAAATTTTAACCAAATCTAAGTTGCTTCAAAATCGGTCGGGTTTAGACTCAATTGTGTGGAAATACATATATAATCACGTGTTAAAAATAAATAATCGATTAAAGATGATGAAATTTTTGCAAAAAAATCCATATGACACATAGGTTTGAGTAGCGTACTCATACCACATTGCTTTGGACAATCTTGAAAATTTGAACAAAAATTAAGTTGCTCCAAAACCAGTCGGGTTTAGACTCAAATGTGTGGAAATACATACATATTCACGTGTACAAAATAAGAACTCGATTAAAGATGATGAAATTTTTGCAAAAAAATCCATATGACACATTGTTATGAGTAGCGTATTCATACCACATTGCTTTCGACAATCTTGAAAATTTTAACAAAAATTATGTTGCTCCAAAATCGGCGGGTTAAGACTCAAATGTGTGCAAATACATATATATTCACGTGTACAAAATTAGAACTCGATTAAAGATGATGAAATTTTTCAAATAAAATTCGTATGACGGATTGTTATGAGTTGCATACTCATACCACATTGCTTTCGACAATCTTGAAAATTTGAACAAAAATTAAGTTGCTCCAAAATCGGTCGGGTTTAGACTCAAATGTGTGGAAATACATATATATTCGCGTGAACAAAATAAGAACTCGAAAAAAGATGATGAAATTTTTGCAAAAAAATCCATATGACGCATTGTTATAAGTTGCGTACTCATACCACATTGCCTTGGACAATCCTGAAAATTTGAACAAAAATTAAGTCGCTCCAAAATCGGCGGGTTAAGACTTAAATGTGTGCAAATACATATATATTCACGTGTACAAAATTAGAACTCGATTAAAGAAGATGAAATTTTTGCAAAAAAATTCGTATGACACATTGTTATGAATAGCGTACTCATACCACATTGCTTTGGACAATCTTGAAAATTTGAACAAAAATTAAGTTGCTCCAAAATCGGTCGGGTTTAGACTCAAATGTGTGGAAATACATATATATTCGCGTGAACAAAATAAGAACTCGAAAAAAGATGATGAAATTTTTGCAAAAAAATCCATATGACGCATTGTTATAAGTTGCGTACTCATACCACATTGCCTTGGACAATCCTGAAAATTTGAACAAAAATTAAGTCGCTCCAAAATCGGCGGGTTAAGACTTAAATGTGTGCAAATACATATATATTCACGTGTACAAAATTAGAACTCGATTAAAGATGATGAAATTTTTCAAATAAAATTCGTATGACGGATTGTTATGAGTTGCATACTCATACCACATTGCTTTCGACAATCTTGAAAATTTGAACAAAAATTAAGTTGCTCCAAAATCGGTCGGGTTTAGACTCAAATGTGTGGATATACATATATATTCGCGTGAACAAAATAAGAACTCGATTAAAGATGATGAAATTTTTGCAAAAAAATCCATATGACACATTGTTATGAATAGCGTACTCATACCACATTGCTTTGGACAATCTTGAAAATTTGAACAAAAATTAAATTGCTCCAAAATCGGTCGGGTTTAGACTCAAATGTGTGGAAATACATATATATTCGCGTGAACAAAATAAGAACTCGAAAAAAGATGATGAAATTTTTGCAAAAAAATCCATATGACGCATTGTTATAAGTTGCGTACTCATACCACATTGCTTTCGAGAATGTTGAAAATTTGAACAAAAATAAGGTTGCTCCCAAACCGGTCGGGTTTAGACTCAAATGTGTGGAAATACATATATATTCGCGTGAACAAAATAAGAACTCGAAAAAAGATGATGAAATTTTTGCAAAAAAATTCATATGACGCATTGTTATGAGTTGCGTACTCATACCACATTGCTTTCGAGAATGTTGAAAATTTGAACAAAAATAAGGTTGCTCCAAAATCGGTCGGGTTTAGACTCAAAGGTGTGGAAAAACATACATATTCACGTGTACAAAATAAGAAGTCGATTAAAGATGATGAAATTTTTGCAAAAAATTCATATGACGCATTGTTATGAGTTGCATACTCATACCACATTGCTTTCGAGAATGGTGAAAACTTGAACAAAAATTAATTTGCTCCAAAATCGGTCGGGTTTAGACTCAAATGTGTGAAAATACATATATATTTACGTATACAAAATAAGAACTCAATTAAAGATGGTGAAATTTTTGCAAAAAAATCCATATGACACATTATTATGAATAGCGTACTTATACCACATTGCTTTTGACAATCTTAAAAATTTTAACAAAATCTAAGTTGCTTCAAAATCGGTCGGGTTTAGACTCAATTGTGTGGAAATACATATATAATCACGTGTAAAAAATAAATAATGGATTAAAGATGATGAAATTTTTGCAAAAAAATCCATATGACACATAGGTTTGAGTAGCGTACTCATACCACATTGCTTTGGACAATCTTGAAAATTTGAACAAAAATTAAGTTGCTCCAAAACCAGTCGGGTTTAGACTCAAATGTGTGGAAATACATACATATTCACGTGTACAAAATAAGAACTCGATTAAAGATGATGAAGTTTTTGCAAAAAAATCCATATGACACATTGTTATGAGTAGCGTATTCATACCACATTGCTTTCGACAATCTTGAAAATTTTAACAAAAATTATGTTGCTCCAAAATCGGCGGGTTAAGACTCAAATGTGTGCAAATACATATATATTCACGTGTACAAAATTAGAACTCGATTAAAGATGATGAAATTTTTAAAAAAAATTCGTATGACGGATTGTTATGAGTAGCGTATTCATACCACATTGCTTTCGACAATCTTGAAAATTTGAACAAAAATTAAGTTGCTCCAAAATCGGCGGGTTAAGACTCAAATGTGTGCAAATACATATATATTCACGTGTACAAAATAAGAACTCGATAAAAGATGATGGAATTTTTGCAAAAAAATCCATATGACACATTGTTATGAATGGCGTACTCATACCACATTGCCTTGGACAATCCTGAAAATTTGAACAAAAATTAAGTCGCTCCAAAATCGGCGGGTTAAGACTTAAATGTGTGCAAATACATATATATTCACGTGAACAAAATAAGAACTCGATTAAAGATGATGAAATTTTTGCAAAAAAATCCATATGACACATTGTTATGAATAGCGTACTCATACCACATTGCTTTGGACAATCTTAAAAATTTGAACAAAAATTAAATTGCTCCAAAATCGGTCGGGTTTAGACTCAAATGTGTGGAAATACATATATATTCGCGTAAACAAAATAAGAACTCGAAAAAAGATGATGAAATTTTTGCAAAAAAATCCATATGACGCATTGTTATAAGTTGCGTACTCATACCACATTGCTTTCGAGAATGTTGAAAATTTGAACAAAAATAAGGTTGCTCCCAAACCGGTTGGGTTTAGACTCAAATGTGTGGAAATACATATATATTTCGTATACAAAATAAGAACTCGATTAAAGATGATGCAATTTTTGCAAAAAAATCCATATGTCACATTGTTATGAATTGCGTACTCATACCACATTGCCTTGGACAATCCTGAAAATTTGAACAAAAATTAAGTCGCTCCAAAATCGGCGGGATATGACTTAAATGTGTACAAATACATATATATTCACGTGTACAAAATTAGAACTCGATTAAAGATGAAATTTTTCAAAAAAATTCGTATGACGGATTGTTATGAGTAGCGTATTCATACCACATTGCTTTCGACAATCTTTTTTTTTGCAAAAAAATCCATATGACACATTGTTATGAATTGCGTACTCATACCACATTGCCTTGGACAATCCTGAAAATTTGAACAAAAATTAAGTCGCTCCAAAATCGGCGGGTTAAGACTTAAATGTATGCAAATACATATATATTCACGTGTACAAAATTAGAACTCGATTAAAGATGAAATTTTTCAAAAAAATTCGTATGACGGATTGTTATGAGTAGCGTATTCATACCACATTGCTTTCGACAATCTTGAAAATTTGAACAAAAATTAAGTTGCTCCAAAATCGGCGGGTTAAGACTCAAATGTGTGCAAATACATATATATTCACGTGTACAAAATTAGAACTCGATTAAAGATGATGAAATTTTTCAAAAAAATTCGTATGACGGATTGTTATGAGTTGCATACTCATACCACATTGTTTTCGACAATCTTGAAAATTTGAACAAAAATTAAGTTGCTCCAAAATCGGTCGGGTTTAGACTCAAATGTGTGGAAATACATATATATTCGCGTGAACAAAATCAGAACTCGAAAAAAGATAATGAAATTTTTGCAAAAAAATCCATATGACGCATTGTTATGAGTTGCGTACTCATACCACATTGCTTTCGAGAATGTTGAAAATTTGAACAAAAATAAGGTTGCTCCAAATTCGGTCGGATTTAAACTCAAAGGTGTGGAAAAACATACATATTCACGTGTACAAAATAAGAAGTCGATTAAAGATGATGAAATTTTTGCAAAAAATTCATATGACGCATTGTTATGAGTTGCATACTCATACCACATTGCTTTCGAGAATGGTGAAAACTTGAACAAAAATTAATTTGCTCCAAAATCGGTCGGGTTTAGACTCAAATGTGTGAAAATACATATATATTTACGTATACAAAATAAGAACTCAATTAAAGATGGTGAAATTTTTGCAAAAAAATCCATATGACACATTATTATGAATAGCGTACTTATACCACATTGCTTTTGACAATCTTAAAAATTTTAACAAAATCTAAGTTGCTTCAAAATCGGTCGGGTTTAGACTCAATTGTGTGGAAATACATATATAATCACGTGTAAAAAATAAATAATCGATTAAAGATGATGAAATTTTTGCAAAAAAATCCATATGACACATAGTTATGAGTAGCGTACTCATACCACATTGCTTTGGACAATCTTGAAAATTTGAACAAAAATTAAGTTGCTCCAAAACCAGTCGGGTTTAGACTCAAATGTGTGGAAATACATACATATTCACGTGTACAAAATAAGAACTCGATTAAAGATGATGAAATTTTTGCAAAAAAATCCATATGACACATTGTTATGAGTAGCGTATTCATACCACATTGCTTCCGACAATCTTGAAAATTTGAACAAAAATTATGTTGCTCCAAAATCGGCGGGTTAAGACTCAAATGTGTGCAAATACATATATATTCACGTGTACAAAATTAGAACTCGATTAAAGATGATGAAATTTTTCAAAAAAAAATTCGTATGACGGATTGTTATGAGTAGCGTATTCATACCACATTGCTTTCGACAATCTTGAAAATTTGAACAAAAATTAAGTCGCTCCAAAATCGGCGGGTTAAGACTTAAATGTGTGCAAATACATATATATTCACGTGTACAAAATTAGAACTCGATTAAAGATGAAATTTTTCAAAAAAATTCGTATGACGGATTGTTATGAGTAGCGTATTCATACCACATTGCTTTCGACAATCTTGAAAATTTGAACAAAAATTAAGTTGCTCCAAAATCGGCGGGTTAAGACTCAAATGTGTGCAAATACATATATATTCACGTGTACTTAATAAGAACTCGATTAAAGATGATGAAATTTTTCAAAAAAATTCGTATGACGGATTGTTATGAGTTGCATACTCATACCACATTGCTTTCGAGAACAAAATTTAATTTGCTCTAAAATCGGCCGGGTTTAGACTCAAATGTGTGAAAATACATATATATGTACGTATACAAAATAAGAACTCAATTAAAGATGGTGAAATTTTTGCAAAAAAATCCATATGACACATTGTTATGAATAGCGTACTCATACCACATTGCTTAGGACAATCTTGAAAATTTGAACAAAAATTAAATTGCTCCAAAATCGGTCGGGTTTAGACCCAAATGTGTGGAAATACATATATATTCGCGTGAACAAAATAAGAACTCGAAAAAAGATGATGAAATTTTTGCAAAAAAATCCATATGACGCATTGTTATAAGTTGCGTACTCATACCACATTGCCTTGGACAATCCTGAAAATTTGAACAAAAATTAAGTCGCTCCAAAATCGGTCGGGTTAAGACTTAAATGTGTGCAAATACATATATATTCACGTGTACAAAATTAGAACTCGATTAAAGATGATGAAATTTTTGCAAAAAAATCCATATGACACATTGTTATGAATAGCGTACTCATACCACATTGCTTTGGACAATCTTGAAAATTTGAACAAAAATTAAATTGCTCCAAAATCGGTCGGGTTTAGACTCAAATGTGTGGAAATACATATATATTCGCGTGAACAAAATAAGAACTCGAAAAAAGATGATGAAATTTTTGCAAAAAAATCCATATGACGCATTGTTATAAGTTGCGTACTCATACCACATTGCTTTCGAGAATGTTGAAAATTTGAACAAAAATAAGGTTGCTCCCAAACCGGTCGGGTTTAGACTCAAATGTGTGCAAATACATATATATTCACGTGTACAAAATTACAACTCGATTAAAGATGATGAAATTTTTCAAAAAAAATTCGTATGACGGATTGTTATGAGTTGCATACTCATACCACATTGCTTTCGACAATCTTGAAAATTTGAACAAAAATTAAGTTGCTCCAAAATCGGTCGGGTTTAGACTCTAATTTGTGGAAATACATATATATTCGCGTGAACAAAATAAGAACTCGAAAAAAGATGATGAAATTTTTGCAAAAAAATTCATATGACGCATTGTTATGAGTTGCGTACTCATACCACATTGCTTTCGAGAATGTTGAAAATTTGAACAAAAATAAGGTTGCTCCAAAATCGGTCGGGTTTAGACTCAAAGGTGTGGAAAAACATACATATTCACGTGTACAAAATAAGAAGTCGATTAAAGATGATGAAATTTTTGCAAAAAATTCATATGACGCATTGTTATGAGTTGCATACTCATACCACATTGCTTTCGAGAATGGTGAAAACTTGAACAAAAATTAATTTGCTCCAAAATCGGTCGGGTTTAGACTCAAATGTGTGAAAATACATATATATTTACGTATACAAAATAAGAACTCAATTAAAGATGGTGAAATTTTTGCAAAAAAATCCATATGACACATTATTATGAATAGCGTACTTATACCACATTGCTTTTGACAATCTTAAAAATTTTAACCAAATCTAAGTTGCTTCAAAATCGGTCGGGTTTAGACTCAATTGTGTGGAAATACATATATAATCACGTGTTAAAAATAAATAATCGATTAAAGATGATGAAATTTTTGCAAAAAAATCCATATGACACATAGGTTTGAGTAGCGTACTCATACCACATTGCTTTGGACAATCTTGAAAATTTGAACAAAAATTAAGTTGCTCCAAAACCAGTCGGGTTTAGACTCAAATGTGTGGAAATACATACATATTCACGTGTACAAAATAAGAACTCGATTAAAGATGATGAAATTTTTGCAAAAAAATCCATATGACACATTGTTATGAGTAGCGTATTCATACCACATTGCTTTCGACAATCTTGAAAATTTTAACAAAAATTATGTTGCTCCAAAATCGGCGGGTTAAGACTCAAATGTGTGCAAATACATATATATTCACGTGTACAAAATTAGAACTCGATTAAAGATGATGAAATTTTTCAAATAAAATTCGTATGACGGATTGTTATGAGTTGCATACTCATACCACATTGCTTTCGACAATCTTGAAAATTTGAACAAAAATTAAGTTGCTCCAAAATCGGTCGGGTTTAGACTCAAATGTGTGGAAATACATATATATTCGCGTGAACAAAATAAGAACTCGAAAAAAGATGATGAAATTTTTGCAAAAAAATCCATATGACGCATTGTTATAAGTTGCGTACTCATACCACATTGCCTTGGACAATCCTGAAAATTTGAACAAAAATTAAGTCGCTCCAAAATCGGCGGGTTAAGACTTAAATGTGTGCAAATACATATATATTCACGTGTACAAAATTAGAACTCGATTAAAGAAGATGAAATTTTTGCAAAAAAATTCGTATGACACATTGTTATGAATAGCGTACTCATACCACATTGCTTTGGACAATCTTGAAAATTTGAACAAAAATTAAGTTGCTCCAAAATCGGTCGGGTTTAGACTCAAATGTGTGGAAATACATATATATTCGCGTGAACAAAATAAGAACTCGAAAAAAGATGATGAAATTTTTGCAAAAAAATCCATATGACGCATTGTTATAAGTTGCGTACTCATACCACATTGCCTTGGACAATCCTGAAAATTTGAACAAAAATTAAGTCGCTCCAAAATCGGCGACAAATACATATATATTCACGTGTACAAAATTAGAACTCGATTAAAGATGATGAAATTTTTCAAATAAAATTCGTATGACGGATTGTTATGAGTTGCATACTCATACCACATTGCTTTCGACAATCTTGAAAATTTGAACAAAAATTAAGTTGCTCCAAAATCGGTCGGGTTTAGACTCAAATGTGTGGATATACATATATATTCGCGTGAACAAAATAAGAACTCGATTAAAGATGATGAAATTTTTGCAAAAAAATCCATATGACACATTGTTATGAATAGCGTACTCATACCACATTGCTTTGGACAATCTTGAAAATTTGAACAAAAATTAAATTGCTCCAAAATCGGTCGGGTTTAGACTCAAATGTGTGGAAATACATATATATTCGCGTGAACAAAATAAGAACTCGAAAAAAGATGATGAAATTTTTGCAAAAAAATCCATATGACGCATTGTTATAAGTTGCGTACTCATACCACATTGCTTTCGAGAATGTTGAAAATTTGAACAAAAATAAGGTTGCTCCCAAACCGGTCGGGTTTAGACTCAAATGTGTGGAAATACATATATATTCGCGTGAACAAAATAAGAACTCGAAAAAAGATGATGAAATTTTTGCAAAAAAATTCATATGACGCATTGTTATGAGTTGCGTACTCATACCACATTGCTTTCGAGAATGTTGAAAATTTGAACAAAAATAAGGTTGCTCCAAAATCGGTCGGGTTTAGACTCAAAGGTGTGGAAAAACATACATATTCACGTGTACAAAATAAGAAGTCGATTAAAGATGATGAAATTTTTGCAAAAAATTCATATGACGCATTGTTATGAGTTGCATACTCATACCACATTGCTTTCGAGAATGGTGAAAACTTGAACAAAAATTAATTTGCTCCAAAATCGGTCGGGTTTAGACTCAAATGTGTGAAAATACATATATATTTACGTATACAAAATAAGAACTCAATTAAAGATGGTGAAATTTTTGCAAAAAAATCCATATGACACATTATTATGAATAGCGTACTTATACCACATTGCTTTTGACAATCTTAAAAATTTTAACAAAATCTAAGTTGCTTCAAAATCGGTCGGGTTTAGACTCAATTGTGTGGAAATACATATATAATCACGTGTAAAAAATAAATAATGGATTAAAGATGATGAAATTTTTGCAAAAAAATCCATATGACACATAGGTTTGAGTAGCGTACTCATACCACATTGCTTTGGACAATCTTGAAAATTTGAACAAAAATTAAGTTGCTCCAAAACCAGTCGGGTTTAGACTCAAATGTGTGGAAATACATACATATTCACGTGTACAAAATAAGAACTCGATTAAAGATGATGAAGTTTTTGCAAAAAAATCCATATGACACATTGTTATGAGTAGCGTATTCATACCACATTGCTTTCGACAATCTTGAAAATTTTAACAAAAATTATGTTGCTCCAAAATCGGCGGGTTAAGACTCAAATGTGTGCAAATACATATATATTCACGTGTACAAAATTAGAACTCGATTAAAGATGATGAAATTTTAAAAAAAAATTCGTATGACGGATTGTTATGAGTAGCGTATTCATACCACATTGCTTTCGACAATCTTGAAAATTTGAACAAAAATTAAGTTGCTCCAAAATCGGCGGGTTAAGACTCAAATGTGTGCAAATACATATATATTCACGTGTACAAAATAAGAACTCGATAAAAGATGATGGAATTTTTGCAAAAAAATCCATATGACACATTGTTATGAATGGCGTACTCATACCACATTGCCTTGGACAATCCTGAAAATTTGAACAAAAATTAAGTCGCTCCAAAATCGGCGGGTTAAGACTTAAATGTGTGCAAATACATATATATTCACGTGAACAAAATAAGAACTCGATTAAAGATGATGAAATTTTTGCAAAAAAATCCATATGACACATTGTTATGAATAGCGTACTCATACCACATTGCTTTGGACAATCTTAAAAATTTGAACAAAAATTAAATTGCTCCAAAATCGGTCGGGTTTAGACTCAAATGTGTGGAAATACATATATATTCGCGTAAACAAAATAAGAACTCGAAAAAAGATGATGAAATTTTTGCAAAAAAATCCATATGACGCATTGTTATAAGTTGCGTACTCATACCACATTGCTTTCGAGAATGTTGAAAATTTGAACAAAAATAAGGTTGCTCCCAAACCGGTTGGGTTTAGACTCAAATGTGTGGAAATACATATATATTTCGTATACAAAATAAGAACTCGATTAAAGATGATGCAATTTTTGCAAAAAAATCCATATGTCACATTGTTATGAATTGCGTACTCATACCACATTGCCTTGGACAATCCTGAAAATTTGAACAAAAATTAAGTCGCTCCAAAATCGGCGGGATATGACTTAAATGTGTACAAATACATATATATTCACGTGTACAAAATTAGAACTCGATTAAAGATGAAATTTTTCAAAAAAATTCGTATGACGGATTGTTATGAGTAGCGTATTCATACCACATTGCTTTCGACAATCTTTTTTTTTGCAAAAAAATCCATATGACACATTGTTATGAATTGCGTACTCATACCACATTGCCTTGGACAATCCTGAAAATTTGAACAAAAATTAAGTCGCTCCAAAATCGGCGGGTTAAGACTTAAATGTATGCAAATACATATATATTCACGTGTACAAAATTAGAACTCGATTAAAGATGAAATTTTTCAAAAAAATTCGTATGACGGATTGTTATGAGTAGTGTATTCATACCACATTGCTTTCGACAATCTTGAAAATTTGAACAAAAATTAAGTTGCTCCAAAATCGGCGGGTTAAGACTCAAATGTGTGCAAATACATATATATTCACGTGTACAAAATTAGAACTCGATTAAAGATGATGAAATTTTTCAAAAAAATTCGTATGACGGATTGTTATGAGTTGCATACTCATACCACATTGTTTTCGACAATCTTGAAAATTTGAACAAAAATTAAGTTGCTCCAAAATCGGTCGGGTTTAGACTCAAATGTGTGGAAATACATATATATTCGCGTGAACAAAATCAGAACTCGAAAAAAGATAATGAAATTTTTGCAAAAAAATCCATATGACGCATTGTTATGAGTTGCGTACTCATACCACATTGCTTTCGAGAATGTTGAAAATTTGAACAAAAATAAGGTTGCTCCAAATTCGGTCGGATTTAAACTCAAAGGTGTGGAAAAACATACATATTCACGTGTACAAAATAAGAAGTCGATTAAAGATGATGAAATTTTTGCAAAAAATTCATATGACGCATTGTTATGAGTTGCATACTCATACCACATTGCTTTCGAGAATGGTGAAAACTTGAACAAAAATTAATTTGCTCCAAAATCGGTCGGGTTTAGACTCAAATGTGTGAAAATACATATATATTTACGTATACAAAATAAGAACTCAATTAAAGATGGTGAAATTTTTGCAAAAAAATCCATATGACACATTATTATGAATAGCGTACTTATACCACATTGCTTTTGACAATCTTAAAAATTTTAACAAAATCTAAGTTGCTTCAAAATCGGTCGGGTTTAGACTCAATTGTGTGGAAATACATATATAATCACGTGTAAAAAATAAATAATCGATTAAAGATGATGAAATTTTTGCAAAAAAATCCATATGACACATAGTTATGAGTAGCGTACTCATACCACATTGCTTTGGACAATCTTGAAAATTTGAACAAAAATTAAGTTGCTCCAAAACCAGTCGGGTTTAGACTCAAATGTGTGGAAATACATACATATTCACGTGTACAAAATAAGAACTCGATTAAAGATGATGAAATTTTTGCAAAAAAATCCATATGACACATTGTTATGAGTAGCGTATTCATACCACATTGCTTCCGACAATCTTGAAAATTTGAACAAAAATTATGTTGCTCCAAAATCGGCGGGTTAAGACTCAAATGTGTGCAAATACATATATATTCACGTGTACAAAATTAGAACTCGATTAAAGATGATGAAATTTTTCAAAAAAAAATTCGTATGACGGATTGTTATGAGTAGCGTATTCATACCACATTGCTTTCGACAATCTTGAAAATTTGAACAAAAATTAAGTCGCTCCAAAATCGGCGGGTTAAGACTTAAATGTGTGCAAATACATATATATTCACGTGTACAAAATTAGAACTCGATTAAAGATGAAATTTTTCAAAAAAATTCGTATGACGGATTGTTATGAGTAGCGTATTCATACCACATTGCTTTCGACAATCTTGAAAATTTGAACAAAAATTAAGTTGCTCCAAAATCGGCGGGTTAAGACTCAAATGTGTGCAAATACATATATATTCACGTGTACTTAATAAGAACTCGATTAAAGATGATGAAATTTTTCAAAAAAATTCGTATGACGGATTGTTATGAGTTGCATACTCATACCACATTGCTTTCGAGAACAAAATTTAATTTGCTCTAAAATCGGCCGGGTTTAGACTCAAATGTGTGAAAATACATATATATGTACGTATACAAAATAAGAACTCAATTAAAGATGGTGAAATTTTTGCAAAAAAATCCATATGACACATTGTTATGAATAGCGTACTCATACCACATTGCTTAGGACAATCTTGAAAATTTGAACAAAAATTAAATTGCTCCAAAATCGGTCGGGTTTAGACCCAAATGTGTGGAAATACATATATATTCGCGTGAACAAAATAAGAACTCGAAAAAAGATGATGAAATTTTTGCAAAAAAATCCATATGACGCATTGTTATAAGTTGCGTACTCATACCACATTGCTTTCGAGAATGTTGAAAATTTGAACAAAAATTAAGTTGCTCCAAAATCGGTCGGGTTTAGACTCAAAGGTGTGGAAAAACATACATATTCACGTGTACAAAATAAGAAGTCGATTAAAGATGATGAAATTTTTGCAAAAAATTCATATGACGCATTGTTATGAGTTGCATACTCATACCACATTGCTTTCGAGAACAAAATTTAATTTGCTCTAAAATCGGCCGGGTTTAGACTCAAATGTGTGAAAATACATATATATTTACGTATACAAAATAAGAACTCAATTAAAGATGGTGAAATTTTTGAAAAAAAATCCATATGACAAATTATTATGAATAGCGTACTTATACCACATTGCTTTTGACAATCTTAAAAATTTTAACAAAATCTAAGTTGCTTCAAAATCGGTCGGGTTTAGACTCAATTGTGTGGAAATACATATATAATCACGTGTAAAAAATAAATAATCGATTAAAGATGATGAAATTTTTGCAAAAAAATTCATATGACGCATTGTTATGAGTTGCATACTCATACCACATTGCTTTCGAGAATGGTGAAAACTTGAACAAAAATTAATTTGCTCCAAAATCGGTCGGGTTTAGACTCAAATGTGTGAAAATACATATATATTTACGTATACAAAATAAGAACTCAATTAAAGATGGTGAAATTTTTGCAAAAAAATCCATATGACAAATTATTATGAATAGCGTACTTATACCACATTGCTTTTGACAATCTTAAAATTTTAACAAAATCTAAGTTGCTTCAAAATCGGTCGGGTTTAGACTCAATTGTGTGGAAATACATATATAATCACGTGTAAAAAATAAATAATCGATTAAAGATGATGAAATTTTTGCAAAAAAATCCATATGACACATAGTTATGAGTAGCGTACTCATACCACATTGCTTTGGACAATCTTGAAAATTTTAACAAAAATTAAGTTGCTCCAAAACCAGTCGGGTTTAGACTCAAATGTGTGGAAATACATACATATTCACGTGTACAAAATAAGAACTCGATTAAAGATGATGAAATTTTTGCAAAAAAATCCATATGACACATTGTTATGAGTAGCGTATTCATACCACATTGCTTCCGACAATCTTGAAAATTTGAACAAAAATTATGTTGCTCCAAAATCGGCGGGTTAAGACTCAAATGTGTGCAAATACATATATATTCACGTGTACAAAATTAGAACTCGATTAAAGATGATGAAATTTTTCAAAAAAAATTCGTATGACGGATTGTTATGAGTAGCGTATTCATACCACATTGCTTTCGACAATCTTGAAAATTTGAACAAAAATTAAGTTGCCCCAAAATCGGCGGGTTAAGACTCAAATGTGTGCATATACATATATATTCACGTGTACAAAATTAGAACTCGATAAAAGATGATGGAATTTTTGCAAAAAAATCCATATGACACATTGTTATGAATAGCGTACTCATACCACATTGCCTTGGACAATCCTGAAAGTTTGAACAAAAATTAAGTCGCTCCAAAATCGGCGGGTTAAGACTTAAATGTGTGCAAATACATATATATTCACGTGAACAAAATAAGAACTCGATTAAAGATGATGAAATTTTTGCAAAAAAATCCATATGACACATTGTTATGAATAGCGTACTCATACCACATTGCTTTGGACAATCTTGAAAATTTGAACAAAAATTAAATTGCTCCAAAATCGGTCGGGTTTAGACTCAAATGTGTGGAAATACATATATATTCGCGTGAACAAAATAAGAACTCGAAAAAAGATGATGAAATTTTTGCAAAAAAATCCATATGACGCATTGTTATAAGTTGCGTACTCATACCACATTGCTTTCGAGAATGTTGAAAATTTGAACAAAAATAAGGTTGCTCCCAAACCGGTCGGGTTTAGACTCAAATGTGTGGAAATACATATATATTTCGTATACAAAATAAGAACTCGATTAAAGATGATGCAATTTTTGCAAAAAAATCCATATGACACATTGTTATGAATTGCGTACTCATACCACATTGGCTTGGACAATCCTGAAAATTTGAACAAAAATTAAGTCGCTCCAAAATCGGCGGGTTAAGACTTAAATGTGTGCAAATACATATATATTCACGTGTACAAAATTAGAACTCGATTAAAGATGAAATTTTTCAAAAAAATTCGTATGACGGATTGTTATGAGTAGCGTATTCATACCACATTGCTTTCGACAATCTTGAAAATTTGAACAAAAATTAAGTTGCTCCAAAATTGGCGGGTTAAGACTCAAATGTGTGCAAATACATATATATTCACGTGTACAAAATTAGAACTCGATTAAAGATGATGAAATTTTTCAAAAAAATTCGTATGACGGATTGTTATGAGTTGCATACTCATACCACATTGCTTTCGACAATCTTGAAAATTTGAACAAAAATTAAGTTGCTCCAAAATCGGTCGGGTTTAGACTCAAATGTGTGGAAATACATATATATTCGCGTGAACAAAATAAGAACTCGAAAAAAGATGATGAAATTTTTACAAAAAAAACCATATGACGCATTGTTATGAGTTGCGTACTCATACCACATTGCTTTCGAGAATGTTGAAAATTTGAACAAAAATAAGGTTGCTCCAAAATCGGTCGGGTTTAGACTCAAAGGTGTGGAAAAACATACATATTCACGTGTACAAAATAAGAAGTCGATTAAAGATGATGAAATTTTTGCAAAAAATTCATATGACGCATTGTTATGAGTTGCATACTCATACCACATTGCTTTCGAGAATGGTGAAAACTTGAACAAAAATTAATTTGCTCCAAAATCGGTCGGGTTTAGACTCAAATGTGTGAAAATACATATATATTTACGTATACAAAATAAGAACTCAATTAAAGATGGTGAAATTTTTGCAAAAAAATCCATATGACACATTATAATGAATAGCGTACTTATACCACATTGCTTTTGACAATCTTAAAAATTTTAACAAAATCTAAGTTGCTTCAAAATCGGTCGGGTTTAGACTCAATTGTGTGGAAATACATATATAATCACGTGTAAAAAATAAATAATCGATTAAAGATGATGAAATTTTTGCAAAAAAATCCATATGACACATAGTTATGAGTAGCGTACTCATACCACATTGCTTTGGACAATCTTGAAAATTTGAACAAAAATTAAGTTGCTCCAAAACCAGTCGGGTTTAGACTCAAATGTGTGGAAATACATACATATTCACGTGTACAAAATAAGAACTCGATTAAAGATGATGAAATTTTTGCAAAAAAATCCATATGACACATTGTTATGAGTAGCGTATTCATACCACATTGCTTTCGACAATCTTGAAAATTTGAACAAAAATTATGTTGCTCCAAAATCGGCGGGTTAAGACTCAAATGTGTGCAAATACATATATATTCACGTGTACAAAATTAGAACTCGATTAAAGATGATGAAATTTTTCAAAAAAATTCGTATGACGGATTGTTATGAGTAGCGTATTCATACCACATTGCTTTCGACAATCTTGAAAATTTGAACAAAAATTAAGTTGCTCCAAAATCGGCGGGTTAAGACTCAAATGTGTGCAAATACATATATATTCACGTGTACAAAATAAGAACTCTATAAAAGATGATGGAATTTTTGCAAAAAAATCCATATGACACATTGTTATGAATAGCGTACTCATACCACATTGCCTTGGACAATCCTGAAAATTTGAACAAAAATTAAGTCGCTCCAAAATCGGCGGGTTAAGACTTAAATGTGTGCAAATACATATATATTCACGTGAACAAAATAAGAACTCGATTAAAGATGATGAAATTTTTGCAAAAAAATCCATATGACACATTGTTATGAATAGCGTACTCATACCACATTGCTTTGGACAATCTTGAAAATTTGAACAAAAATTAAATTGCTCCAAAATCGGTCGGGTTTAGACTCAAATGTGTGGAAATACATATATATTCGCGTGAACAAAATAAGAACTCGAAAAAAGATGATGAAATTTTTGCAAAAAAATCCATATGACGCATTGTTATAAGTTGCGTACTCATACCACATTGCTTTCGAGAATGTTGAAAATTTGAACAAAAATAAGGTTGCTCCCAAACCGGTCGGGTTTAGACTCAAATGTGTGGAAATACATATATATTTCGTATACAAAATAAGAACTCGATTAAAGATGATGCAATTTTTGCAAAAAAATCCATATGACACATTGTTATGAATTGCGTACTCATACCACATTGGCTTGGACAATCCTGAAAATTTGAACAAAAATTAAGTCGCTCCAAAATCGGCGGGTTAAGACTTAAATGTGTGCAAATACATATATATTCACGTGAACAAAATAAGAACTCGATTAAAGATGATGAAATTTTTGCAAAAAATCCATATGACACATTGTTATGAATAGCGTACTCATACCACATTGCTTTGGACAATCTTGAAAATTTGAACAAAAATTAAATTGCTCCAAAATCGGTCGGGTTTAGACTCAAATGTGTTTAAATACATATATATTCGCGTGAACAAAATAAGAACTCGAAAAAAGATGATGAAATTTTTGCAAAAAAATCCATATGACGCATTGTTATAAGTTGCGTACTCATACCACATTGCTTTCGAGAATGTTGAAAATTTGAACAAAAATAAGGTTGCTCCCAAACCGGTCGGGTTTAGACTCAAATGTGTGGAAATACATATATATTTCGTATACAAAATAAGAACTCGATTAAAGATGATGCAATTTTTGCAAAAAAATCCATATGACCCATTGTTATGAATTGCGTACTCATACCACATTGGCTTGGACAATCCTGAAAATTTGAACAAAAATTAAGTCGCTCCAAAATCGGCGGGTTAAGACTTAAATGTGTGCAAATACATATATATTCACGTGTACAAAATTAGAACTCGATTAAAGATGAAATTTTTCAAAAAAATTCGTATGACGGATTGTTATGAGTAGCGTATTCATACCACATTGCTTTCGACAATCTTGAAAATTTGAACAAAAATTAAGTTGCTCCAAAATTGGCGGGTTAAGACTCAAATGTGTGCAAATACATATATATTCACGTGTACAAAATTAGAACTCGATTAAAGATGATGAAATTTTTCAAAAAAATTCGTATGACGGATTGTTATGAGTTGCATACTCATACCACATTGCTTTCGACAATCTTGAAAATTTGAACAAAAATTAAGTTGCTCCAAAATCGGTCGGGTTTAGACTCAAATGTGTGGAAATACATATATATTCGCGTGAACAAAATAAGAACTCGAAAAAAGATGATGAAATTTTTACAAAAAAAACCATATGACGCATTGTTATGAGTTGCGTACTCATACCACATTGCTTTCGAGAATGTTGAAAATTTGAACAAAAATAAGGTTGCTCCAAAATCGGTCGGGTTTAGACTCAAAGGTGTGGAAAAACATACATATTCACGTGTACAAAATAAGAAGTCGATTAAAGATGATGAAATTTTTGCAAAAAATTCATATGACGCATTGTTATGAGTTGCATACTCATACCACATTGCTTTCGAGAATGGTGAAAACTTGAACAAAAATTAATTTGCTCCAAAATCGGTCGGGTTTAGACTCAAATGTGTGAAAATACATATATATTTACGTATACAAAATAAGAACTCAATTAAAGATGGTGAAATTTTTGCAAAAAAATCCATATGACACATTATAATGAATAGCGTACTTATACCACATTGCTTTTGACAATCTTAAAAATTTTAACAAAATCTAAGTTGCTTCAAAATCGGTCGGGTTTAGACTCAATTGTGTGGAAATACATATATAATCACGTGTAAAAAATAAATAATCGATTAAAGATGATGAAATTTTTGCAAAAAAATCCATATGACACATAGTTATGAGTAGCGTACTCATACCACATTGCTTTGGACAATCTTGAAAATTTGAACAAAAATTAAGTTGCTCCAAAACCAGTCGGGTTTAGACTCAAATGTGTGGAAATACATACATATTCACGTGTACAAAATAAGAACTCGATTAAAGATGATGAAATTTTTGCAAAAAAATCCATATGACACATTGTTATGAGTAGCGTATTCATACCACATTGCTTTCGACAATCTTGAAAATTTGAACAAAAATTATGTTGCTCCAAAATCGGCGGGTTAAGACTCAAATGTGTGCAAATACATATATATTCACGTGTACAAAATTAGAACTCGATTAAAGATGATGAAATTTTTCAAAAAAATTCGTATGACGGATTGTTATGAGTAGCGTATTCATACCACATTGCTTTCGACAATCTTGAAAATTTGAACAAAAATTAAGTTGCTCCAAAATCGGCGGGTTAAGACTCAAATGTGTGCAAATACATATATATTCACGTGTACAAAATAAGAACTCTATAAAAGATGATGGAATTTTTGCAAAAAAATCCATATGACACATTGTTATGAATAGCGTACTCATACCACATTGCCTTGGACAATCCTGAAAATTTGAACAAAAATTAAGTCGCTCCAAAATTGGCGGGTTAAGACTTAAATGTGTGCAAATACATATATATTCACGTGAACAAAATAAGAACTCGATTAAAGATGATGAAATTTTTGCAAAAAAATCCATATGACACATTGTTATGAATAGCGTACTCATACCACATTGCTTTGGACAATCTTGAAAATTTGAACAAAAATTAAATTGCTCCAAAATCGGTCGGGTTTAGACTCAAATGTGTGGAAATACATATATATTCGCGTGTACAAAATAAGAACTCGAAAAAAGGTGATGAAATTTTTGCAAAAAAATCCATATGACGCATTGTTATAAGTTGCGTACTCATACCACATTGCTTTCGAGAATGTTGAAAATTTGAACAAAAATAAGGTTGCTCCCAAACCGGTCGGGTTTAGACTCAAATGTGTGGAAATACATATATATTTCGTATACAAAATAAGAACTCGATTAAAGATGATGCAATTTTTGCAAAGAAATCCATATGACACATTGTTATGAATTGCGTACTCATACCACATTGCCTTGGACAATCCTCAAAATTTGAACAAAAATTAAGTCGCTCCAAAATCGGCGGGTTAAGACTTAAATGTGTGCAAATACATATATATTCACGTGTACAAAATTAGAACTCGATTAAAGATGAAATTTTTCAAAAAAATTCGTATGACGGATTGTTATGAGTAGCGTATTCATACCACATTGCTTTCGACAATCTTGAAAATTTGAACAAAAATTAAGTTGCTCCAAAATCGGCGGGTTAAGACTCAAATGTGTGCAAATACATATACGTATATTCACGTGTACAAAATTAGAACTCGATTAAAGATGATGAAATTTTTCAAAAAAATTCTTATGACGGATTGTTATGAGTTGCATACTCATACCACATTGCTTTCGACAATCTTGAAAATTTGAACAAAAATTAAGTTGCTCCAAAATCGGTCGGGTTTAGACTCAAATGTGTGGAAATAGGTATATATTCGCGTGAACAAAATAAGAACTCGAAAAAAGATGATGAAATTTTTGCAAAAAAATCCATATGACGCATTGTTATGAGTTGCGTACTCATACCACATTGCTTTCGAGAATGTTGAAAATTTGAACAAAAATAAGGTTGCTCCAAATTCGGTCGGGTTTAGACTCAAAGGTGTGGAAAAACATACATATTCACGTGTACAAAATAAGAAGTCGATTAAAGATGATGAAATTTTTGCAAAAAATTCATATGACGCATTGTTATGAGTTGCATACTCATACCACATTGCTTTCGAGAATGGTGAAAACTTGAACAAAAATTAATTTGCTCCAAAATCGGTCGGGTTTAGACTCAAATGTGTAAAAATACATATATATTTACGTATACAAAATAAGAACTCAATTAAAGATGGTAAAATTTTTGCAAAAAAATCCATATGACACATTATTATGAATGGCGTACTTATACCACATTGCTTTTGACAATCCTGAAAATTTGAACAAAATCTAAGTTGCTTCAAAATCGGTCGGGTTTAGACTCAATTGTGTGGAAATACATATATAATCACGTGTAAAAAATTAATAATCGATTAAAGGTGATGAAATTTTTGCAAAAAAATCCATATGACACATAGTTATGAGTAGCATACTCATACCACATTGCTTTGGACAATCTTGAAAATTTGAACAAAAATTAAGTTGCTCCAAAACCAGTCGGGGTTAGACTCAAATGTGTGGAAATACATACATATTCACGTGTACAAAATAAGAACTCGATTAAAGATGATGAAATTTTTGCAAAAAAATCCATATGACACATTGTTATGAGTAGCGTATTCATACCACATTGCTTTCGACAATCTTGAAAATTTGAACAAAAATTATGTTGCTCCAAAATCGGCGGGTTAAGACTGAAATGTGTGCAAATACATATATATTCACGTGTACAAAATTAGAACTCGATTAAAGATGATGAAATTTTTCAAAAAAATTCGTATGACGGATTGTTATGAGTAGCGTATTCATACCACATTGCTTTCGACAATCTTGAAAATTTGAACAAAAATTATGTTGCTCCAAAATCGGCGGGTTAAGACTGAAATGTGTGCAAATACATATATATTCACGTGTACAAAATTAGAACTCGATTAAAGATGATGAAATTTTTCAAAAAAATTCGTATGACGGATTGTTATGAGTAGCGTATTCATACCACATTGCTTTCGACAATCTTGAAAATTTGAACAAAAATTATGTTGCTCCAAAATCGGCGGGTTAAGACTTAAATGTGTGCAAATACATATATATTCACGTGAACAAAATAAGAACTCGATTAAAGAAGATGAAATTTTTGCAAAAAAATCCATATGACACATTGTTATGAATAGCGTACTCATACCACATTGCTTTGGACAATCTTGAAAATTTGAACAAAAATTAAATTGCTCCAAAATCGGTCGGGTTTAGACTCAAATGTGTGGAAATACATATATATTCGCGTGAACAAAATAAGAACTCGAAAAAGATGATGAAATTTTTGCAAAAAAATCCATATGACGCATTGTTATAAGTTGCGTACTCATACCACATTGCTTTCGAGAATGTTGAAAATTTGAACAAAAATAAGGTTGCTCCCAAACCGGTCGGGTTTAGACTCAAATGTGTGGAAATACATTTATATTTCGTATACAAAATAAGAACTCGATTAAAGATGATGCAATTTTTGCAAAAAAATCCATATGACACATCGTTATGAATTGCGTACTAATACCACATTGCCTTGGACAATCCTGAAAATTTGAACAAAAATTTAGTCGCTCCAAAATCGGCGGGTTAAGACTTAAATGTGTGCAAATACATATATATTCACGTGTACAAAATTAGAACTCGATTAAAGATGAAATTTTTCAAAAAAAATTCGTATGACGCATTGTTATGAGTTGCATACTCATACCACATTGCTTTCGAGAATGGTGAAAACTTGAACAAAAATTAATTTGGTCCAAAATCGGGCGGGTTAAGACTCAAATGTGTGCAAATACTTATATATTCGCGTGAACAAAATAAGAACTCGAAAAAAGATGATGAAATTTTTGCAAAAAAATTCGTATGACGGATTGTTATGAGTTGCATACTCATACCACATTGCTTTCGACAATCTTGAAAATTTGAACAAAAATTAAGTTGTACCAAAATCGGTCGGGTTTAGACTCAAATGTGTGGAAATACATATATATTCGTGTGAACAAAATAAGAACTCGAAAAAAGATGATGAAATTTTTGCAAAAAAGTCCATATAACGCATTGTTATGAGTTGCGTACTCATACCACATTGCTTTCGAGAATGTTGAAAATTTGAACAAAAATAAGCTTGCTCCAAAATCGGTCGGATTTAGACTCAAAGGTGTGGAAAAACATACATATTCACGTGTACAAAATAAGAAGTCGATTAAAGCTGATGAAATTTTTGCAAAAAATTCGTATGACGCATTGTTATGAGTTGCATACTCATACCACATTGCTTTCGAGAATGGTGAAAACTTGAACAAAAATTAATTTGCTCCAAAATCGGTCGGGTTTAGACCTAAATGTGTGAAAATACATATATATTTACGTATACAAAATAAGAACTCAATTAAAGATGGTGAAATTTTTGCAAAAAAATCCATATCACACATTATTATGAATAGCGTACTTATACCACATTGCTTTTGGCAATCTTAAAAATTTTAACAAAATCTAAGTTGCTTCAAAATCGGTCGGGTTTAGACTCAATTGTGTGGAAATACATATATAATCACGTGTAAAAAATAAATAATCGATTAAAGATGATGAAATTTTTGCAAAAAAATCCATATGACACATAGTTATGAGTATCATACTCATACCACATTGCTTTGGACAATCTCGAAAATTTGAACAAAAATTAAGTTGCTCCAAAACCAGTCGGGTTTAGACTCAAATGTGTGGAAATACATACATATTCACGTGTACAAAATAAGAACTCGATTAAAGATGATGAAATTTTTGCAAAAAAATCCATATGACACATTGTTATGAGTAGCGTATTCATACCACATTGCTTTCGACAATCTTGAAAATTTGAACAAAAATTATGTTGCTCCAAAATCGGCGGTTAAGACTCAAATGTGTGCAAATACATATATATTCACGTGTACAAAATTAGAACTCGATAAAAGATGATGGAATTTTTGCAAAAAAATCCATATGACACATTGTTATGAATAGCGTACTCATACCACATTGCCTTGGACAATCCTGAAAATTTGAACAAAAATTTAGTCGCTCCAAAATCGGCGGGTTAAGACTTAAATGTGTGCAAATACATATATATATTCACGTGAACAAAATAAGAACTCGATTAAAGATGATGAAATTTTTGCAAGAAAATCCATATGACACATTGTTATGAATAGCGTACTCATACCACATTGCTTTGGACAATCTTGAAAATTTGAACAAAAATTAAATTGCTCCAAAATCGGTCGGGTTTAGACTCAAATGTGTGGAAATACATATATATTCGCGTGAACAAAATAAGAACTCGAAAAAAGATGATGAAATTTTTGCAAAAAAATCCATATGACGCATTGTTATAAGTTGCGTACTCATACCACATTGCTTTCGAGAATGTTGAAAATTTGAACAAAAATTGTGTTGCTCCAAAATCGGTCGGGTTTAGACTCAAATGTATTCGCGTGAACAATACATTCGTATATTCATATATATTCGCGTGAACAAAATAAGAACTCGATTAAAGATGATGAAATTTTTGCAAAAAAATCCATATGACACATTGTTATGAGTAGCGTATTCATACCACATTGCTTTCGACAATCTTGAAAATTTGAACAAAAATTAAGTTGCTCCAAAATCGGCGGGTTAAGACTCAAATGTGTGCAAATACATATATATTCACGTGTACAAAATTAGAACTCGATAAAAGATGATGGAATTTTTGCAAAAAAATCCATATGACACATTGTTATGAATAGCGAACTCATACCACATTGCCTTGGACAATCCTGAAAATTTGAACAAAAATTTAGTCGCTCCAAAATCGGCGGGTTAAGACTTAAATGTGTGCAAATACATAGATATTCACGTGAACAAAATAAGAACTGGATTAAAGATGATGAAATTTTTGCAATAAAATCCATATGACACATTGTTATGAATAGCGTACTCATACCACATTGCTTTGGACAATCTTGAAAATTTTAACAAAAATTAAATTGCTCCAAAATCGGTCGGGTTTAGACTCAAATGTGTGGAAATACATACATATTCACGTGTACAAAATTAGAACTCGATAAAAGATGATGGAATTTTTGCAAAAAAATCCATATGACACATTGTTATGAATAGCGAACTCATACCACATTGCCTTGGACAATCCTGAAAATTTGAACAAAAATTTAGTCGCTCCAAAATCGGCGGGTTAAGACTTAAATGTGTGCAAATACATATATATTCACGTGTACAAAATAAGAAGTCGATTAAAGCTGATGAAATTTTTGCAAAAAATTCGTATGACGCATTGTTATGAGTTGCATACTCATACCACATTGCTTTCGAGAATGGTGAAAACTTGAACAAAAATTAATTTGCTCCAAAATCGGTCGGGTTTAGACTTAAATGTGTGAAAATACATATATATTTACGTATACAAAATAAGAACTCAATTAAAGATGGTGAAATTTTTGCAAAAAAATCCATATCACACATTATTATGAATAGCGTACTTATACCACATTGCTTTTGGCAATCTTAAAAATTTTAACAAAATCTAAGTTGCTTCAAAATCGGTCGGGTTTAGACTCAATTGTGTGGAAATACATATATAATCACGTGTAAAAAATAAATAATCGATTAAAGATGATGAAATTTTTGCAAAAAAATCCATATGACACATAGTTATGAGTATCATACTCATACCACATTGCTTTGGACAATCTCGAAAATTTGAACAAAAATTAAGTTGCTCCAAAACCAGTCGGGTTTAGACTCAAATGTGTGGAAATACATACATATTCACGTGTACAAAATAAGAACTCGATTAAAGATGATGAAATTTTTGCAAAAAAATCCATATGACACATTGTTATGAGTAGCGTATTCATACCACATTGCTTTCGACAATCTTGAAAATTTGAACAAAAATTATGTTTGTAGTGACCCACATTAAATCGCTGACTGTGCAATACAGCAATGTAAACAAATACATAGCTTAACGCATTGACCGCTGCACTGACGCAACGCTATCGCTGCGACAGCAGAATATCGATGCGACAGCAGAATATTTCAGTGACACAGAATGCATAGCTAACTGCATGCACTCTTTTAATTGGTTACGCTAAAACCATTGGAAAAAGAGGTGGAGTTATGGAAATGATTTTCAGTTACATTTTTAGTATAAATATACTTAAGTTTTACCAAATAAGATCAGAATTATTTTGACAGCTAAAAACTGGCATTTTATTTCTCAAATCATTTCGGCAACCTAACGGCTGCCTATTGAACGGCAGAATCCGCTCTGCCTTAATAATGAAGAGGAGTTTCATAAATTATAATAGACACTAGGACCAACACATGGCGATCCTGCCAAACCACAAGACTATTTACTGCCAATCACAAAAATTAATAAAATTGTATTCATGGCATACTGATTTACAAACGCGATCAACATGAATCCGCTGAAGATTTTCTATTTCGTGGCTTTACCTGTGGCCGTCGCCAGCGCATCGCCCAGACATGGCAAGAACAAGGACAATAAGGTGTCGAGTAGTTTGAAGCCCACCGATTAGTTGTCGCTGTTCGAACTCGAGTCGACGCAATCAGTTGACGATATCGCTTTGCAACAAATAAAAAAACTAAATATCATATAATTATATAAAAAAAAAAAGTAAAATAAATTTAAACTTTACTAAATAAGATTGTTAGCAAAATGGGCGGCCAAGAATCTAAAATAAGCGATCCAAAAGCAAATGTAATAAATGAGGTAACAGTTGAAGACGATCATAAACAAACAATGATAGAATTGCTATTACTTATAATAACAACAATATTAGTTGCAGATTTTGTCATTAAACTACACTCAATATATAGAAATAAGCTAAAAAAGAATATAACCTACAATATCAAACAAGACCAAATTTAAAAAAAAATATTATGGAACATTGGTTAAAAATTGTCGAAAAGATAGAGGTAGAAAAAGAAAATTTTAATAAATCATATAAATGTTTAAATAAAACAATAAAGGTCAAAGAAGAAACACTAAATAAGCATTTAAGAACATTAATTACATCACTAGAGACCATTAGAAGTATACTAAATGTTCACATAACTAGGTTAACCAAAGAACATAAAGAAATTGGACTAGGAGTATTTTGGTCACATAGGGACAAATTACTTAAAATATTAGCAAATTACAATTTAGATATACACATACCACATACAATCAACACACAAATAATAATCCCAACTGAAAATTTTAACATTGAGTCCGGCCAACAAATAATTACAATGTCTGAGTTTAGTTTACAAACAGCTATGAAAGCTATTCCGAGCTTTTCTGGAAATCACAAAGATTTGGAATCATTTCTAAAAATTATTGAAATAATCTATAACAGCCTAACCGAAACAGGCAAAACAGCACTAATAGATTTTGTGGTTTACGTAAAACTGAGTCAAACGGTGAAGACAAACGTAACTGCAATACAAATACCACAAACATTAGAGCAACTAAAAAATTCACTGACAAATAAATACAAATGCACAACAACTATACCCCACATACAAAACCAACTCGCCAATCTCACCCAAAGAAATCTAAGCATAGCTAATTTCAAAAATAAAATATTACAGTTGATATCAGAACTAAATGTATTGCAAATAGGACAGCTAGGAACAAATTCAACAACTGAACAAAAATCATTGATCACTCAACTCAATGAACAATACAGTCTGACAATATTTAAAAACGGACTAAATGACCATATTAAACAAACAGTATTTGCTGCACTACCTAAATCTTTTGACACTGCTGTTGAACTTGCTTTAGAAATAGAACAAGGAAATCAACACAATAGTAGAAATGTTATGTTCATCAGAGACAATAATAGAAACAACAATAACGCCAATTACCGCAACAACCCACACAAACAATATACGAATAATAATGACAACAGGTACAACAATTATAATAACAATAATTATAATAATACCAGAACATTTAATAATAATACAAGAAACAATACCAACCAGAGACAAAGTAATAACTACCAAAATTATAATACAAATAGGAACTCAAACAATTCGAGACCTAACAACTATAACAATAATCAGAGAAATTATTCAAATGAAAGACAGACAAATAACTACAATAGGAGCAATCAAAGATCTTTGCCCAGAAATCAGCAAAATAGTTACCAAGACAGAAATGGTCGCCAAATGAACGTTATCCAATCTCAGGGAAACGTAGGCGACCCGGAGGATTACAACACCAATACCACTCCTCCGGGGGACAGGGACTAATTGAAAACATTAATTATAAAAACATTTATGTAATAACACAAAATTTAACCAATTATATAACAATACATAATATAGAATTCAACAAACAAATGACATTCTTAATAGACACAGGTGCAGATATTTCAATTTGCAAAAACCCATTCAATAACAATTTTGACTTTGATACCAACACAAAATGTAAACTAACAGGAATAACAAAAGAAGAAATTTATTCTCTAGGGACATCAAAGCTTAATTTTCTTATAGAAAAAGATAAAGCAGGTATCGATTTTCAGCTTGTAAATGACGATTTCCCAATACCAACAGATGGAATCCTAGGTAGAGACTTTTTAATAAATTACCTTTGTAAAATTAATTATGAAACATTTACAATAATAATAAATCTTAAAAATAAAGATTATATTTTACCAATAAATACAAAGTTACCCTTAAACAAATGCATAGAAATACCACCCAGAACAGAGATTATCCTACCAATCAAATTGAATATAGAAGAAGATAGCGTAATTTTTAACCAAGAAATAAAAGAAGGTGTATTTTTAGCAAATTCCATTGCACCGGCCAAGGGGATTTGTCACGTAAAACTAATCAACGTTAATAGTCACACAGTCAATATTAAAGAAATAAAACCTATAACGGAAAAATTAGCTAATTACAATATACTAAATACACATAACCAAACAAACACATACAACAATGAACGCTTTAATAGATTAATGAAAGAATTAAATTTGAAAAACCTAGATAGAAATACAGAAACAGAATTAACAGAAATTTTTCACAAATATCAATCTATTTTTCACTTAGAAGGAGAAAAACTTTCAGTAAATAATTTCTATAAGCAAAAACTCAATTTAACTGACAACTCACCAGTATACATTAAAAACTACAGACTACCACAAACACAACAAGAAGAAATACAAACACAGGTACAGGGAATGATTGACAACGACATCATTGAACCTTCTGTCAGTCCATACAATTCTCCACTACTTCTAGTACCTAAGAAGAGTGAAAACAACAAAAAGAAATGGCGTTTAGTAGTTGACTACAGAAAATTAAACGACAAAATAGTAAACGATAAATTTCCGTTAACAAGATTAGAGGATGTATTAGACGTTTTAGGAAGAGCTAAATACTTCACAACTTTAGACATGACAAGTTCTTTTCACCAAATACCTTTGCTAAACGATTCAAGACCACCAACAGCTTTTTCTACACAAGACGGACATTATCAATTTAAACGTCTGCCATTTGGATTAAAAATTTCCTCAAACAGTTTTCAAAGAATGTTAACAATTGCACTTAGTGGTTTAAAATCAGAAGCATTCCTCTACGTAGACGACATTATTGTTTTTGGATGTTCATTAAAACATCACAATAATAACCTCTTAAAAGTTTTTGAAAGACTCAAATACTACAACCTCAAATTAAATGCAAGCAAATGTCAATTCCTTAAATCAGAAGTAATTTACTTAGGACATTTAATAACAGACAAAGGAATCAAAACTGACCCAGCTAAATGCGAAGTAGTACGCAATTACCCAAAACCAACAAATCCAGATGAAACAAGAAGATTTATAGCATTTTGTAATTATTATAGACGTTTCATACCAAATTTTGCTCAAATCATAAAATGTTTAAATTCATTATTGAAAAAAGGACAACCTTTTATTTGGTCAGAAGAATGCGAAAAAGCATTCAATAATTTAAAACAGAAGCTAATTAGCCCTCCGATATTACAATATCCAGACTTTGACAAACCTTTTATTCTCACAACGGACGCATCTGACTTTGCTTTAGGAGCTATTTTATCACAAGGAGAAATAGGTCATGATTTACCAATATCATACGCAAGTAAATCGTTGCAAAAACACGATATTAACAAACCAATTATAGAAAAAGAATTATTAGCAATCCATTGGGGAATTAATTACTTTAGGACATATCTCTATGGCAGAAAATTCATCGTAGTCACTGACCACAGACCACTAGTATCACTATTTTCGCACAGAAACCCATCATCAAAAATGACAAGAATTAGAATAGATTTATCTGAATATGACTTTGAAATTATATACAAGCAAGGCAAGATAAACACTAATGCAGATGCATTATCACGCATCAAGATAAACAGTGACATACTTAAAGCAATGATTCCAACAAGTAAAAATGAAAAAGAAGATAATAAAAGCATTAACGTTATAACAAGGAGCAAGGCCGCAAAATTAAAGAATATTGAAGAAGAAGAATTAGCGCAAAAGAATATAAATACCGGTACACGCATTATTAAAGAAAATACAGCTCTCAAGAAGCCTGATCAACTTCATATTTGGGAATGTACATCTTTTAATGACGTAAAGAAAATGAAGAAATTGAAATTTTATATTGAAAAAGAAAGTAGTACTACAATTGAAATAATTGATAATGAAGTGCACGTAACCTGTAGCGATGACCCTTTGAATCTAGATTCATTGTTGGAGAAACTACATGGTTCACTAAGAAGTTGACGTATAAAGGAGCTAGCCCTTTGTGACAAAGATTTTATATTTAAAAACATTGATATGAATGCATTCAAGAAGAAATACAATGAATTAGAAATGAATAAACGCGCGCCAATAAAAATACTAATATATAGAGCTCCAAGAGAAGTAGAAAGTATGATACTTAAATATAAATTGATATATGAATTTCACTGCTCAAACATTGCAGGTCACTTAGGAATCCGAAAAACTATTTTAAAACTCAAACAAAGATATATTTGGAAAAATATGAGACAGATGGTAAAAGAATTTATAAACAACTGCAAAAAATGCACACAAAACAAAGTAGTTAGACATACAAAAGAACCACTTGTAGTGACAGACACACCAACCACAACTTTTGACACCATAACAATTGACACTGTAGGCCCATTGCGCATATCTAATGGCTACAGATACATACTGACAATGCAATGTGACTTATCAAAATTTGTAATAGCACAATCGGCGGGTTAAGACTCAAATGTGTGCAAATACATATATATTCACGTGTACAAAATTAGAACTCGATAAAAGATGATGGAATTTTTGCAAAAAAATCCATATGACACATTGTTATGAATAGCGTACTCATACCACATTGCCTTGGACAATCCTGAAAATTTGAACAAAAATTTAGTCGCTCCAAAATCGGCGGGTTAAGACTTAAATGTGTGCAAATACATATATATTCACGTGAACAAAATAAGAACTCGATTAAAGATGATGAAATTTTTGCAAGAAAATCCATATGACACATTGTTATGAATAGCGTACTCATACCACATTGCTTTGGACAATCTTGAAAATTTGAACAAAAATTAAATTGCTCCGAAATCGGTCGGGTTTAGACTCAAATGTGTGGAAATACATATATATTCGCGTGAACAAAATAAGAACTCGAAAAAAGATGATGAAATTTTTGCAAAAAAATCCATATGACGCATTGTTATAAGTTGCGTACTCATACCACATTGCTTTCGAGAATGTTGAAAATTTGAACAAAAATTGAGTTGCTCCAAAATCGGTCGGGTTTAGACTCAAATGTGTGGAAATACATATATATTCGCGTGAACAAAATAAGAACTCGATTAAAGATGATGAAATTTTTGCAAAAAAATCCATATGACACATTGTTATGAGTAGCGTATTCATACCACATTGCTTTCGACAATCTTGAAAATTTGAACAAAAATTAAGTTGCTCCAAAATCGGCGGGTTAAGACTCAAATGTGTGCAAATACATACATATATATTCACGTGTACAAAATTAGAACTCGATAAAAGATGATGAAATTTTTGCAATAAAATCCATATGACACATTGTTATGAATAGCGTACTCATACCACATTGCTTTGGACAATCTTGAAAATTTGAACAAAAATTAAATTGCTCCAAAATCGGTCGGGTTTAGACTCAAATGTGTGGAAATACATACATATTCACGTGTACAAAATAAGAACTCGATTAAAGATGATGAAATTTTTGCAAAAAAATCCATATGACACATTGTTATGAGTAGCGTATTCATACCACATTGCTTTCGACAATCTTGAAAATTTGAACAAAAATTATGTTGCTCCAAAATCGGCGGGTTAAGACTCAAATGTGTGCAAATACATATATATTCACGTGTACAAAATTAGAACTCGATAAAAGATGATGGAATTTTTGCAAAAAAATCCATATGACACATTGTTATGAATAGCGAACTCATACCACATTGCCTTGGACAATCCTGAAAATTTGAACAAAAATTTAGTCGCTCCAAAATCGGTGGGTTAAGACTTAAATGTGTGCAAATACATAGATATTCACGTGAACAAAATAAGAACTGGATTAAAGATGATGAAATTTTTGCAATAAAATCCATATGACACATTGTTATGAATAGCGTACTCATACCACATTGCTTTGGACAATCTTGAAAATTTTAACAAAAATTAAATTGCTCCAAAATCGGTCGGGTTTAGACTCAAATGTGTGGAAATACATACATATTCACGTGTACAAAATTAGAACTCGATAAAAGATGATGGAATTTTTGCAAAAAAATCCATATGACACATTGTTATGAATAGCGAACTCATACCACATTGCCTTGGACAATCCTGAAAATTTGAACAAAAATTTAGTCGCTCCAAAATCGGCGGGTTAAGACTTAAATGTGTGCAAATACATATATATTCACGTGTACAAAATAAGAAGTCGATTAAAGCTGATGAAATTTTTGCAAAAAATTCGTATGACGCATTGTTATGAGTTGCATACTCATACCACATTGCTTTCGAGAATGGTGAAAACTTGAACAAAAATTAATTTGCTCCAAAATCGGTCGGGTTTAGACTTAAATGTGTGAAAATACATATATATTTACGTATACAAAATAAGAACTCAATTAAAGATGGTGAAATTTTTGCAAAAAAATCCATATCACACATTATTATGAATAGCGTACTTATACCACATTGCTTTTGGCAATCTTAAAAATTTTAACAAAATCTAAGTTGCTTCAAAATCGGTCGGGTTTAGACTCAATTGTGTGGAAATACATATATAATCACGTGTAAAAAATAAATAATCGATTAAAGATGATGAAATTTTTGCAAAAAAATCCATATGACACATAGTTATGAGTATCATACTCATACCACATTGCTTTGGACAATCTCGAAAAATTGAACAAAAATTAAGTTGCTCCAAAACCAGTCGGGTTTAGACTCAAATGTGTGGAAATACATACATATTCACGTGTACAAAATAAGAACTCGATTAAAGATGATGAAATTTTTGCAAAAAAATCCATATGACACATTGTTATGAGTAGCGTATTCATACCACATTGCTTTCGACAATCTTGAAAATTTGAACAAAAATTATGTTGCTCCAAAATCGGCGGGTTAAGACTCAAATGTGTGCAAATACATATATATTCACGTGTACAAAATTAGAACTCGATAAAAGATGATGGAATTTTTGCAAAAAAATCCATATGACACATTGTTATGAATAGCGTACTCATACCACATTGCCTTGGACAATCCTGAAAATTTGAACAGAAATTTAGTCGCTCCAAAATCGGCGGGTTAAGACTTAAATGTGTGCAAATACATATATATTCACGTGAACAAAATAAGAACTCGATTAAAGATGATGAAATTTTTGCAAGAAAATCCATATGACACATTGTTATGAATAGCGTACTCATACCACATTGCTTTGGACAATCTTGAAAATTTGAACAAAAATTAAATTGCTCCAAAATCGGTCGGGTTTAGACTCAAATGTGTGGAAATACATATATATTCGCGTGAACAAAATAAGAACTCGAAAAAAGATGATGAAATTTTTGCAAAAAAATCCATATGACGCATTGTTATAAGTTGCGTACTCATACCACATTGCTTTCGAGAATGTTGAAAATTTGAACAAAAATTGAGTTGCTCCAAAATCGGTCGGGTTTAGACTCAAATGTGTGGAAATACATATATATTCGCGTGAACAAAATAAGAACTCGATTAAAGATGATGAAATTTTTGCAAAAAAATCCATATGACACATTGTTATGGCCGTCAGCCGACAGGTCTATGTACAGTCCCAACTCCACCTGGGGGTTGCTTCTGTCTGTAGGCACTGCCGGAAGTGCGGCTATACTCTCCACGTTGGGGGCGGCTGGAAACAGGATGTAGTCACGGTCATGTCTCTGGCTATACTCCTGGCTAGTGGTAGCCGGGCGGGGCGAAGAAAACTCCCGAGTTGATGGTGCTCCTTAGTGGTCTGTTTGGGAAATGACTTCGAACTATGGTTCCTTGCATTCCTCGAATGGCCCACTGAGATGCAACCACCTCCTCACAAATTACCCCAACTCCAAGACGGAACAGCATACGTCGAGGGATGCATGACCAGGGGGGTGCCTGGCCGCTAGTATGCGAACTCTGGATACCTGTCGACCTCCAGTTTCATATAGACTTACCGCGGGATCGGGATTACCGCGGTGGACATTCCCCTTTCCCGCTCACTCGTGGGAATAAAAATGTATAATACAAATCAAAAAAATTTAGATGAGCCTGATGATGCTCAGAAATCATCACTTCCGGACCCGGCCTGCACGGCGGTGGTCTGTTCGGCAAACACTGCAGCCAGTGGGCTGCCCTCAACCTCCTCCGACGTAGCCATTGGGCACGTTGCAGGAGAGACTAGCGCGAAGATCTCGGAGGCCAGTGGGCCTTCACTCTCCACCTCCCCTGGAGAACCGCTGTTTGTCGGACCTTCGTCCAGTGCTTTGTCTGCTCGGCAGGAGTTTGCCTCGGCATCTGACTCCGAGTCATGCAGCACGATGACACCAGACACCATCAGCGTCTGCTCTGAAATCTCAGGGCTTACGGAAGTCGGCAACTTGGTGCAGCGAGTCAGTCTGGACTCAACTTCCGGCTTTGTTCTATTCAACTCCAAGGAGAGGAGAATTTTTAAGCGCGCCCTAGATAATGGCAAATCTAGGGAAGAAGCCATTAAACTTGCCAAATCTAATTCGACAACCACAGCGGAGTTGAAACGTGTTCGCTCCGAAGAGCAGTCTCCTCAGGACAATGCCAAGAGGAGGCCAAGACCGGCTCATACGGAGCCTAAAAAAGCCACCTTCAGCCGGGTGGTGGGTAGTGTGGAACTAGGATTTGTTCCGGTTGACCCTGTCAACAAATCTCTTACGGCAGAGCAACTGGCAATGCTACAGGAGGCGATAATTGACGTCGCGATTGAGTACTCGAAGGACGACATAAAGCCGGAGTTCGAAAGGTGCGTCCCCCGGGCTGGGTGGCTTCTTGTCGTCTGCTCGAATCCTCTGACAGCGACGTGGTTAAGGTCGAACGTCATGAACATCAAGACCAAGTGTGGTCTTGATATCAATCTTGTGACGGAAAATGAATTTCCTAGGACACATGTGGTCCGAGGATACTTCCCACAGAGTATCCAGCTAGGCAATGATAAAATTCTGGCAACAATCGCTGCTCAGAATTCAATCTCGACAACTAGCTGGAAAGTCTCTAACAGGCTGACAAATGGTCAGTTAGTTCATTTGGTGCTCCTAATTGATCACGCGTCAATGACGAAACTAGTGGCCATGAAACACAGGATTGCGTATAGATTTGGCCACATAAAACTCCACCTGAGGTCACCTACGCAGACCAAAGAGCCAAAGGAGGAGGGAACGCTCATTGGGGCCCTGGCGGAGGCCAATTTGGACTTGCGCCCCTCTACCAGCACTGCCACTGGGCAGGAAGGTGGTGGGAGTGAGACCAAACCTAGCACGGTAGCCGCCGGGTCCGCTAAGGCGCTTTCTCTGACCCCGGTACCTCCAACGACAGCTGACCTCTCAAGGGGTCATAGCTACCTTCAGAGCGGTAGTTAAAGCCAAGCAACTGTGCTGGCGATGGCGGCAGCTCCGGGGGTGGTCCCGATCTTGAGGGAAGAGCAACTGCCAACAACTTCGACCGGCACCAACATACAAAAGGTTGCCGCAGGGCCAAAATGCAGTAGGCCGGCTCTTACCAAAGAAGCTAGGAACAAAGGGTCCCGACGAGACAAGAAGAAGAGTCTCGTCAGTCAATCGCTACAAAGGAAGCAATGAGCACCATAAGGGTGCTTCAAGCTAATCTGCATCATGCCAAGGGGGCATCTGCCACACTTTGCAGATTAGCCAGCGAACGCAGTTTCGCTGTTGGCCTGCTCCAGGAGCCCTGGCATACTGGAGGCCAAGTAAGAGGGCTGAGTCAATCAGGTAGGTTGGTGTATGACCGGGTGGGAGGCCTGCCCCGTGCCGTCCTCCTGTTCATTGACAACATTAATCTCACACCTCTTACTCCTTTTATTTCCAGGGATCTAGTAGCTGCTGTCGTCGAAGTGTCGACGGTAGGCGGTATGCAAGAAATTGTCATCGCATCCGCCTACTTTCCAGGTGACATCCCCACCATTCCTCCCGCGGAAGTTCAGCAGCTTGTCAAATTTTGCCAACAAACGAATCGACAATTCATCATTGGTTGCGATGCCAACGCCCACCATGTGTTGTGGGGCAGCACCGACATAAATGAAAGGGGTGAGTACCTTCTAGAATATCTTATGCAAAACAATATAGAATTCGCAAATAGGGGGTGCAAACCTACTTTTATTACTGCTGCCAGAGAAGAGGTACTAGATCTCACTCTCTGCAGCAGATCTATTAGTGATTCTCTCGGAGACTGGCAGGTGTCGGACGAGGCATCGCTCTCGGATCACCAGCACATAAGGTTCGAAATCCTAGGACGATCACAACTCCAGGACCTAACCTTCTCACCCAGGAAAACAAACTGGGACCTTTATAAAAATCTAGTGAGGGCAAGAGCAGACTCATTACTAACCTCAATTAACTCAATCGAGGAAATGGAATATGCGGCGAGAGTGCTCAATAATGTTCTGCTGGAATCCTTCCACGACAGTACGGCTCCCAGTTCCATCTTGATGAAACGCAAGGTTCCCTGGTGGAGCGCGGAGCTGGATGTTAAACGCAAGCTTGTCAGGAGGCTTTTCAACGGAGCAAAAAGATCACGTCAGTGGGACGAGTACAGGGCTGCTCTCACTGAGTACAATAAACTCATAAGGCGATCCAAAAGAGAATCGTGGAGACAGAAATGTGAATCAATCGAGACACTGCCAGAGGCCTCCCGTTTACATAAAATTATATCAAAGGAGCCTTCCAATGGGATAGGACTCCTTAGGAGGCAAGATGGCACCTTCACCAATAACAACAGAGAAACTCTGGAATACCTGCTCGAAGTGCATTTCCCCGGCTCCTCGATGGAGCTGAGCCCGTCCACTGCAAACTCTTCGGAACACGTGATCCCCAGAGTGAGAAGCATGGCCAGGTCTGGCTCCATTTTTGACAGGGACAAGGTACTTTGGGCAATAGAATCCTTCGAACCCTTTAAAGCGGCAGGGGGCGATGGAATCTATCCGGCTCTGGTTCAGAGATGTATTGATCATGTCATTGACCCGCTGATCTGTTTATTTAGGGCCAGTTATTCTTGGGAATACATACCGTATACTTGGAGGAAGGTATCCGTTGTGTTTATCCCTAAGACAGGCAATCGGCCGTCTGACTCACCTAAATCATACCGGCCGATCAGTTTGACTTCCTTCATTCTTAAGACAGTCGAAAGACTGCTAGATCTTCACATAAGACACAATCTGAGGTTCTCAACTCCCATACATAAGACTCAGTTTGCTTACGTCAAAGGGAAGTCGACGGATTCCGCTCTGCAGTGTCTGGTCGGTAAGATCGCAAGGGCCTTGGAATTCAGGGAGATTGCTCTGTGCGCCTTCCTGGACATCGAGGGAGCTTTTGATAATACTGCCTATAGATCCATCTCGAGGGCTTTGGTCCGAAGAGGTGTTGATTTATCAACTGTTGGGTGGATTGACGCTATGCTGCGTGAGCGTGACATAACCACATCCTTGGGCAAAAGTGCTCTAAATTTTAGAGCTAATAAAGGATGCCCACAAGGGGGTGTTCTTTCCCCCTTACTTTGGTCTCTAGTAGTAGACGACCTCCTAACTAAACTACAAGAAAACGGATTTGATGCTATTGGATACGCAGATGACCTAGTTATCATTGTCACGGGAAAATTCGGCAGCACGGTGTCAGACGTTATGTGTTCAGCTTTGCGCGTGGTGACAAGCTGGTGTGCCACTGAGGGCCTTAATGTGAACCCGCTAAAAACTGTTCTCGTTCCGTTTACAAGAAGGTATAAACCGAATCTGGGTTCGGTAACCCTTGGAGACACTGTGCTTGAATACTCCGACGAAGTCAAATATCTAGGAGTAATCCTCGATAAGAGACTAAGCTGGAATTCCCACCTAGACAACACTCTAAGGAAAGCTACCCGAGCCATGTGGGCCTGCAGGAAACTTTTTGGTCGGACATGGGGTCTAAATTCCAAGTTGATTGGATGGCTCTACCACACGGTGGTCCGTCCGATTCTAACCTATGCCTCCGTAGTCTGGTGGCCAAAAACCTTACAAAAAACCACCGTTACTCGCCTTAACAAGCTCCAAAGGCTGGCGCTGCTCTCGGTCTCAGGATCAATAAGAACTTGTCCAACCGCGGCTCTGGAGTCACTTTTAGGGTGGACTCCTCTACATATTCATGTTCAATCAGTCGCGGCCACGAGGATCCTGCAAATGCAAATAACTAATGAAGCTCAGTATAGGAGCTCACAACACAGTTGTATTCTGGATAAAATCCCAGGTTTGGATTCAAGCATGCTTACTGACTCCATGCAAAAAGAAATCTGTTTTGGTCGAATCTTCCAGGTCAAAATACCGGATCGGGAAGTCTGGTCAAACGGACCTCCTCAACTAGATCCAAGATATATACATTGGTATACAGACGGCTCTAGGATGGAGGGAAGAACAGGTGCAGGTGTCTATGGTCCCGGCACTAAAATTTCGATTGCAATGGGCACATGGCCTACTGTGTTTCAGGCAGAGGTTCTAGCAATCGCAACGTGCGCCAGATTAATCCTTGAAAAGGGGTTGAAAGGCGCTTTTTTAATCATATTCTCAGACAGCCAGGCGGCTATAAAATCTCTATCCAATAGGGTTATCAGTTCCAGGCTCGTCAAAGAGTGCTATGACACTCTTCAGCTCCTGGCAACGAAAAACAAGGTAATACTATGCTGGGTACCAGGACACTGCGGGATTGAAGGCAACGAGACCGCTGATGAACTGGCCAGAAAAGGCTCCTTGTCTGTCTTTATGGGACCGGAACCTTTTTGCGGACTTAGTTGGTCCTCTTCAAAATCTTTAATCACTAAGTGGGTGGGCTCTGAACGCACTAGGTATTGGACTGAGACAGGAGGCCTCAGACAGGCCAAATTACTTGGGTATCCTTTTTCCAGAAAGGACATAATTAATCTAAATAGAGGCAATATAAGATTGCTTACCGGTTATCTGACCGGTCACAACAATCTACGCGTCCATATGCACCGGATTGGACTCGCCACCGAAACGGACTGCCGTCTATGTCTCGAAGAGGAGGAGACATCGGAACACATTCTGTGCATTTGTCCGGCTTTGGCCAGACTGAGAGTTAGATACTTCAACTCAGCAATAGTCGAGTCTCTCAACATTAGGAACTCGTGTACCAAGTTATTATTGGCTTTTATTAGAGAAGCTGACAGTATCTTGGGCTGTCAGGGCTAGGAACTAACTGCAGGGATACAAAAGATCTTTTAGGTCGCAGTGTCCCTTGATCCTACTTTACCCTATAAATTAACTAACTAACTAACTAACATTGTTATGAGTAGCGTATTCATACCACATTGCTTTCGACAATCTTGAAAATTTGAACAAAAATTAAGTTGCTCCAAAATCGACGGGTTAAGACTCAAATGTGTGCAAATACATACATATATATTCACGTGTACAAAATTAGAACTCGATAAAAGATGATGAAATTTTTGCAATAAAATCCATATGACACATTGTTATGAATAGCGTACTCATACCACATTGCTTTGGACAATCTTGAAAATTTGAACAAAAATTAAATTGCTCCAAAATCGGTCGGGTTTAGACTCAAATGTGGAAATACATACGTATTCACGTGTACAAAATAAGAACTCGATTAAAGATGATGAAATTTTTGCAAAAAAATCCATATGACACATTGTTATGAGTAGCGTATTCATACCACATTGCTTTCGACAATCTTGAAAATTTGAACAAAAATTATGTTGCTCCAAAATCGGTCGGGTTTAGACTCAAATGTGTGGAAATACATACATATTCACGTGTACAAAATTAGAACTCGATAAAAGATGATGGAATTTTTGCAAAAAAATCCATATGACACATTGTTATGAATAGCGAACTCATACCACATTGCCTTGGACAATCCTGAAAATTTGAACAAAAATTTAGTCGCTCCAAAATCGGTGGGTTAAGACTTAAATGTGTGGAAATACATATATATTCGCGTGAACAAAATAAGAACTCGAAAAAAGATGATGAAATTTTTGCAAAAAAATCCATATGACGCATTGTTATAAGTTGCGTACTCATACCACATTGCTTTCGAGAATGTTGAAAATTTGAACAAAAATTAAATTGCTCCAAAATCGGTCGGGTTTAGACTAAAATGTGTGGAAATACATATATATTCGCGTGAACAAAATAAGAACTCGAAAAAAGATGATGAAATTTTTGCAAAAAAATTCACATGACGCATTGTTATAAGTTGCGTACTATACCAATTTGCTTTCAAGAATGTTGAAAATTTGAACAAAAATTAAGTTGCTCCAAAATCGGTCGGGTTTAGACTCAAATGTGTGGAAATACATATATATTCGCGTGAACAAAATAAGAACTCGATTAAAGATGATGAAATTTTTGCAAAAAAATCCATATGACACATTGTTATGAGTAGCGTATTCATACCACATTGCTTTCGACAATCTTGAAAATTTTAACAAAAATTAAGTTGCTCCAAAATCGGTCGGGTTAAGACTCAAATGTGTGGAAATACATACATATATATTCACGTGTACAAAATTAGAACTCGATAAAAGATGATGAAATTTTTGCAATAAAATCCATATGACACATTGTTATGAATAGCGTACTCATACCACATTGCTTTGGACAATCTTGAAAATTTGAACAAAAATTAAATTGCTCCAAAATCGGTCGGGTTTAGACCCAAATGTGTGGAAATACATATATATTCGCGTGAACAAAATAAGAACTCGAAAAAAGATGATGAAATTTTTGCAAAAAAATCCATATGACGCATTGTTATAAGTTGCGTACTCATACCACATTGCTTTCGAGAATGTTGAAAATTTGAACAAAAATTAAGTTGCTCCAAAATCGGTCGGGTTTAGACTCAAAGGTGTGGAAAAACATACATATTCACGTGTACAAAATAAGAAGTCGATTAAAGATGATGAAATTTTTGCAAAAAATTCGTATGACGGATTGTTATGAGTAGCGTATTCATACCACATTGCTTTTGACAATCTTGAAAATTTGAACAAAAATGAGTTGCTCCAACATCGGCGGGTTAAGACTCAAATGTGTGCATATACATATATATTCACGTGTACAAAATAAATAATCGATTAAAGATGATGAAATTTTTGCAAAAAAATCCATATGACACATAGTTATGAGTAGCGTACTCATACCACATTGCTTTGGACAATCTTGAAAATTTGAACAAAAATTAAGTTGCTCCAAAACCAGTCGGGTTTAGACTCAAATGTGTGGAAATACATACATATTCACGTGTACAAAATAAGAACTCGATTAAAGATGATGAAATTTTTGCAAAAAAATCCATATGACACATTGTTATGAGTAGCGTATTCATACCACATTGCTTTCGACAATCTTGAAAATTTGAACAAAAATTATGTGTCTCCAAAATCGGCGGGTTAAGACTCAAATGTGTGCAAATACATATATATTCACGTGTACAAAATTAGAACTCGATTAAAGATGATGAAATTTTTCAAAAAAAAATTCGTATGACGGATTGTTATGAGTAGCGTATTCATACCACATTGCTTTCGACAATCTTGAAAATTTGAACAAAAATGAGTTGCTCCAACATCGGCGGGTTAAGACTCAAATGTGTGCATATACATATATATTCACGTGTACAAAATTAGAACTCGATAAAAGATGATGGAATTTTTGCAAAAAAATCCATATGACACATTGTTATGAATAGCGTACTCATACCACATTGCCTTGGACAATCCTGAAAATTTGAACAAAAATTAAGTCGCTCCAAAATCGGCGGGTTAAGACTTAAATGTGTGCAAATACATATATATTCACGTGAACAAAATAAGAACTCGATTAAAGATGATGAAATTTTTGCAAAAAAATCCATATGACACATTGTTATGAATAGCGTACTCATTCCACATTGCTTTGGACAATCTTGAAAATTTGAACAAAAATTAAATTGCTCCAAAATCGGTCGGGTTTAGACTCAAATGTGTGGAAATACATATATATTCGCGTGAACAAAATAAGAACTCGAAAAAAGATGATGAAATTTTTGCAAAAAAATCCATATGACGCATTGTTATAAGTTGCGTACTCATACCACATTGCTTTCGAGAATGTTGAAAATTTGAACAAAAATAAGGGTGCTCCCAAACCGGTCGGGTTTAGACTCAAATGTGTGGAAATACATATATATTTCGTATACAAAATAAGAACTCGATTAAAGATGATGCAATTTTTGCAAAAAAATCCATATGACACATTGTTATGAATTGCGTACGCATACCACATTGCCTTGGACAATCCTGAAAATTTGAACAAAAATTAAGTCGCTCCAAAATCGGCGGGTTAAGACTTAAATGTGTGCAAATACATATATATTCACGTGTACAAAATTAGAACTCGATTAAAGATGAAATTTTTCAAAAAAATTCGTATGACGGATTGTTATGAGTAGCGTATTCATACCACATTGCTTTCGACAATCTTGAAAATTTGAACAAAAATTAAGTTGCTCCAAAATCGGCGGGTTAAGACTCAAATGTGTGCAAATACATATATATTCACGTGTACAAAATTAGAACTCGATTAAAGATGATGAAATTTTTCAAAAAAATTCGTATGACGGATTGTTATGAGTTGCATACTCATACCACATTGCTTTCGAGAATGGTGAAAATTTGAACAAAAATTAAGTTGCTCCAAAATCGGTCGGGTTTAGACTCAAATGTGTGGAAATACATATATATTCGCGTGAACAAAATAAGAACTCGAAAAAAGATGATGAAATTTTTACAAAAAAATCCATATGACGCATTGTTATGAGTTGCGTACTCATACCACATTGCTTTCGAGAATGTTGAAAATTTGAACAAAAATAAGGTTGCTCCAAAATCGGTCGGGTTTAGACTCAAAGGTGTGGAAAAACATACATATTCACGTGTACAAAATAAGAAGTCGATTAAAGATGATGAAATTTTTGCAAAAAACTCATATGACGCATTGTTATGAGTTGCATACTCATACCACATTGCTTTCGAGAATGGTGAAAACTTGAACAAAAATTAATTTGCTCCAAAATCGGTCGGGTTTAGACTCAAATGTGTGAAAATACATATATATTTACGTATACAAAATAAGAACTCAATTAAAGATGGTGAAATTTTTGCAAAAAAATCCATATGACACATTATTATGAATAGCGTTCTTATACCACATTGCTTTTGACAATCTTAAAAATTTTAACAAAATCTAAGTTGCTTCAAAATCGGTCGGGTTTAGACTCAATTGTGTGGAAATACATATATAATCACGTGTAAAAAATAAATAATCGATTAAAGATGATGAAATTTTTGCAAAAAAATCCATATGACACATAGTTATGAGTAGCGTACTCATACCACATTGCTTTGGACAGTCTTGAAAATTTGAACAAAAATTAAGTTGCTCCAAAACCAGTCGGGTTTAGACTCAAATGTGTGGAAATATATACATATTCACGTGTACAAAATAAGAACTCGATTAAAGATGATGAAATTTTTGCAAAAAAATCCATATGACGCATTGTTATAAGTTGCGTACTCATACCACATTGCTTTCGAGAATGTTGAAAATTTGAACAAAAATAAGGTTGCTTTAAAACCGGTCGGGTTTAGACTCAAATGTGTGGAAATACATATATATTTCGTATACAAAATAAGAACTCGATTAAAGATGATGCAATTTTTGCCAAAAAATCCATATGACACATTGTTATGAATTGCGTACTCATACCACATTGCCTTGGACAATCCTCAAAATTTGAACAAAAATTAAGTCGCTCCAAAATCGGCGGGTTAAGACTTAAATGTGTGCAAATACATATATATTCACGTGTACAAAATTAGAACTCGATTAAAGATGAAATTTTTCAAAAAAATTCGTATGACGGATTGTTATGAGTAGCGTATTCATACCACATTGCTTTCGACAATCTTGAAAATTTGAACAAAAATTAAGTTGCTCCAAAATCGGCGGGTTAAGACTCAAATGTGTGCAAATACATATATATTCACGTGTACAAAATTAGAACTCGATAAAAGATGATGGAATTTTTGCAAAAAAATCCATATGACACATTGTTATGAATAGCGTACTCATACCACATTGCCTTGGACAATCCTGAAAATTTGAACAAAAATTAAGTCGCTCCAAAATCGGCGGGTTAAGACTTAAATGTGTGCAAATACATATATATTCACGTGAACAAAATAAGAACTCGATTAAAGATGATGAAATTTTTGCAAAAAAATCCATATGACACATAGTTATGAGTAGCGTTTTCATACCACATTGCTTTGGACAATCTTGAAAATTTGAACAAAAATTAAGTTGCTCCAAAACCAGTCGGGTTTAGACTCAAAGGTGTGGAAAAACATACATATTCACGTGTACAAAATAAGAAGTCGATTAAAGATGATGAAATTTTTGCAAAAAACTCATATGACGCATTGTTATGAGTTGCATACTCATACCACATTGCTTTCGAGAATGGTGAAAACTTGAACAAAAATTAATTTGCTCCAAAATCGGTCGGGTTTAGACTCAAATGTGTGAAAATACATATATATTTACGTATACAAAATAAGAACTCAATTAAAGATGGTGAAATTTTTGCAAAAAAATCCATATGACACATTATTAAAAATAGCGTTCTTATACCACATTGCTTTTGACAATCTTAAAAATTTTAACAAAATCTAAGTTGCTTCAAAATCGGTCGGGTTTAGACTCAATTGTGTGGAAATACATATATAATCACGTGTAAAAAATAAATAATCGATTAAAGATGATGAAATTTTTGCAAAAAAATCCATATGACACATAGTTATGAGTAGCGTACTCATACCACGTTGCTTTGGACAGTCTTGAAAATTTGAACAAAAATTAAGTTGCTCCAAAACCAGTCGGGTTTAGACTCAAATGTGTGGAAATATATACATATTCACGTGTACAAAATAAGAACTCGATTAAAGATGATGAAATTTTTGCAAAAAAATCCATATGACGCATTGTTATAAGTTGCGTACTCATACCACATTGCTTTCGAGAATGTTGAAAATTTGAACAAAAATAAGGTTGCTCCAAAACCGGTCGGGTTTAGACTCAAATGTGTGGAAATACATATATATTTCGTATACAAAATAAGAACTCGATTAAAGATGATGCAATTTTTGCCAAAAAATCCATATGACACATTGTTATGAATTGCGTACTCATACCACATTGCCTTGGACAATCCTCAAAATTTGAACAAAAATTAAGTCGCTCCAAAATCGGCGGGTTAAGACTTAAATGTGTGCAAATACATATATATTCACGTGTACAAAATTAGAACTCGATTAAAGATGAAATTTTTCAAAAAAATTCGTATGACGGATTGTTATGAGTAGCGTATTCATACCACATTGCTTTCGACAATCTTGAAAATTTGAACAAAAATTAAGTTGCTCCAAAATCGGCGGGTTAAGACTCAAATGTGTGCAAATACATATATATTCACGTGTACAAAATTAGAACTCGATAAAAGATGATGGAATTTTTGCAAAAAAATCCATATGACACATTGTTATGAATAGCGTACTCATACCACATTGCCTTGGACAATCCTGAAAATTTGAACCAAAATTAAGTCGCTCCAAAATCGGCGGGTTAAGACTTAAATGTGTGCAAATACATATATATTCACGTGAACAAAATAAGAACTCGATTAAAGATGATGAAATTTTTGCAAAAAAATCCATATGAAACATTGTTATGAATAGCGTACTCATACCACATTGCTTTGGACAATCTTGAAAATTTGAACAAAAATTAAATTGCTCCAAAATCGGTCGGGTTTAGACTCAAATGTGTGGAAATACATATATATTCGCGTGAACAAAATAAGAACTCGAAAAAAGATGATGAAATTTTTGCAAAAAAATCCATATGACGCATTGTTATAAGTTGCGTACTCATACCACATTGCTTTCGAGAATGTTGAAAATTTGAACAAAAATAAGGTTGCTCCCAAACCGGTCGGGTTTAGACTCAAATGTGTGGAAATACATATATATTTCGTATACAAAATAAGAACTCGATTAAAGATGATGCAATTTTTGCCAAAAAATCCATATGACACATTGTTATGAATTGCGTACTCATACCACATCGCCTTGGACAATCCTCAAAATTTGAACAAAAATTAAGTCGCTCCAAAATCGGCGGGTTAAGACTTAAATGTGTGCAAATACATATATATTCACGTGTACAAAATTAGAACTCGATTAAAGATGAAATTTTTCAAAAAAATTCGTATGACGGATTGTTATGAGTAGCGTATTCATACCACATTGCTTTCGACAATCTTGAAAATTTGAACAAAAATTAAGTTGCTCCAAAATCGGCGGGTTAAGACTCAAATGTGTGCAAATACATATATATTCACGTGTACAAAATTAGAACTCGATTAAAGATGAAATTTTTCAAAAAAATTCGTATGACGGATTGTTATGAGTAGCGTATTCATACCACATTGCTTTCGACAATCTTGAAAATTTGAACAAAAATTAAGTTGCTCCAAAATCGGCGGGTTAAGACTCAAATGTGTGCAAATACATATACATATATTCACGTGTACAAAATTAGAACTCGATTAAAGATGATGAAATTTTTCAAAAAAATTCTTATGACGGATTGTTATGAGTTGCATACTCATACCACATTGCTTTCGACAATCTTGAAAATTTGAACAAAAATTAAGTTGCTTCAAAATCGGTCGGGTTTAGACTCAAATGTGTGGAAAATACATATATATTCGCGTGAACAAAATAAGAACTCGAAAAAAGATGATGAAATTTTTGCAAAAAAATCCATATGACGCATTGTTATGAGTTGCGTACTCATACCACATTGCTTTCGAGAATGTTGAAAATTTGAACAAAAATAAGGTTGCTCCAAAATCGGTCGGGTTTAGACTCAAAGGTGTGGAAAAACATACATATTCACGTGTACAAAATAAGAAGTCGATTAAAGATGATGAAATTTTTGCAAAAAATTCATATGACGCATTGTTATGAGTTGCATACTCATACCACATTGCTTTCGAGAATGGTGAAAACTTGAACAAAAATTAATTTGCTCCAAAATCGGTCGGGTTTAGACTCAAATGTGTGAAAATACATATATATTTACGTATACAAAATAAGAACTCAATTAAAGATGGTGAAATTTTTGCAAAAAAATCCATATGACACATTATTATGAATAGCGTACTTATACCACATTGCTTTTGACAATCTTAAAAATTTTAACAAAATCTAAGTTGCTTCAAAATCGGTCGGGTTTAGACTCAATTGTGTGGAAATACATATATAATCACGTGTAAAAAATAAATAATCGATTAAAGATGATGAAATTTTTGCAAAAAAATCCATATGACACATAGTTATGAGTAGCATACTCATACCACATTGCTTTGGACAATCTTGAAAATTTGAACAAAAATTAAGTTGCTTCAAAACCAGTCGGGTTTAGACTCAAATGTGTGGAAATACATACATATTCACGTGTACAAAATAAGAACTCGATTAAAGATGATGAAATTTTTGCAAAAAAATCCATATGACACATTGTTATGAGTAGCGTATTCATACCACATTGCTTTCGACAATCTTGAAAATTTGAACAAAAATTATGTTGCTCCAAAATCGGCGGGTTAAGACTCAAATGTGTGCAAATACATATATATTCACGTGTACAAAATTAGAACTCGATAAACGATGATGGAATTTTTGCAAAAAGATCCATATGACACATTGTTATGAATAGCGTACTCATACCACATTGCCTTGGACAATCCTAAAAATTTGAACAAAAATTTAGTCGCTCCAAAATCGGCGGGTTAAGACTTAAATGTGTGCAAATACATATATATTCACGTGAACAAAATAAAAAATCGAATAAAGATGATGAAATTTTTGCAATAAAATCCATATGACACATTGTTATGAATAGCGTACTCATACCACATTGCTTTGGACAATCTTGAAAATTTGAACAAAAATTAAATTGCTCCAAAATCGGTCGGGTTTAGACCCAAATGTGTGGAAATACATATATATTCGCGTGAACAAAATAAGAACTCGAAAAAAGATGATGAAATTTTTGCAAAAAAATCCATATGACGCATTGTTATAAGTTGCGTACTCATACCACATTGCTTTCGAGAGTGTTGAAAATTTGAACAAAAATTAAGTTGCTCCAAAATCGGTCGGGTTTAGACTCAAATGTGTGGAAATACATATATATTCGCGTGAACAAAATAAGAACTCGATTAAAGATGATGAAATTTTTGCAAAAAAATCCATATGACACAATGTTATGAGTAGCGTATTCATACCACATTGCTTTCGACAATCTTGAAAATTTGAACAAAAATTATGTTGCTCCAAAATCGGCGGGTTAAGACTGAAATGTGTGCAAATACATATATATTCACGTGTACAAAATTAGAACTCGATTAAAGATGATGAAATTTTTCAAAAAAATTCGTATGACGGATTGTTATGAGTAGCGTACTCATACCACATTGCCTTGGACAATCCTGAAAATTTGAACAAAAATTATCTAAGTCGCTCCAAAATCGGCGGGTTAAGACTTAAATGTGTGCAAATACATATATATTCACGTGAACAAACTAAGAACTCGATTAAAGATGATGAAATTTTTGCAAACAAATTTTTATGACACATTGTTATGAATAGCGTACTCATACCACATTGCTTTGGACAATCTTGAAAATTTGAACAAAAATTAAATTGCTCCAAAATCGGTCGGGTTTAGACTCAAATGTGTGGAAATACATATATATTCGCGTGAACAAAATAAGAACTCGAAAAAAGATGATGAAATTTTTGCAAAAAAATCCATATGACGCATTGTTATGAGTTGCGTACTCATTCCACATTGCTTTCGAGAATGTTGAAAATTTGTACAAAAATAAGGTTGCTCCAAAATCGGTCGGGTTAAGACTCAAAGGTGTGGAAAAACATACATATTCACGTGTACAAAATAAGAAGTCGATTAAAGATGATGAAATTTTTGCAAAAAATTCATATGACGCATTGTTCTGAGTTGCATACTCATACCACATTGCTATCGAGAACAAAATTTAATTTGCTCTAAAATCGGTCGGGTTTAGACTCAAATGTGTGGAAATACATATATATTCGCGTGAACAAAATAAGAACTCGATTAAAGATGATGAAATTTTTGCAAAAAAATCCATATGACACAATGTTATGAGTAGCGTATTCATACCACATTGCTTTCGACAATCTTGAAAATTTGAACAAAAATTATGTTGCTCCAAAATCGGCGGGTTAAGACTGAAATGTGTGCAAATACATATATATTCACGTGAACAAAATAAAAAATCGAATAAAGATGATGAAATTTTTGCAATAAAATCCATATGACACATTGTTATGAATAGCGTACTCATACCACATTGCTTTCGACAATCTTGAAAATTTGAACAAAAATTATGTTGCTCCAAAATCGGCGGGTTAAGACTCAAATGTGTGCAAATACATATATATTCACGTGTACAAAATTAGAACTCGATTAAAGATGATGAAATTTTTCAAAAAAATTCGAATGACGGATTGTTATGAGTAGCGTATTCATACCACATTGCTTTCGACAATCTTGAAAATTTGAACAAAAATTAAGTTGCTTCAAAATCGGTCGGGTTTAGACTCAAATGTGTGGAAATACATATATATTCGCGTGAACAAAATAAGAACTCGAAAAAAGATGATGAAATTTTTGCAAAAAAATCCATAGGACGCATTGTTATGAGTTGCGTACTCATACCACATTGCTTTCGAGAATGTTGAAAATTTGAACAAAAATAAGGTTGCTCCAAAATCGGTCGGGTTTAGACTCAAATGTGTGGAAATACATATATATTCGCGTGAACAAAATAAGAACTCGAAAAAAGATGATGAAATTTTTGCAAAAAAATCCATATGACGCATTGTTATAAGTTGCACTCATACCACATTGCTTTCGAGAATGTTGAAAATTTGAACAAAAATAAGGTTGCTCCAAAACCGGTCGGGTTTAGACTCAAATGTGTGGAAATACATATATATTTCGTATACAAAATAAGAACTCGATTAAAGATGATGCAATTTTTGCAAAAAAATCCATATGACACTTTGTTATGAATTGCGTACTCATACCACATTGCCTTGGACAATCCTGAAAAATTGAACAAAAATTAAGTCGCTCCAAAATCGGCGGGTTAAGACTTAAATGTGTGCAAATACATATATATTCACGTGAACAAAATAAGAACTCGACTAAAGATGATGAAATTTTTGCAAAAAAATCCATATGACACATTGTTATGAATAGCGTACTCATACCACATTGCTTTGGACAATCTTGAAAATTTGAACAAAAATTAAATTGCTCCAAAATCGGTCGGGTTTAGACTACAATGTGTGGAAATACATATATATTCGCGTGAACAAAATAAGAACTCGAAAAAAGATGATGAAATTTTTGCAAAAAACTCCATATGACGCATTGTTATAAGTTGCGTACTCATACCACATTGCTTTCGAGAATGTTGAAAATTTGAACAAAAATAAGGTTGCTCCCAAACCGGTCGGGTTTAGACTCAAATGTGTGGAAATACATATATATTTCGTATACATAATAAGAACTCGATTAAAGATGATGCAATTTTTGCAAAAAAATCCATATGACACATTGTTATGAATTGCGTACTCATACCACATTGCCTTGGACAATCCTGAAAATTTGAACAAAAATTAAGTCGCTCCAAAATCGGCGGGTTAAGACTTAAATGTGTGCAAATACATATATATTTACGTGTACAAAATTAGAACTCGATTAAAGATAAAATTTTTCAAAAAAATTCGTATGACGGATTGTTATGAGTAGCGTATTCATACCACATTGCTTTCGACAATCTTGAAAATTTGAACAAAAATTAAGTTGCTCCAAAATCAGCGGGTTAAGACTCAAATGTGTGCAAATACATATATATTCACGTGTAAAAAATTAGAACTCGATTAAATATGATGAAATTTTTCAAAAAAATTCGTATGACGGATTGTTATGAGTTGCATACTCATACCACATTGCTTTCGACAATCTTGAAAATTTGAACAAAAATTAAGTTGCTTCAAAATCGGTCGGGTTTAGACTCAAATGTGTGGAAATACATATATATTCGCGTGAACAAAATAAGAACTCGAAAAAAGATGATGAAATTTTTGCAAAAAAATCCATAGGACGCATTGTTATGAGTTGCGTACTCATACCACATTGCTTTCGAGAATGTTGAAAATTTGAACAAAAATAAGGTTGCTCCAAAATCGGTCGGGTTTAGACTCAAAGGTGTGGAAAAACATACATATTCACGTGTACAAAATAAGAAGTCGATTAAAGATGATGAAATTTTTGCAAAAAATTCATATGACGCATTGTTATGAGTTGCATACTCATACCACATTGCTTTCGAGAATGGTGAAAACTTGAACAAAAATTAATTTGCTCCAAAATCGGTCGAATTTTGACTCAAATGTGTGAAAATACATATATATTTACGTATACAAAATAAGAACTCAATTAAAGATGGTGAAATTTTTGCAAAAAAATCCATATGACACATTATTATGAATAGCGTACTTATACCACATTGCTTTTGACAATCTAAAAATTTTAACAAAATCTAAGTTGCTTCAAAATCGGTCGGGTTTAGACTCAATTGTGTGGAAATACATATATAATCACATGTAAAAAGTAAATAATCGATTAAAGATGATGAAATTTTTGCAAAAAAATCCATATGACACATAGTTATGAGTAGCGTTTTCATACCACATTGCTTTGGACAATCTTGAAAATTTGAACAAAAATTAAGTTGCTCCAAAACCAGTCGGGTTTAGACTCAAATGTGTGGAAATACATACATATTCACGTGTACAAAATAAGAACTCGATTAAAGATGATGAAATTTTTGCAAAAAAATCCATATGACACATTGTTATGAGTAGCGTATTCATACCACATTGCTTTCGACAATCTTGAAAATTTGAACAAAAATTATGTTGCTCCAAAATCGGCGGGTTAAGACTCAAATGTGTGCAAATACATATATATTCTCGTGTACAAAATTAGAACTCGATTAAAGATGATGAAATTTTTCAAAAAAATTCGTATGACGGATTGTTATGAGTAGCGTATTCATACCACATTGCTTTCGACAATCTTGAAAATTTGAACAAAAATTAAGTTGCTCCAAAATCGGCGGGTTAAGACTCAAATGTGTGCAAATACATATATATTCACGTGTACAAAATTAGAACTCGATAAAAGATGATGGAATTTTTGCAAAAAAATCCATATGACACATTGTTATGAATAGCGTACTCATACCACATTGCCTTGGACAATCCTGAAAATTTGAACAAAAATTAAGTCGCTCCAAAATCGGCGGGTTAACTCGATTAAAGATGATGAAATTTTTGCAAAAAAATCCATATGACACATTGTTATGAATAGCGTACTCATACCACATTGCTTTGGACAATCTTGAAAATTTGAACAAAAATTAAATTGCTCCAAAATCGGTCGGGTTTAGACTCAAATGTGTGGAAATACATATATATTCGCGTGAACAAAATAAGAACTCGAAAAAAGATGATGAAATTTTTGCAAAAAAATCCATATGACGCATTGTTATAAGTTGCGTACTCATACCACATTGCTTTCGAGAATGTTGAAAATTTGAACAAAAATAAGGTTGCTCCCAAACCGGTCGGGTTTAGACTCAAATGTGTGGAAATACATATATATTTCGTATACAAAATAAGAACTCGATTAAAGATGATGCAATTTTTGCAAAAAAATCCATATGACACATTGTTATGAATTGCGTACTCATACCACATTGCCTTGGACAATCCTGAAAATTTGAACAAAAATTAAGTCGCTTCAAAATCGGCGGGTTAAGACTTAAATGTGTGCAAATACATATATATTCACGTGTACAAAATTAGAACTCGATTAAAGATGAAATTTTTCAAAAAAATTCGTATGACGGATTGTTATGAGTAGCGTATTCATACCACATTGCTTTCGACAACCTTGAAAATTTGAACAAAAATTAAGTTGCTCCAAAATCGGTCGGGTTAAGACTCAAATGTGTGCAAATACATATATATTCACGTGTACAAAATTAGAACTCGATTAAAGATGATGAAATTTTTCAAAAAAATTCGTATGACGGATTGTTATGAGTTGCATACTCATACCATATTGCTTTCGACAATCTTGAAAATTTGAACAAAAATTAAGTTGCTCCAAAATCGGTCGGGTTTAGACTCAAATGTGTGGAAATACATATATATTCGCGTGAACAAAATAAGAACTCGAAAAAAGATGATGAAATTTTTGCAAAAAAATCCATATGACGCATTGTTATGAGTTGCGTACTCATACCACATTGCTTTCGAGAATGTTGAAAATTTGAACAAAAATAAGGTTGCTCAAAAATCGGTCGAGTTTAGACTCAAAGGTGTGGAAAAACATACATATTCACGTGTACACAATAAGAAGTCGATTAAAGATGATGAAATTTTTGCAAAAAATTCATATGACGCATTGTTATGAGTTGCATACTCATACCACATTGCTTTCGAGAATGGTGAAAACTTGAACAAAAATTAATTTGCTCCAAAATCGGTCGGGTTTAGACTCAAATGTGTGAAAATACATATATATTTACGTATACAAAATAAGAACTCAATTAAAGATGGTGAAATTTTTGCAAAAAAATCCATATGACACATTATTATGAATAGCGTACTTATATCACATTGCTTTTGACAATCTTAAAAATTTTAACAAAATCTAAGTTGCTTCAAAATCGGTCGGGTTTAGACTCAATTGTGTGGAAATACATATATAATCACGTGTAAAAAATAAATAATCGATTAAAGATGATGAAATTTTTGCAAAAAAATCCATATGACACATAGTTATGAGTAGCGTACTCATACCACATTGCTTTGGACAATCTTGAAAATTTGAACAAAAATTAAGTTGCTCCAAAACCAGTCGGGTTTAGACTCAAATGTGTGGAAATACATACATATTCACGTGTACAAAATAAGAACTCGATTAAAGATGATGAAATTTTTGCAAAAAAATCCATATCACACATTGTTATGAATAGCGTATTCATACCACATTGCTTTCGACAATCTTGAAAATTTGAACAAAAATTATGTTGCTCCAAAATCGGCGGGTTTAGACTCAAATGTGTGCAAATACATATATATTCACGTGTACAAGATTAGAACTCGATTAAAGATGATGAAATTTTTCAAAAAAATTCGTATGACGGATTGTTATGAGTAGCGTATTCATACCACATTGCTTTCGACAATCTTGAAAATTTGAACAAAAATTATGTTGCTCCAAAATCGGCGGGTTAAGACTCAAATGTGTGCAAATACATATATATTCACGTGTACAAAATTAGAACTCGATAAAATATGATGGAATTTTTGCAAAAAAATCCATATGACACATTGTTATGAATAGCGTACTCATACCACATTGCTTTGGACAATCTTGAAAATTTGAACAAAAATTAAATTGCTCCAAAATCGGTCGGGTTTAGACTCAAATGTGTGCAAATACATATATATTCACGTGTACAAGATTAGAACTCGATTAAAGATGATGAAATTTTTCAAAAAAATTCGTATGACGGATTGTTATGAGTAGCGTATTCATACCACATTGCTTTCGACAATCCTGAAAATTTGAACAAAAATTAAGTCGCTCCAAAATCGGTGGGTTAAGACTTAAATGTGTGCAAATACATATATATTCACGTGAACAAAATAAGAACTCGATTATAAATGATGAAATTTTTGCAAAAAAATCCATATGACACATTGTTATGAATAGCGTACTCATACCACATTGCTTTGGACAATCTTGAAAATTTGAACAAAAATTAAATTGCTCCAAAATCGGTCGGGTTTAGACTCAAATGTGTGGAAATACATATATATTCGCGTGAACAAAATAAGAACTCGAAAAAAGATGATGAAATTTTTGCAAAAAAATCCATATGACGCATTGTTATTAGTTGCGTACTCATACCACATTGCTTTCGAGAATGTTGAAAATTTGAACAATAATAAGGTTGCTCCCAAACCGGTCGGGTATAGACTCAAATGTGTGGAAATACATATATATTTCGTATTCAAAATAAGAACTCGATTAAAGATGATGCAATTTTTGCAAAAAAATCCATATGACACATTTTTATGAATTGCGTACTCATACCACATTGCCTTGGACAATCCTGAAAATTTGAACAAAAATTAAGTCGCTCCAAAATCGGCAGGTTAAGACTTAAATGTGTGCAAATACATATATATTCACGTGTACAAAATTAGAACTCGATTAAAGATGAAATTTTTCAAAAAAATTCGTATGACGGATTGTTATGAGTAGCGTATTCATACCACATTGCTTTCGACAATCTTGAAAATTTGAACAAAAATTAAGTTGCTCCAAAATCGGCGGGTTAAGACTCAAATGTGTGCAAATACATATATATTCACGTGTACAAAACTAGAACCCGATTAAAGATGATGAAATTTTTCAAAAAAATTCGTATGACGGATTGTTATGAGTTGCATACTCATACCACATTGCTTTCGACAATCTTGAAAATTTGAACAAAAATTAAGTTGCTCCAAAATCGGTCGGGTTTAGACTCAAATGTGTGGAAATACATATATATTCGCGTGAACAAAATAAGAACTCGAAAAAAGATGATGAAATTTTTGCAAAAAAATCCATATGACGCATTGTTATGAGTTGCGTACTCATACCACATTGCTTTCGAGAATGTTGAAAATTTGAACAAAAATAAGGTTGCTCCAAAATCGGTCGGGTTTAGACTCAAAGGTGTGGAAAAACATACATATTCACGTGTACAACATAAGAAGTCGATTAAAGATGATGACATTTTTGCAAAAAATTCATATGACGCATTGTTATGAGTTGCATACTCATACCACATTGCTTTCGAGAATGGTGAAAACTTGAACAAAAATTAATTTGCTCCAAAATCGGTCGGGTTTAGACTCAAATGTGTGAAAATACATATATATTTACGTATACAAAATAAGAACTCAATTAAAGATGGTGAAATTTTTGCAAAAAAATCCATATGACACATTATTATGAATAGCGTACTTATACCACATTGCTTTCGACAATCTTGAAAATTTGAACAAAAATTAAGTTGCTCCAAAATCGGCGGGTTAAGACTCAAATGTGTGCAAATACATATATATTCACGTGTACAAAACTAGAACCCGATTAAAGATGATGAAATTTTTCAAAAAAATTCGTATGACGGATTGTTATGAGTTGCATACTCATACCACATTGCTTTCGACAATCTTGAAAATTTGAACAAAAATTAAGTTGCTCCAAAATCGGTCGGGTTTAGACTCAAATGTGTGGAAATACATATATATTCGCGTGAACAAAATAAGAACTCGAAAAAAGATGATGAAATTTTTGCAAAAAAATCCATATGACGCATTGTTATGAGTTGCGTACTCATACCACATTGCTTTCGAGAATGTTGAAAATTTGAACAAAAATAAGGTTGCTCCAAAATCGGTCGGGTTTAGACTCAATTGTGTGGAAATACATATATAATCACGTGTAAAAAATAAATAATCGATTAAAGATGATGAAATTTTTTCAAAAAAATCCATATGACACATAGTTATGAATAGCGTACTCATACCACATTGCTTTGGACAATCTTGAAAATTTGAACAAAAATTAAGTTGCTCCAAAACCAGTCGGGTTTAGACTCAAATGTGTGGAAATACATACATATTCACGTGTACAAAATAAGAACTCGATTAAAGATGATGGAATTTTTGCAAAAAAATCCATATGACACATTGTTATGAGTAGCGTGCTCATACCACATTGCTTTCGACAATCTTGAAAATTATAAGAAAAATTAAGAAGCTCCAAAATCGGTCGGATTTAGACTCAAATGTGTGGAAATACATTTATATTCACGTCTACAAAATAAGAACTCGAATAAAGATGATGAAATTTTTGCAAAAGAGTCCATATGACACACTGTTATGAGTAACCTACTCATACCACATTGCTTTTGGCAATCTAAAAAATTTGAACAAAAATTAAGTTGCTCCAAAATCGGTCGGGTTTAGACTCAAATGTGTGGAAATACATATATTTTTACTCATACAAAATGTGAACTCGATTAAAGATGATGAAATTTTTACAAAAGAATCCATATGACGCATTGTTATAAGTTGCGTACTCATACCACATTGCTTTCGAGAATGTTGAAAATTTGAACAAAAATAAGGTTGCTCCCAAACCGGTCGGGTATAGACTCAAATGTGTGGAAATACATATATATTTCGTATTCAAAATAAGAACTCGATTAAAGATGATGCAATTTTTGCAAAAAAATCCATATGACACATTTTTATGAATTGCGTACTCATACCACATTGCCTTGGACAATCCTGAAAATTTGAACAAAAATTAAGTCGCTCCAAAATCGGCAGGTTAAGACTTAAATGTGTGCAAATACATATATATTCACGTGTACAAAATTAGAACTCGATTAAAGATGAAATTTTTCAAAAAAATTCGTATGACGGATTGTTATGAGTAGCGTATTCATACCACATTGCTTTCGACAATCTTGAAAATTTGAACAAAAATTAAGTTGCTCCAAAATCGGCGGGTTAAGACTCAAATGTGTGCAAATACATATATATTCACGTGTACAAAACTAGAACCCGATTAAAGATGATGAAATTTTTCAAAAAAATTCGTATGACGGATTGTTATGAGTTGCATACTCATACCACATTGCTTTCGACAATCTTGAAAATTTGAACAAAAATTAAGTTGCTCCAAAATCGGTCGGGTTTAGACTCAAATGTGTGGAAATACATATATATTCGCGTGAACAAAATAAGAACTCGAAAAAAGATGATGAAATTTTTGCAAAAAAATCCATATGACGCATTGTTATGAGTTGCGTACTCATACCACATTGCTTTCGAGAATGTTGAAAATTTGAACAAAAATAAGGTTGCTCCAAAATCGGTCGGGTTTAGACTCAAAGGTGTGGAAAAACATACATATTCACGTGTACAACATAAGAAGTCGATTAAAGATGATGACATTTTTGCAAAAAATTCATATGACGCATTGTTATGAGTTGCATACTCATACCACATTGCTTTCGAGAATGGTGAAAACTTGAACAAAAATTAATTTGCTCCAAAATCGGTCGGGTTTAGACTCAAATGTGTGAAAATACATATATATTTACGTATACAAAATAAGAACTCAATTAAAGATGGTGAAATTTTTGCAAAAAAATCCATATGACACATTATTATGAATAGCGTACTTATACCACATTGCTTTCGACAATCTTGAAAATTTGAACAAAAATTAAGTTGCTCCAAAATCGGCGGGTTAAGACTCAAATGTGTGCAAATACATATATATTCACGTGTACAAAACTAGAACCCGATTAAAGATGATGAAATTTTTCAAAAAAATTCGTATGACGGATTGTTATGAGTTGCATACTCATACCACATTGCTTTCGACAATCTTGAAAATTTGAACAAAAATTAAGTTGCTCCAAAATCGGTCGGGTTTAGACTCAAATGTGTGGAAATACATATATATTCGCGTGAACAAAATAAGAACTCGAAAAAAGATGATGAAATTTTTGCAAAAAAATCCATATGACGCATTGTTATGAGTTGCGTACTCATACCACATTGCTTTCGAGAATGTTGAAAATTTGAACAAAAATAAGGTTGCTCCAAAATCGGTCGGGTTTAGACTCAATTGTGTGGAAATACATATATAATCACGTGTAAAAAATAAATAATCGATTAAAGATGATGAAATTTTTTCAAAAAAATCCATATGACACATAGTTATGAATAGCGTACTCATACCACATTGCTTTGGACAATCTTGAAAATTTGAACAAAAATTAAGTTGCTCCAAAACCAGTCGGGTTTAGACTCAAATGTGTGGAAATACATACATATTCACGTGTACAAAATAAGAACTCGATTAAAGATGATGGAATTTTTGCAAAAAAATCCATATGACACATTGTTATGAGTAGCGTGCTCATACCACATTGCTTTCGACAATCTTGAAAATTATAAGAAAAATTAAGAAGCTCCAAAATCGGTCGGATTTAGACTCAAATGTGTGGAAATACATTTATATTCACGTCTACAAAATAAGAACTCGAATAAAGATGATGAAATTTTTGCAAAAGAGTCCATATGACACACTGTTATGAGTAACCTACTCATACCACATTGCTTTTGGCAATCTAAAAAATTTGAACAAAAATTAAGTTGCTCCAAAATCGGTCGGGTTTAGACTCAAATGTGTGGAAATACATATATTTTTACTCATACAAAATGTGAACTCGATTAAAGATGATGAAATTTTTACAAAAGAATCCATATGACGCATTGTTATAAGTTGCGTACTCATACCACATTGCTTTCGAGAATGTTGAAAATTTGAACAAAAATAAGGTTGCTCCCAAACCGGTCGGGTTTAGACTCAAATGTGTGGAAATCCATATTTATTTCGTATACAAAATAAGAACTCGATTAAAGATGATGCAATTTTTGCAAAAAAATCCATATGACACATTGTTATGAATTGCGTACTCATACCACATTGCCTTGGACAATCCTGAAAATTTGAACAAAAATTAAGTCGCTCCAAAATCGGCGGGTTAAGACTTAAATGTGTGCAAATACATATATATTCACGTGTACAAAATTAGAACTCGATTAAAGATGAAATTTTTCAAAAAAATTCGTATGACGGATTGTTATGAGTAGCGTATTCATACCACATTGCTTTCGACAATCTTGAAAATTTGAACAAAAATTAAGTTGCTCCAAAATCGGCGGGTTAAGACTCAAATGTGTGCAAATACATATATATTCACGTGTACAAAACTAGAACCCGATTAAAGATGATGAAATTTTTCAAAAAAATTCGTATGACGGATTGTTATGAGTTGCATACTCATACCACATTGCTTTCGACAATCTTGAAAATTTGAACAAAAATTAAGTTGCTCCAAAATCGGTCGGGTTTAGACTCAAATGTGTGGAAATACATATATATTCGCGTGAACAAAATAAGAACTCGAAAAAAGATGATGAAATTTTTGCAAAAAAATCCATATGACGCATTGTTATGAGTTGCGTACTCATACCACATTGCTTTCGAGAATGTTGAAAATTTGAACAAAAATAAGGTTGCTCCAAAATCGGTCGGGTTTAGACTCAAAGGTGTGGAAAAACATACATATTCACGTGTACAACATAAGAAGTCGATTAAAGATGATGACATTTTTGCAAAAAATTCATATGACGCATTGTTATGAGTTGCATACTCATACCACATTGCTTTCGAGAATGGTAAAAACTTGAACAAAAATTAATTTGCTCCAAAATCGGTCGGGTTTAGACTCAAATGTGTGAAAATACATATATATTTACGTATACAAAATAAGAACTCAATTAAAGATGGTGAAATTTTTGCAAAAAAATCCATATGACACATTATTATGAATAGCGTACTTATACCACATTGCTTTCGACAATCTTGAAAATTTGAACAAAAATTAAGTTGCACCAAAATCGGCGGGTTAAGACTCAAATGTGTGCAAATACATATATATTCACGTGTACAAAACTAGAACCCGATTAAAGATGATGAAATTTTTCAAAAAAATTCGTATGACGGATTGTTATGAGTTGCATACTCATACCACATTGCTTTCGACAATCTTGAAAATTTGAACAAAAATTAAGTTGCTCCAAAATCGGTCGGGTTTAGACTCAAATGTGTGGAAATACATATATATTCGCGTGAACAAAATAAGAACTCGAAAAAAGATGATGAAATTTTTGCAAAAAAATCCATATGACGCATTGTTATGAGTTGCGTACTCATACCACATTGCTTTCGAGAATGTTGAAAATTTGAACAAAAATAAGGTTGCTCCAAAATCGGTCGGGTTTAGACTCAATTGTGTGGAAATACATATATAATCACGTGTAAAAAATAAATAATCGATTAAAGATGATGAAATTTTTTCAAAAAAATCCATATGACACATAGTTATGAATAGCGTACTCATACCACATTGCTTTGGACAATCTTGAAAATTTGAACAAAAATTAAGTTGCTCCAAAACCAGTCGGGTTTAGACTCAAATGTGTGGAAATACATACATATTCACGTGTACAAAATAAGAACTCGATTAAAGATGATGGAATTTTTGCAAAAAAATCCATATGACACATTGTTATGAGTAGCGTGCTCATACCACATTGCTTTCGACAATCTTGAAAATTATAAGAAAAATTAAGAAGCTCCAAAATCGGTCGGATTTAGACTCAAATGTGTGGAAATACATTTATATTCACGTCTACAAAATAAGAACTCGAATAAAGATGATGAAATTTTTGCAAAAGAGTCCATATGACACACTGTTATGAGTAACCTACTCATACCACATTGCTTTCGGCAATCTAAAAAATTTGAACAAAAATTAAGTTTGTCCAAAATCGGTCGGGTTTAGACTCAAATGTGTGGAAATACATATATTTTTACTCATACAAAATGTGAACTCGATTAAAGATGATGAAATTTTTACAAAAGAATCCATATGACGCATTGTTATAAGTTGCGTACTCATACCACATTGCTTTCGAGAATGTTGAAAATTTGAACAAAAATAAGGTTGCTCCCAAACCGGTCGGGTTTAGACTCAAATGTGTGGAAATCCATATTTATTTCGTATACAAAATAAGAACTCGATTAAAGATGATGCAATTTTTGCAAAAAAATCCATATGACACATTGTTATGAATTGCGTACTCATACCACATTGCCTTGGACAATCCTGAAAATTTGAACAAAAATTAAGTCGCTCCAAAATCGGCGGGTTAAGACTTAAATGTGTGCAAATACATATATATTCACGTGTACAAAATTAGAACTCGATTAAAGATGAAATTTTTCAAAAAAATTCGTATGACGGATTGTTATGAGTAGCGTATTCATACCACATTGCTTTCGACAATCTTGAAAATTTGAACAAAAATTAAGTTGCTCCAAAATCTGAGGGTTAAGACTCAAATGTGTGCAGATACATATATATTCACGTGTACAAAATTAGAACTCGATTAAAGATGATGAAATTTTTCAAAAAAATTCGTATGACGGATTGTTATGAGTTGCATACTCATACCACATTGCTTTCGACAATCTTGAAAATTTGAACAAAAATTAAGTTGCTCCAAAATCGGTCGGGTTTAGACTCAAATGTGTGGAAATACATATATATTCGCGTGAACAAAATTAGAACTCGAAAAAAGATGATGAAATTTTTGCAAAAAAATCCATATGACGCATTGTTCTAAGTTGCGTACTCATACCACATTGATTTCGAGAATGTTGAAAATTTGAACAAAAATAAGGTTGCTCCCAAACCGGTCGGGTTTAGGCTCAAATGTGTGGAAATCCATATTTATTTCGTATACAAAATAAGAACTCGATTAAAGATGATGCAATTTTTGCAAAAAAATCCATATGACACATTGTTATGAATTGCGTACTCATACCACATTGCCTTGGACAATCCTGAAAATTTGAACAAAAATTAAGTCGCTCCAAAATCGGCGGGTTAAGACTTAAATGTGTGCAAATACATATATATTCACGTGTACAAAATTAGAACTCGATTAAAGATGAAATTTTTCAAAAAAATTCGTATGACGGATTGTTATGAGTAGCGTATTCATACCACATTGCTTTCGACAATCTTGAAAATTTGAACAAAAATTAAGTTGCTCCAAAATCTGTGGGTTAAGACTCAAATTGTGCAGATACATATATATTCACGTGTACAAAATTAGAACTCGATTAAAGATGATGAAATTTTTCAAAAAAAATTCGTATGACGGATTGTTATGAGTTGCATTCTCATACCACATTGCTTTCGACAATCTTGAAAATTTGAACAAAAATTAAGTTGCTCCAAAATCGGTCGGGTTTACCTTCAAATGTGTGGAAATACATATATATTCGCGTGAACAAAATAAGAACTCGAAAAAAGATGATGAAATTTTTGCAAAAAAATCCATATGACGCATTGTTATGAGTTGCGTACTCATACCACATTGCTTTCGAGAATGTTGAAAATTTGAACAAAAATAAGGTTGCTCCAAAATCGGTCGGGTTTAGACTCAATTGTGTGGAAATACATATATAATCACGTGTAAAAAATAAATAATCGATTAAAGATGATGAAATTTTTTCAAAAAAATCCATATGACACATAGTTATGAATAGCGTACTCATACCACATTGCTTTGGACAATCTTGAAAATTTGAACAAAAATTAAGTTGCTCCAAAACCAGTCGGGTTTAGACTCAAATGTGTGGAAATACATACATATTCACGTGTACAAAATAAGAACTCGATTAAAGATGATGGAATTTTTGCAAAAAAATCCATATGACACATTGTTATGAGTAGCGTGCTCATACCACATTGCTTTCGACAATCTTGAAAATTATAAGAAAAATTAAGAAGCTCCAAAATCGGTCGGATTTAGACTCAAATGTGTGGAAATACATTTATATTCACGTCTACAAAATAAGAACTCGAATAAAGATGATGAAATTTTTGCAAAAGAGTCCATATGACACATTGTTATGAATTGCGTACTCATACCACATTGCCTTGGACAATCCTGAAAATTTGAACAAAAATTAAGTCGCTCCAAAATCGGCGGGTTAAGACTTAAATGTGTGCAAATACATATATATTCACGTGTACAAAATTAGAACTCGATTAAAGATGAAATTTTTCAAAAAAATTCGTATGACGGATTGTTATGAGTAGCGTATTCATACCACATTGCTTTCGACAATCTTGAAAATTTGAACAAAAATTAAGTTGCTCCAAAATCTGAGGGTTAAGACTCAAATGTGTGCAGATACATATATATTCACGTGTACAAAATTAGAACTCGATTAAAGATGATGAAATTTTTCAAAAAAATTCGTATGACGGATTGTTATATGTTGCATACTCATACCACATTGCTTTCGACAATCTTGAAAATTTGAACAAAAATTAAGTTGCTCCAAAATCGGTCGGGTTTAGACTCAAATGTGTGGAAATACATATATATTCGCGTGAACAAAATTAGAACTCGAAAAAAGATGATGAAATTTTTGCAAAAAAATCCATATGACGCATTGTTCTAAGTTGCGTACTCATACCACATTGATTTCGAGAATGTTGAAAATTTGAACAAAAATAAGGTTGCTCCCAAACCGGTCGGGTTTAGGCTCAAATGTGTGGAAATCCATATTTATTTCGTATACAAAATAAGAACTCGATTAAAGATGATGCAATTTTTGCAAAAAAATCCATATGACACATTGTTATGAATTGCGTACTCATACCACATTGCCTTGGACAATCCTGAAAATTTGAACAAAAATTAAGTCGCTCCAAAATCGGCGGGTTAAGACTTAAATGTGTGCAAATACATATATATTCACGTGTACAAAATTAGAACTCGATTAAAGATGAAATTTTTCAAAAAAATTCGTATGACGGATTGTTATGAGTAGCGTATTCATACCACATTGCTTTCGACAATCTTGAAAATTTGAACAAAAATTAAGTTGCTCCAAAATCTGTGGGTTAAGACTCAAATGTGTGCAGATACATATATATTCACGTGTACAAAATTAGAACTCGATTAAAGATGATGAAATTTTTCAAAAAAAATTCGTATGACGGATTGTTATGAGTTGCATTCTCATACCACATTGCTTTCGACAATCTTGAAAATTTGAACAAAAATTAAGTTGCTCCAAAATCGGTCGGGTTTACCTTCAAATGTGTGGAAATACATATATATTCGCGTGAACAAAATAAGAACTCGAAAAAAGATGATGAAATTTTTGCAAAAAAATCCATATGACGCATTGTTATGAGTTGCGTACTCATACCACATTGCTTTCGAGAATGTTGAAAATTTGAACAAAAATAAGGTTGCTCCAAAATCGGTCGGGTTTAGACTCAAAGGTGTGGAAAAACATACATATTCACGTGTACAAAATAAGAAGTCGATTAAAGATGATGAAATTTTTGCAAAAAATTCATATGACGCATTGTTATGAGTTGCATACTCATACCACATTGCTTTTGAGAATGGTGAAAACTTGAACAAAAATTAATTTGCTCCAAAATCGGTCGGGTTTAGACTCAAATGTGCGAAAATACATATATATTTACGTATACAAAATAAGAACTCGATTAAAGATGATGAAATTTTTGCAAAAAAATCCATATGACACATTGTTATGAGTAGCGTATTCATACCACATTGCTTTCGACAATCTTGAAAATTTGAACAAAAATTATGTTGCTCCAAAATCGGCGGGTTAAGACTCAAATGTGTGCAAATACATATATATTCACGTGTACAAAATTAGAACTCGATAAAAGATGATGGAATTTTTGCAAAAAAATCCATATGACACATTGTTATGAATAGCGTACTCATACCACATTGCCTTGGACAATCCTGAAAATTTGAACAAAAATTAAGTCGCTCCAAAATCGGCGGGTTAAGACTTAAATGTGTGCAAATACATATATATTCACGTGAACAAAATAAGAACTCGGTTAAAGATGATGAAATTTTTGCAAAAAAATCCATATGACACATTGTTATGAGTAGCGTATTCATACCACATTGCTTTCGACAATCTTGAAAATTTGAACAAAAATTATCTTGCTTCAAAATCGGCGGGTTAAGACTCAAATGTGTGCAAATACATATATATTCACGTGTACAAAATTAGAACTCGATAAAAGATGATGGAATTTTTGCAAAAAAATCCATATGACACATTGTTATGAATAGCGTACTCATACCACATTGCCTTGGACAATCCTAAAAATTTGAACAAAAATTAAGTCGCTCCAAAATCGGCGGGTTAAGACTTAAATGTGTGCAAATACATATATATTCACCTGAACAAAATAAGAACTCGATTAAAGATGATGAAATTTTTGCAAAAAAATCCATATGACACATTGTTATGAATAGCGTACTCATACCACATTGCTTTGGACAATCTTGAAAATTTGAACATAAATTAAATTGCTCCAAAATCGGTCGGGTTTAGACTCAAATGTGTGGAAATACATATATATTCGCGTGAACAAAATAAGAACTCGAAAAAAGATGATGAAATGTTTGCAAAAAAATCCATATGACGCATTGTTATAAGTTGCGTACTCATACCACATTGCTTTCGAGAATGTTGAAAATTTGAAAAAAAATAAGGTTGCTCCCAAACCGGTCGGGTTTAGACTCAAATGTGTGGAAATACATATAAATTTCGTATACAAAATAAGAACTCGATTAAAGATGATGCAATTTTTGCAAAAAAAACCATATGACACATTGTTATGAATTGCGTACTCATACCACATTGCCTTGGACAATCCTGAAAATTTTAACAAAAATTAAGTCGCTCCAAAATCGGCGGGTTAAGACTTAAATGTGTGCAAATACATATATATTCACGTGTACAAAATTTGAACTCGATTAAAGATGAAATTTTTCAAAAAAATTCGTATGACGGATTGTTATGAGTAGCGTATTCATACCACATTGCTTTCGACAATCTTGAAAATTTGAACAAAAATTAAGTTGCTCCAAAATCGGCGGGTTAAGACTCAAATATGTGCAAATACATATATATTCACGTGTACAAAATTAGAACTCGATTAAAGATGATGAAATTTTTCAAAAAAATTCGTATGACGGATTGTTATGAGTTGCATACTCATACCACATTGCTTTCGACAATCTTGAAAATTTGAACAAAAATTAAGTTGCCCCAAAATCGGTCGGGTTTAGACTCAAATGTGTGGAAATACATATATATTCGCGTGAACAAAATAAGAACTCGAAAAAAGATGATGCAATTTTTGCAAAAAAATCCATATGACGCATTGTTATGAGTTGCGTACTCATACCACATTGCTTTCGAGAATGTTGAAAATTTGAACAAAAATAAGGTTGCTCCAAAATCGGTCGGGTTTAGACTCAAAGGTGTGGAAAAACATACATATTCACGGGTACAAAATAAGAAGTCGATTAAAGATGATGAAATTTTTGCAAAAAATTCATATGACGCATTGTTATGAGTTGCATACTCATACCACATTGCTTTCGAGAATGGTGAAAACTTGAACAAAAATTAATTTGCTCCAAAATCGGTCGGGTTTATACTCAAATGTGTGAAAATACATATGTATTTACGTATACAAAATAAGAACTCAATTAAAGATGGTGAAATTTTTGCAAAAAAATCCATATGACACATTATTATGAATAGCGTACTTATACGACATTGCTTTTGACAATCTTAAAAATTTTAACAAAATCTAAGTTGCTTCAAAATCGGTCGGGGTTAGACTCAATTGTGTGGAAATACATATATAATCACGTGTAAAAAATAAATAATCGATTAAAGATGATGAAATTTTTGCAAAAAAATCCATATGACACATAGTTATGAGTAGCGTACTCATACCACATTGCTTTGGACAATCTTGAAAATTTGAACAAAAATTAAGTTGCTCCAAAACCAGTCGGGTTTAGACTCAAATGTGTGGAAATACATACATATTCACGTGTACAAAATAAGAACTCGATTAAAGATGATGAAATTTTTGCAAAAAAATCCATATGACACATTGTTATGAGTAGCGTATTCATACCACATTGCTTTCGACAATCTTGAAAATTTGAACAAAAATTATGTTGCTCCAAAATCGGCGGGTTAAGACTCAAATGTGTGCAAATACATATATATTCACGTGTACAAAATTAGAACTCGATTAAAGATGATGAAATTTTTCAAAAAAATTCGTATGACGGATTGTTATGAGTAGCGTATTCATACCACATTGCTTTCGACAATCTTGAAAATTTCAACAAAAATTAAGTTGCTCCAAAATCGGCGGGTTAAGACTCAAATGTGTGCAAATACATATATATTCACGTGTACAAAATTAGAACTCGATAAAAGATGATGGAATTTTTGCAAAAAAATCCATATGACACATTGTTATGAATAGCGTACTCATACCACATTGCCTTGGACAATCCTGAAAATTTGAACAAAAATTAAGTCGCTCCAAAATCGGCGGGTTAAGACTTAAATGTGTGCAAATACATATATATTCACGTGAACAAAATAAGAACTCGATTAAAGATGATGAAATTTTTGCAAAAAATCCATATGACACATTGTTATGAATAGCGTTCTCATACCACATTGCTTTGGACAATCTTGAAAATTTGAACAAAAATTAAATTGCTCCAAAATCGGTCGGGTTTAGACTCAAATGTGTGGAAATACATATATATTCGCGTGAACAAAATAAGAACTCGAAAAAAGATGATGAAATTTTTGCAAAAAAATCCATATGACGCATTGTTATAAGTTGCGTACTCATACCACATTGCTTTCGAGAATGTTGAAAATTTGAACAAAAATAAGGTTGCTCCCAAACCGTTCGGGTTTAGACTCAAATGTGTGGAAATACATATATATTTCGTATACAAAATAAGAACTCGATTAAAGATGATGCAATTTTTGCAAAAAAATCCATATGACACATTGTTATGAATTGCGTACTCATACCACATTGCCTTGGACAATCCTGAAAATTTGAACAAAAATTAAGTCGCTCCAAAATCGGCGGGTTAAGACTCAAATGTGTAGAAATACATATATATTCACGTGTACAAAATTAGAACTCGATAAAAGATGATGGAATTTTTGCAAAAAAATCCATATGACGCATTGTTATGAGTTGCGTACTCATACCACATTGCTTTCGAGAATGTTGAAAATTTGAACAAAAATAAGGTTGCTCCAAAATCGGTCGGGTTTAGACTCAAAGGTGTGGAAAAACATACATATTCACGTGTACAAAATAAGAAGTCGATTAAAGATGATGAAATTTTTGCAAAAAATTCATATGACGCATTGTTATGAGTTGCATACTCATACCACATTGCTTTCGAGAATGGTGAAAACTTGAACAAAAATTAAGTTGCTCCAAAATCGGTCGGGTTTAGACTCAAATGTGTGAAAATACATATATATTTACGTATACAAAATAAGAACTCAATTAAAGATGGTGAAATTTTTGCAAAAAAATCCATATGACACATTATTATGAATAGCGTACTTATACCACATTTCTTTTGACAATCTTAAAAATTTTAACAAAATCTAAGTTGCTTCAAAATCGGTCGGGTTTAGACTCAATTGTGTGGAAATACATATATAATCACGTGTAAAAAATAAATAATCGATTAAAGATGATGAAATTTTTGCAAAAAAATCCATATGACACATAGTTATGAGTAGCGTACTCATACCACATTGCTTTGGACAATCTTGAAAATTGGAACAAAAATTAAGTTGCTCCAAAACTAGTCGGGTTTAGACTCAAATGTGTGGAAATACATACATATTCACGTGTACAAAATAAGAACTCAATTAAAGATGATGAAATTTTTGCAAAAAAATCCATATGACACATTGTTATGAGTAGCGTATTCATACCACATTGCTTTCGACAATTTTGAAAATTTGAACAAAAATTATGTTGCTCCAAAATCGGCGGGTTAAGACTCAAATGTGTGCAAATACATATATATTCACGTGTACAAAATTAGAACTCGATAAAAGATGATGGAATTTTTGCAAAAAAATCCATATGACACATTGTTATGAATAGCGTACGCATACCACATTGCCTTGGACAATCCTCAAAATTTGAACAAAAATTAGGTCGCTCCAAAATCGGCGGGTTAAGACTTAAATGTGTGCAAATACATATATATTCACGTGAACAAAATAAGAACTCGATTAAAGATGATGAAATTTTTGCAAAAAAATCCATATGACACATTTTTATGAATAGCGTACTCATACCACATTGCTTTGGACAATCTTGAAAATTTGAACAAAAATTAAATTGCTCCAAAATCGGTCGGGTTTAGACTCAAATGTGTGGAAATACATATATATTCGCGTGAACAAAATAAGAACTCGAAAAAAGATGATGAAATTTTTGCAAAAAAATCCATATGACGCATTGTTATAAGTTGCGTACTCATACCACATTGCTTTCGAGAATGTTGAAAATTTGAACAAAAATAAGGTTGCTCCCAAACCGGTCGGGTTTAGACTCAAATGTGTGGAAATACATATATATTTCGTATACAAAATAAAAACTCGATTAAAGATGATGCAATTTTTGCAAAAAAATCCATATGACACATTGTTATGAATTGCGTACTCATACCACATTGCCTTGGACAATCCTGAAAATTTGAACAAAAATTAAGTCGCTCCAAAATCGGCGGGTTAAGACTTAAATGTGTGCAAATACATATATATTCACGTGTACAAAATTAGAACTCGATTAGAGATGAAATTTTTCAAAAAAATTCGTATGACGGATTGTTATGAGTAGCGTATTCATACCACATTGCTTTCGACAATCTTGAAAATTTGAACAAAAATTAAGTTGCTCCAAAATCGGCGGGTTAAGACTCAAATATGTGCAAATACATATATATTCACGTGTACAAAATTAGAACTCGATTAAAGATGATGAAATTTTTCAAAAAAATTCGTATGACGGATTGTTATGAGTTGCATACTCATACCACATTGCTTTCGACAATCTTGAAAATTTGAACAAAAATTTAGTTGCTCCAAAATCCGTCGGGTTTAGACTCAAATGTGTGGAAATACATATATATTCGCGTGAACAAAATAAGAACTCGAAAAAAGATGATGAAATTTTTGCAAAAAAATCCATATGACGCATTGTTATGAGTTGCGTACTCATACCACATTGCTTTCGAGAATGTTGAAAATTTGAACAAAAATAAGGTTGCTCCAAAATCGGTCGGGTTTAGACTCAAATGTGTGAAAATACATATATATTTACGTATACAAAATAAGAACTCAATTAAAGATGGTGAAATTTTTGCAAAAAAATCCATATGACACATTATTATGAATAGCGTACTTATACGACATTGCTTTTGACAATCTTAAAAATTTTAACAAAATCTAAGTTGCTTCAAAATCGGTCGGGTTTAGACTCAATTGTGTGGAAATACATATATAATCACGTGTAAAAAATAAATAATCGATTAAAGATGATGAAATTTTTGCAAAAAAATCCATATGACACATAGTTATGAGTAGCGTACTCATACCACATTGCTTTGGACAATCTTGAAAATTTGAACAAAAATTAAGTTGCTCCAAAACCAGTCGGGTTTAGACTCAAATGTGTGGAAATACATACATATTCACGTCTACAAAATAAGAACTCGATTAAAGATGATGAAATTTTTGCAAAAAAATCCATATGACACATTGTTATGAGTAGCGTATTCATACCACATTGCTTTCGACAATCTTGAAAATTTGAACAAAAATTATGTTGCTCCAAAATCGGCGGGTTAAGACTCAAATGTGTGCAAATACATATATATTCACGTGTACAAAATTAGAACTCGATTAAAGATGATGAAATTTTTCAAAAAAATTCGTATGACGGATTGTTATGAGTAGCGTATTCATACCACATTGCTTTCGATAATCTTGAAAATTTGAACAAAAATTAAGTTGCTCCAAAATCGGCGGGTTAAGACTCAAATGTGTGCAAATACATATATATTCACGTGTACAAAATTAGAACTCGATAAAAGATGATGGAATTTTTGCAAAAAAATCCATATGACACATTGTTATGAATAGCGTACTCATACCACATTGCCTTGCACAATCCTGAAAATTTGAACAAAAATTAAGTCGCTCCAAAATCGGCGGGTTAAGACTTAAATGTGTGCAAATACATATATATTCACGTGAACAAAATAAGAACTCTATTAAAGATGATGAAATTTTTGCAAAAAATCCATATGACACATTGTTATGAATAGCGTACTCATACCACATTGCTTTGGACAATCTTGAAAATTTGAACAAAAATTAAATTGCTCCAAAATCGGTCGGGTTTAGACTCAAATGTGTGGAAATACATATATATTCGCGTGAACAAAATAAGAACTCGAAAAAAGATGATGAAATTTTTGCAAAAAAATCCATATGACGCATTGTTATAAGTTGCGTACTCATACCATATTGCTTTCGAGAATGTTGAAAATTTTAACAAAAATAATGTTGCTCCCAAACCGGTCGGGTTTAGACTCAAATGTGTGGAAATACATATATATTTCGTATACAAAATAAGAACTCGATTAAAGATGATGCAATTTTTGCAAAAAAATCCATATGACACATTGTTATGAATTGCGTACTCATACCACATTGCCTTGGACAATCCTGAAAATTTGAACAAAAATTAAGTCGCTCCAAAATCGGCGGGTTAAGACTCAAATGTGTAGAAATACATATACATTCACGTGAACAAAATAAGAACTCGATTGAAGATGTTGCAATTTTTGCAAAAAAATCCATATGACGCATAGTTATGAGTAGCGTACTCATACCACATTGCTTTCGACAATCTTGAAAATTTGAACAAAAATTAAGTTGCTCCAAAATCGGTCGGGTTTAGACTCAAATGTGTAGAAATACATATATATTAACGTGTACAAAATAAGAACTCGAATAAAGATGATGAAATTTTTGCAAAAAAATCCATATGACGCATAGTTATGAGTAGCGTACTCATACCACATTGCTTTCGACAATCTTGAAAATTTGAACAAAAATTAAGTTGCTCCAAAATCGGTCGGGTTTAGACTCAAATGTGTAGAAATACATATATATTCACGTGAACAAAATAAGAACTCGATTGAAGATGATGCAATTTTTGCAAAAAATCCATATGACACATTGTTATGAATAGCGTACTCATACCACATTGCTTTGGACAATCTTGAATATTTGAACAAAAATTAAGTTGCTCCAAAATCGGCCGGGTTAAGACTCAAATGTGTGCAAATACATATATATTCGCGAGTACAAAATTAGAACTCGAAAAAAGATGATGAAATTTTTCAAAAAAATTCGTATGACGGATTGTTATGAGTTGCATACTCATACCACATTGCTTTCGACAATCTTGAAAATTTGAACAAAAATTAAGTTGCTCCAAAATCGGTCGGGTTTAGACTCAAATGTGTGGAAATACATATATATTCGCGTGAACAAAATAAAAACTCGAAAAAAGATGATGAAATTTTGCAAAAAAATCCATATGACGCATTGTTATGAGTTGCGTACTCATACCACATTGCCTTGGATAATCCTGAAAATTTGAACAAAAATTAAGTCGCTCCAAAATCGGCGGGTTAAGACTTAAATGTGTGCAAATACATATATATTCACGTGAACAAAATAAGAACTCGATTAAAGATGATGAAATTTTTGCAAAAAAATCCATATGACACATTGTTATGAATAGCGTACTCATACCACATTGCTTTGGACAATCTTGAAAATTTGAACAAAAATTAAATTGCTCCAAAATCGGTCGGGTTTAGACTCAAATGTGTGGAAATACATATATATTCGCGTGAACAAAATAAGACCTCGAAAAAAGATGATGAAATTTTTGCAAAAAAATCCATATGACGCATTGTTATAAGTTGCGTACTCATACCACATTGCTTTCGAGAATGTTGAAAATTTGAACAAAAATAAGGTTGCTCCCAAACCGGTCGGGTTTAGACTCAAATGTGTGGAAATACATATATATTTCGTATACAAAATAAGAACTCGATTAAAGATGATGCAATTTTTGCAAAAAAATCCATATGACACATTGTTATGAATTGCGTACTCATACCACATTGCCTTGGACAATCCTGAAAATTTGAACAAAAATTAAGTCGCTCCAAAATCGGCGGGTTAAGACTTAAATGTGTGTAAATACATATATATTCACGTGTACAAAATTAGAACTCGATTAAAGATGATGAAATTTTTGCAAAAAAATCCATATGACACATTGTTATGAATAGCGTACTCATACCACATTGCCTTGGACAATCTTGAAAATTTGAACAAAAATTAAATTGCTCCAAAATCGGTCGGGTTTAGACTCAAATGTGTGGAAATACATATATAATCACGTGTAAAAAATAAATAATCGATTAAAGATGATGAAATTTTTGCAAAAAAATCCATATGACACATAGTTATGAGTAGCGTACTCATACCACATTGCTTTGGACAATCTTGAAAATTTGAACAGAATTTATGTTGCTCCAAAATCGGCGGGTTAAGACTTAAATGTGTGTAAATACATATATATTCACGTGTACAAAATTAGAACTCGATTAAAGATGATGAAATTTTTGCAAAAAAATCCATATGACACATTGTTATGAATAGCGTACTCATACCACATTGCCTTGGACAATCTTGAAAATTTGAACAAAAATTAAATTGCTCCAAAATCGGTCGGGTTTAGACTCAAATGTGTGGAAATACATATATATTTCGTATACAAAATAAGAACTCGATTAAAGATGATGCAATTTTTGCAAAAAAATCCATATGACACATTGTTATGAATTGCGTACACATACCACATTGCCTTGGACAATCCTGAAAATTTGAACAAAAATTAAGTCGCTCCAAAATCGGCGGGTTAAGACTTAAATGTGTGTAAATACATATATATTCACGTGTACAAAATTAGAACTCGATTAAAGATGATGAAATTTTGCAAAAAAATCCATATGACGCATTGTTATGAGTTGCGTACTCATACCACATTGCCTTGGATAATCCTGAAAATTTGAACAAAAATTAAGTCGCTCCAAAATCGGCGGGTTAAGACTTAAATGTGTGCAAATACATATATATTCACGTGAACAAAATAAGAACTCGATTAAAGATGATGAAATTTTTGCAAAAAAATCCATATGACACATTGTTATGAATAGCGTACTCATACCACATTGCTTTGGACAATCTTGAAAATTTGAACAAAAATTAAATTGCTCCAAAATCGGTCGGGTTTAGACTCAAATGTGTGGAAATACATATATATTCGCGTGAACAAAATAAGAACTCGAAAAAAGATGATGAAATTTTTGCAAAAAAATCCATATGACGCATTGTTATAAGTTGCGTACTCATACCACATTGCTTTCGAGAATGTTGAAAATTTGAACAAAAATAAGGTTGCTCCCAAATCGGTCGGGTTTAGACTCAATTGTGTGGAAATACATATATAATCACGTGTAAAAAATAAATAATCGATTAAAGATGATGAAATTTTTGCAAAAAAATCCATATGACACATAGTTATGAGTAGCGTACTCATACCACATTGCTTTGGACAATCTTGAAAATTTGAACAGAATTTATGTTGCTCCAAAATCGGCGGGTTAAGACTCAAATGTGTGCAAATACATATATGTATATTCACGTGTACAAAATTAGAACTCGATTAAAGATGATGAAATTTTTCATAAAAATTCGTATGACGGATTGTTATGAGTAGCGTATTCATACCACATTGCTTTCGACAATCTTGAAAATTTGAACAGAAATTATGTTGCTCCAAAATCGGCGGGTTAAGACTCAAATGTGTGCAAATACATATATGTATATTCACGTGTACAAAATTAGAACTCGATTAAAGATGAAGAAATTTTTCAAAAAAATTCGTATGACGGATTGTTATGAGTAGCGTATTCATACCACATTGCTTTCGACAATCTTGAAAATTTGAACAGAAATTATGTTGCTCCAAAATCGGCGGGTTAAGACTCAAATGTGTGCAAATACATATATATTCACGTGTACAAAATTAGAACTCGATAAAAGATGATGGAATTTTTGCAAAAAAATCCATATGACACATTGTTATGAATAGCGTACTCATACCACATTGCCTTGGACAATCCTGAAAATTTGAACAAAAATTAAGTCGCTCCAAAATCGGCGGGTTAAGACTTAAATGTGTGCAAATACATATATATTCACGTGAACAAAATAAGAACTCGATTAAAGATGATGAAATTTTTGCAAAAAAATCCATATGACACATTGTTATGAATAGCGTACTCATACCACATTGCTTTGGACAATCTTGAAAATTTGAACATAAATTAAATTGCTTCAAAATCGGTCGGGTTTAGACTCAAATGTGTGGAAATACATATATATTTCGTATACAAAATAAGAACTCGATTAAAGATGATGCAATTTTTGCAAAAAAATCCATATGACAAATTGTTAATGAATTGCGTACTCATACCACATTGCCTTGGATAATCCTGAAAATTTGAACAAAAATTAAGTCGCTCCAAAATCGGCGGGTTAAGATTTAAATGTGTGCAAATACATATATATTCACGTGTACAAAATTAGAACTCGATTAAAGATGAAATTTTTCAAAAAAATTCGTATGACGGATTGTTATGAGTAGCGTATTCATACCACATTGCTTTCGACAATCTTGAAAATTTGAACAAAAATTAAGTTGCTCCAAAATCGGCGGGTTAAGACTCAAATGTGTGCAAATACATATATATTCACGTGTACAAAATTAGAACTCGATTAAAGATGATGAAATTTTTCAAAAAAATTCCTATGACGGATTGTTATGAGTTGCATACTCATACCACATTGCTTTCGAGAATGGTGAAAATTTGAACAAAAATTAAGTTGCTCCAAAATCGGTCGGGTTTAGACTCAAATGTGTGGAAATACATATATATTCGCGTGAACAAAATAAGAACTCGAAAAAAGATGATGAAATTTTTGCAAAAAAATCCATATGACGCATTGTTATGAGTTGCGTACTCATACCACATTGTTTCGAGAATGTTGAAAATTTGAACAGAAATAAGGTTGCTCCAAAATCGGTCGGGTTTAGACTCAAAGGTGTGGAAAAACATACATATTCACGTGTACAAAATAAGAAGTCGATTAAAGATGATGAAATTTTTGCAAAAAATTCATATGACGCATTGTTATGAGTTGCATACTCATACCACATTGCTTTCGAGAATGGTGAAAACTTGAACAAAAATTAATTTGCTCCAAAATCGGTCGGGGTTAGACTCAAATGTGTGAAAATACATATATATTTACGTATACAAAATAAGAACTCAATTAAAGATCGTGAAATTTTTGCAAAAAAATCCATATGACACATTGTTATGAGTAGCGTATTCATACCACATTGCTTTCGACAATCTTGAAAATTTGAACAAAATCTAAGTTGCTCCAAAATCGGCGGGTTAAGACTCAAATGTGTGCAAATACATATATATTCACGTGTACAAAATTAGAACTCGATTAAAGATGATGAAATTTTTCAAAAAAATTCGTATGACGGATTGTTATGAGTAGCGTATTCATACCACATTGCTTTCGACAATCTTGAAAATTTGAACAAAAATTAAGTTGCTCCAAAATCGGCGAGTTAAGACTCAAATGTGTGCAAATACATATATATTCACGTGTACAAAATTAGAACTCGATAAAAGATGATGAAATTTTTGCAAAAAAATCCATATGACACATAGTTATGAGTAGCGTACTCATACCACATTGCTTTGGACAATCTTGAAAATTTGAACAAAAATTAAGTTGCTTCAAGACCAGTCGGGTTTAGACTCAAATGTGTGGAAATACATACATATTCACGTGTACAAAATAAGAACTCGATTAAAGATGATGAAATTTTTGCAAAAAAATCCATATGACACATTGTTATGAGTAGCGTATTCATACCACATTGCTTTCGACAATCTTGAAAATTTGAACAAAAATTATGTTGCTCCAAAATCGGCGGGTTAAGACTCAAATGTGTGCAAATACATATATATTCACGTGTACAAAATTAGAACTCGATTAAAGATTATGAAATTTTTCAAAAAAATTCGTATGACGGATTGTTATGAGTAGCGTATTCATACCACATTGCTGTCGACAATCTTGAAAATTTGAACAAAAATTAAGGTGCTCCAAAAGCGGCGGGTTAAGACTCAAATGTGTGCAATGACATATATATTCACGTGTACAAAATTAGAACTCGATAAAAAATGATGGAATTTTTGCAAAAAAATCCATATGACACATTGTTATGAATAGCGTACTCATACCACATTGCCTTGAACAATCCTGAAAATTTAAACAAAAATTAAGTCGCTCCAAAATCGGCGGGTTAAGACTTAAATGTGTGCAAATACATATATATTCACGTGAACAAAATTAGAACTCGATAAAAAATGATGGAATTTTTGCAAAAAAATCCATATGACACATTGTTATGAATAGCGTACTCATACCACATTGCCTTGGACAATCCTGAAAATTTGAACAAAAATTAAGTCGCTCCAAAACCGGTCGGGTTTAGACTCAAATGTGTGGAAATACATATATATTTCGTATACAAAATAAGAACTCGATTAAAGATGATGCAATTTTTGCAAAAAAATCCATATGACACATTGTTATGAATTGCGTATTCATACCACATTGCCTTGGACAATCCTGAAAATTTGAACAAAAATTAAGTCGCTCCAAAATCGGCGGGTTAAGACTTAAATGTGTGCAAATACATATATATTCACGTGTACAAAATTAGAACTCGATTAAAGATGAAATTTTTCAAAAAAAATCGTATGACGGATTGTTATGAGTAGCGTATTCATACCACATTGCTTTCGACAATCTTGAAAATTTGAACAAAAATTAAGTTGCTCCAAAATCGGCGGGTTAAGACTCAAATGTGTGCAAATACATATATATTCACGTGTACAAAATTAGAACTCGATTAAAGATGATGAAATTTTTCAAAAAAATTCGTATGACGGATTGTTATGAGTTGCATACTCATACCACATTGCTTTCGACAATCTTGAAAATTTGAACAAAAATTAAGTTGCTCCAAAATCGGTCGGGTTTAGACTCAAATGTGTGGAAATACATACATATATATTCGCGTGAACAAAATAAGAACTCGAAAAAAGATGATGAAATTTTTGCAAAAAAATCCATATGACACATTGTTATGAATTGCGTACTCATACCACATTGCCTTGGACAATCCTGAAAATTTGAACAAAAATTAAGTCGCTCCAAAATCGGCGGGTTAAGACTTAAATGTGTGCAAATACATATATATTCACGTGTACAAAATTAGAACTCGATTAAAGATGAAATTTTTCAAAAAAATTCGTATGACGGATTGTTATGAGTAGCGTATTCATACCACATTGCATTCGACAATCTTGAAAATTTGAACAAAAATTAAGTCGCTCCAAAATCGGCGGGTTAAGACTTAAATGTGTGCAAATACATATATATTCACGTGAACAAAATTAGAACTCGATAAAAAATGATGGAATTTTTGCAAAAAAATCCATATGACACATTGTTATGAATAGCGTACTCATACCACATTGCCTTGGACAATCCTGAAAATTTGAACAAAAATTAAGTCGCTCCAAAACCGGTCGGGTTTAGACTCAAATGTGTGGAAATACATATATATTTCGTATACAAAATAAGAACTCGATTAAAGATGATGCAATTTTTGCAAAAAAATCCATATGACACATTGTTATGAATTGCGTACTCATACCACATTGCCTTGGACAATCCTGAAAATTTGAACAAAAATTAAGTCGCTCCAAAATCGGCGGGTTAAGACTTAAATGTGTGCAAATACATATATATTCACGTGTACAAAATTAGAACTCGATTAAAGATGAAATTTTTCAAAAAAATTCGTATGACGGATTGTTATGAGTAGCGTATTCATACCACATTGCTTTCGACAATCTTGAAAATTTGAACAAAAATTAAGTTGCTCCAAAATCGGCGGGTTAAGACTCAAATGTGTGCAAATACATATATATTCACGTGTACAAAATTAGAACTCGATTAAAGATGATGAAATTTTTCAAAAAAATTCGTATGACGGATTGTTATGAGTTGCATACTCATACCACATTGCTTTCGACAATCTTGAAAATTTGAACAAAAATTAAGTTGCTCCAAAATCGGTCGGGTTTAGACTCAAATGTGTGGAAATACATACATATATATTCGCGTGAACAAAATAAGAACTCGAAAAAAGATGATGAAATTTTTGCAAAAAAATCCATATGACACATTGTTATGAATTGCGTACTCATACCACATTGCCTTGGACAATCCTGAAAATTTGAACAAAAATTAAGTCGCTCCAAAATCGGCGGGTTAAGACTTAAATGTGTGCAAATACATATATATTCACGTGTACAAAATTAGAACTCGATTAAAGATGAAATTTTTCAAAAAAATCCGTATGACGGATTGTTATGAGTAGCGTATTCATACCACATTGCTTTCGACAATCTTGAAAATTTGAACAAAAATTAAGTTGCTCCAAAATCGGCGGGTTAAGACTCAAATGTGTGGAAATACATATATATTCACGTGTACAAAATTAGAACTCGATTAAAGATGAAATTTTTCAAAAAAATTCGTATGACGGATTGTTATGAGTAGCGTATTCATACCACATTGCTTTCGACAATCTTGAAAATTTGAACAAAAATTAAGTTGCTCCAAAATCGGTCGGGTTTAGACTCAAAGGTGTGGAAAAGCATACATATTCACGTGTACAAAATAAGAAGTCGATTAAAGATGATGAAATTTTTGCAAAAAATTCATATGACGCATTGTTATGAGTTGCATACTCATACCACATTGCTTTCGAGATTGGTGAACACTTGAACAAAAATTAATTTGCTCCAAAATCGTTCGGGTTTAGACTCAAATGTGTGAAAATACATATATATTTACGTATACAAAATAAGAACTCAATTAAAGATGGTGAAATTTTTGCAAAAAAATCCATATGACACATTATTATGAATAGCGTACTTATACCACATTGCTTTTGACAATCTTAAAAATTTTAACAAAATCTAAGTTGCTTCAAAATCGGTCGGGTTTAGACTCAATTGTGTGGAAATACATATATAATCACGTGTAAAAAATAAATAATCGATTAAAGATGATGAAATTTTTGCAAAAAAATCCATATGACACACTGTTATGAGTTGCGTACTCATACCACATTGCTTTCGACAATCTTGAAAATTTTAACACAAATTAACTTGCTCCCAAATCGACGGGTTAAGATTGAAATGTGTGAAAATACATATATATTCACGTGAACAAAATAAGAACTCGAAAAAGATGATGAAATTTTTGTAAAAAAATCAATATGACGCATTGTTATGAGTTGCGTACTCATACCACATTGCTTTCGAGAATGTTGAAAATTTGAACAAAAATAAGGTTGCTCCAAAATCGGTCGGGTTTAGACTCAAATGTGTGAAAATACATACATATATATTAAATTTGAACAAAAATAAGGTTGCTCCAAAATCGGTCGGGTTTAGACTCAAATGTGTGAAAATACATACATATATATTAACGTGTACAAAATAAGAACTCGAATAAAGATGATAAAATTTTTGCAAAAAAATTCATATGACGCATTGTTATGAGAAGCGTATTCATATCACATTGCTTTCGACAATCTGGAAAATTTGAAAAAAAATTAAGTTGCTCCAAAATCGGTCGGGTTTAGACTCAAATGTGTGGAAATACATATATATTAACGTGTACAAAATAAGAACTCGAATAAAGATAATGAAATTTTTGCAAAAAAATCCATATGACGCATTGTTATGAGTAGCGTACTCATACCACATTGCTTTCGACAATCTTGAAAATTTTAACACAAATTAACTTGCTCCCAAATCGGCGGGTTAAGACTCAAATGTGTGAAAATACATATATATTCACGTGAACAAAGTAAGAACTCGATTAAAGATGATGAAATTTTTGCAAAAAAATCCATATGACGCATTGTTATGAGTAGCGTACTCATACCACATTGCTTTCGACAATATTGAAAATTTAAACAAATATTAAGTTGCTCCAAAATCGGTCGGGTTTAGAATCAAAACTGTAGAAATACATATATATTCAAGTGAACAAAATAAGAACTCGATTGAAGATGATGAAATTTTTGCAAAAAAATCCATATGACGCATTGTTATGAGTAGCGTACTCATACCACATTGCTTTCGACAATATTGAATATTTGAACAAAACTTAAGTTGCTTCAAAATCGGTCGGGCTTAGACTCAAATGTGTGGAAATACATATATACTAACGTGTACTTAATAAGAACTCGATTAAAGATAATGAAATTTTTGCAAAAAAATTCATATGACGCATAGTTATGAGTATATTATATTATTAAGTAATATTAAAAAATTTCATTATTAAGTAATATAATATAATATAATATAACATAATTTAATATAATTTAATATAATATAATCTGGAAAATTTGAACAAAAATTAAGTTGCTCCAAAATCAGTCGGGTTAAGACTCAAATGTGTGGAAATACATATATATTTACGTATACTTAATAAGAACTCGATTAAAGATGATGAAATTTTTGCAAAAAAATCCAGATGACCCATTGTTATGAGTAGCGTAGTCATACCACATTGCTTTTGACAATCTTGAAAATTTGAACAAAAATTAAGTTGCTTCAAAATCGGTCGGGTTTAGACTCAAATGTGTGTAAATACATATATACTAACGTGTACAAAATAAGAACTCGATTAAAGATGATAAAATTTTTGCAAAAAATTCATATGACGCATTGTTATGAGAAGCGTATTCATATCACATTGCTTTCGACAATCTGGAAAATTTGAAAAAAAATTAAGTTGCTCCAAAATCGGTCGGATTTAGACTCAAATATGTGGAAATACATATATATTAACGTGTACAAAATAAGAACTCGAATAAAGATGATGAAATTTTTGCAAAAAAATCCATATGACGCATAGTTATGAGTAGCGTACTCATACCACATTGCTTTCGACAATCTTGAAAATTTGAACAAAAATTAAGTTGCTCCAAAATCGGTCGGGTTTAGACTCAAATGTGTAGAAATACATATATATTCACGTGAACAAAATAAGAACTCGATTGAAGATGATGAAATTTTTGCAAAAAAATCCATATGACGCATTGTTATGCGTAGCGTACTTATACCACATTGCCTTCGACAATCTTGAAAATTGGAACAAAAATTAAGTTGCTCTAAAATCGGTCGGGTTCAGACTCAAATGTGTAGAAATACATATATATTCACGTGAACAAAATAAGAACTCGATTGAAGATGATGAAATTTTTGCAAAAAAATTCATATGACGCATTGTTATTAGAAGCGTATTCATATCACATTGCTTTCGACAATCTGGAAAATTTGAACAAAAATGAAGTTGCTCTAAAATCGGTCGGGTTCAGACTCAAATGTGTGGAAATACATACATATTCACGTGTACAAAATAAGAACTCGATCAAAGATGATGAAATTTTTGCAAAAAAATCCATATGACCCATTGTTATGAGTAGCGTACTCATACGACATTGCTTTCGACAATTTTGAAATATTTAACAAAAATTAACTTGCTCCAAAATCGGTCGGTTTAAGACTCAAACGTGTGGAAATACATACATAACATACATGTACAAAATAAGAACTCGATCAAAGATGATGAAATTTTTGCAAAAAAATCCATATGACGCATTGTTATGAGTAGCGTACTCATACCACATTGCTTTCGACAATCTTGAAAATTTGAAAAAAAAATTGAGTTGCTTCAAATGCGGTCGGGCTTAGACTCAAATGTGTGGAAATACATATATATTCACGTGAACAAAATAAGAACTCGATTAAAGATGATGAAATTTTTGCAAAAAAATCCATATAACGCATTGTTATGAGTAGCGTACTCATACCACATTGCTTTCGACAGTCTTGAAAATTTGAACAAAAATTAAATTGCTCCAAAATCAGTCGGGTTAAGACTCAAATGTGCGGAAATACATATATGTATATTTACGTATACTTAATAAGAACTCGATTAAAGATAATGAAATTTTTGCGAAAAAATCCATATGACGCATTGCTTTCGACAATCTGGAAAATTTTAGCAAAAATTAAGTTGCTCCAAAATCGGTCGGGTTAAGACTCAAATGTGTGGAAATACATACATATTCACGTATACAAAATAAGAACTCGATCAAAGATGATGAAATTTTTGCAAAAAAATTAATATGACACATTGTTATGAGTAGCGTACTCATACCACATTGCTTTCGACAATCTTGAAAATTTTAACAAAAATTAAGTTGCTCCAAAATCGGTCGGGTTAAGACTCAAATATGTGGAAATACATACATATTCACGTGTACAAAATAAGAACTCGATCAAAGATGATGAAATTTTTGCAAAAAAATTATTATGACACATTGTTATGAGTAGCGTACTCATACCACATTGCTTTCGACAATCTTGAAAATTTGAACAAAAATTAAGTTGCTCCAAAATCGGTCGGGTTTAGACTCAAATGTGTGGAAATACATATATATTCACGTGAACAAAATAAGAACTCGATCAAAGATGATGAAATTTTTGCAAAAAAATTAATATGACACATTGTTATGAGTAGCGTACTCATACCACATTGCATTCGACAATCTTGAAAATTTGAACAAAAATTAAGTTGCTCCAAAATCGGTCGGGTTTAGACTCAAATGTGTGGAAATACATATATATTCACGTGAACAAAATAAGAACTCGATTAAAGATGATGATATTTTTGCAAAAAAATGCATATGACGAATTGTTATGAGTAGCGTATTCATACCACATTGCTTTCGACAATCTGGAAAATTTTAGCAAAAATTAAGTTGCTCCAAAATCGGTCGGGTTAAGACTCAAATGTGTGGAAATACATACATATTCACGTATACAAAATAAGAACTCGATCAAAGATGATGAAATTTTTGCAAAAAAATGCATATCACATTGTTATGAGTAGCGTACTCATACCACATTGCTTTCAACAATCTTGAAAATTTGAACAGAAATGAAGTTGCTCCAAAAGCGGTCGGGTTTAGACTCAAATGTGTGAAAATACATACATATATATTAACGTGTACAAAATAAGAACTCGAATAAAGATGATGAAATTTTTGCACAAAAATTCCATATGACGCATTGTTATGAGTAGCGTATTCATACCACATTGCTTTCGACAATCTTGAAAATTTGAACAAAAATTAAGTTGCTTCAAAATCGGTCGGGTTTAGACTCAAATGTGTGTAAATACATATATACTAACGTGTACAAAATAAGAACTCGATTAAAGATGATAAAATTTTTGCAAAAAAATTCATATGACGCATTGTTATGAGAAGCGTATTCATATCACATTGCTTTCGACAATCTGGAAAATTTGAAAAAAAATTAAGTTGCTCCAAAATCGGTCGGGTTTAGACTCAAATGTGTGGAAATACATATATATTAACGTGTACAAAATAAGAACTCGAATAAAGATAATGAAATTTTTGCAAAAAAATCCATATGACGCATTGTTATGAGTAGCGTACTCATACCACATTGCTTTCGACAATCTTGAAAATTTTAACTCAAATTAACTTGCTCCCAAATCGGCGGGTTATAACTCAAATGTGTGAAAATACATATATATTCACGGGAACAAAGTAAGAACTCGATTAAAGATGATGAAATTTTTGCAAAAAAATCCATATGACGCATTGTTATGAGTAGCGTACTCATACCACATTGCTTTCGACAATATTGAAAATTTTAACAAAAATTAATTTGCTCCAAAATCAGTCGGGTTAAGACTCAAATGTGTGGAAATACATATATATTTACGAATACTTAATAAGAACTCGATTAAAGATAATGAAATTTTTGCGAAAAAATCCATATGACGCATTGTTATGAGTAGCGTACTCATACCACATTGCTTTCGACAATCTTGAAAATTTGAACAAAAATGAAGTTGCTCTAAAATCGGTCGGGTTCAGACTCAAATGTGTGGAAATACATATATATTCACGTGAACAAAATAAGAACTCGATTAAAGATGATGAAATTTTTGCAAAAAAATCCATATAACGCATTGTTATGAGTAGCGTACTCATACCACATTGCTTTCCACAATCTTGAAAATTTGAACAAAAATTAATTTGCTCCAAAATCAGTCGGGTTAAGACTCAAATGTGTGGAAATACATATATATTTACGTATACTTAATAAGAACTCGATTAAAGATAATGAAGTTTTTGCGAAAAAATCCATATGACGCATTGTTATGAGTAGCGTACTCATACCACATTGCTTTCGACAATCTTGAAAATTTGAACAAAAATGAAATTGCTCTAAAATCGGTCGGGTTCAGACTCAAATGTGTGGAAATACATATAAATTCACGTGAACAAAATAAGAACTCGATTAAAGATGATGAAATTTTTGCAAAAAAATCCATAGAACGCATTGTTATGAGTAGCGTACTTATACCACATTGCTTTCGACAATCTTGAAAATTTGAACAAAAATTAAGTTGCTCCAAAATCGGTCGGGTTCAGACTCAAATGTGTGGAAATACATATATATTCACGTGAACAAAATTAGAACTCGATTAAAGATGATGAAATTTTTGCAAAAAAATCCATACAACGCATTGTTATGAGTAGCGTACTCATACCACATTGCTTTCGAGAATGTTGAAAATTTTAACATAAATTAAGTTGCTCCAAAATCGGTCGGGTTTAGATTCAAATGTGTGGAAATACATACATATTCACGTGTACCAAATAAGAACTCGATCAAAGAAGATGAAATTTTTGCAAAAAAATTCATATGACGCATTGTTATGAGTTGCGCACTCATACCACATTGCTTTCGAAAATGTTGAAAATTTGAACATAAATTAAGTTGCTCCAAAATCGGTCGGGTTTAGATTCAAATGTGTGGAAATACAACATATTCACGTGTGTAAGGTTTGGGTCGCTCTGGTTTTTCTACCTAAAACGCACTACGTCTCTAGTCCTATAGACGTGGTAGCGTGCAACTTATGTTTTAACAGCAAGCTGTCGATGCTGTATGTTTAGGCGACTCGAAAGTCAAGCCGGATTGTCGAGAAGTAAAACACATTCAAGTAGAGTGTAGTTCTAGTCCTCCCTTTATTCGATCAAAAGCGTGAGTATTTATACAATTATCAATTACTTAGCGCTTCCATGACTCCGCCCCATTATTTCCAGTCAGAACTCGAAAAAGGTCGTTGACAGTTAAACAAAGTGATTGCTGACTTTGCAGAAGGCATTGCACGTTATTAAATGTATAAAAGAGTTTCGTTGGTTATATGAAACCCTTTTGTGTATGGTGCACATGAAGTGTGACTAATTCATAAATTTGCTTATTGCTATTTATGAGTGCTGGTAAGTGGCGTTGAGGTAGGTCCACTACACGTGTACAAAATTAGAACTCGATCAAAGATGATGAAATTTTTGCAAAAAAATCCATATGAGTAGCGTACCCATACGACATTAAAGATGATGAAATTTTTGCAAAACAATCCATATGACGCATTGTTATGAGTAGCGTACTCATACCACATTGCTTTCGACAATCTTGAAAATTTGAACAAAAATTAAGTTGCTTCAAAATCGGTCGGGCTTAGACACAAATGTGTGGAAATACATATATACTAACGTGTACAAAATAAGATCCCGGTTAAAGATGATGAAATGTTTGCAAAAAAATTCATATGACACATTGTTATGAGTAGCGTACTCATACCACATTGCTTTGGACAATCTGGAAAATTTGAACAAAAATTAAGTTACATCACAATCGGTCGGGTTTAGACTCAAATGTGTGGAAATACATATATACTAACGTGTACAAAATAAGAACTCGATTAAAGATGATAAAATTTTTGCAAAAAAATTCATATGACGCATTGTTATGAGTTGCGCACTCATACCACATTGCTTTCGAGAATGTTGAAAATTTGAACAAAAATTAAATTGCTCTAAAATCGGTCGGGTTCAGACTCAAATGTGTGGAAATACATATAAATTCACGTGAACAAAATAAGAACTCGATTAAAGATGATGAAATTTTTGCAAAAAAATCCATATAACGCATTGTTATGAGTAGCGTACTTATACCACATTGCTTTCGACAATCTTGAAAATTTGAACAAAAATTAAGTTGCTCCAAAATCGGTCGGGTTCAGACTCAAATGTGTGCAAATACATATATATTCACGTGAACAAAATAAGAACTCGATTAAAGATGATGAAATTTTTGCAAAAAAATCCATATAACGCATTGTTATGAGTAGCGTACTCATACCACATTGCTTTCGAGAATGTTGAAAATTTTAACATAAATTAAGTTGCTCCAAAATCGGTCGGGTTAAGATTCAAATGTGTGGAAATACATACATATTCACGTGTACCAAATAAGAACTCGATCAAAGAAGATGAAATTTTTGCAAAAAAATTCATATGACGCATTGTTATGAGTTGCGCACTCATACCAGATTGCTTTCGAGAATGTTGAAAATTTGAACATAAATTAAGTTGCTCCAAAATCGGTCGGGTTTAGATTCAAATGTGTGGAAATACAACATATTCACGTGTGTAAGGTTTGGGTCGCTCTGGTTTTTCTACCTAAAACGCACTACGTCTCTAGTCCTATAGACGTGGTAGCGTGCAACTTATGTTTTAACAGCAAGCTGTCGATGCTGTATGTTTAGGCGACTCGAAAGTCAAGCCGGATTGTCGAGAAGTAAAACACATTCAAGTAGAGTGTAGTTCTAGTCCTCCCTTTATTCGATCAAAAGCGTGAGTATTTATACAATTATCAATTACTTAGCGCTTCCATGACTCCGCCCCATTATTTCCAGTCAGAACTCGAAAAAGGTCGTTGACAGTTAAACAAAGTGATTGCTGACTTTGCAGAAGGCATTGCACGTTATTAAATGTATAAAAGAGTTTCGTTGGTTATATGAAACCCTTTTGTGTATGGTGCACATGAAGTGTGACTAATTCATAAATTTGCTTATTGCTATTTATGAGTGCTGGTAAGTGGCGTTGAGGTAGGTCCACTACACGTGTACAAAATAAGAACTCGATCAAAGATGATGAAATTTTTGCAAAAAAATCCATATGAGTAGCGTACTCATACGACATTAAAGATGATGAAATTTTTGCAAAAAAATCCATATGACGCATTGTTATGAGTAGCGTACTCATACCACATTGCTTTCGACAATCTTGAAAATTTGAACAAAAATTAAGTTGCTTCAAAATCGGTCGGGCTTAGACTCAAATGTGTGGAAATACATATATACTAACGTGTACAAAATAAGATCCCGGATAAAGATGATGAAATGTTTGCAAAAAAATTCATATGACACATTGTTATGAGTAGCGTACTCATACCACATTGCTTTTGACAATCTGGAAAATTTGAACAAAAATTAAGTTACATCACAATCGGTCGGGTTTAGACTCAAATGTGTGGAAATACTGTAAATTATCAGGTTTTCGGTTTGATTGCAATTGAATTTATTTTCATATTTTCACGCTTATTTATACTTACAATATTCTTATTTACTAATGCTTACATATGTACGGCCAATTGTATACATAACAATATTGGCTCGTACGCGAAGAATGCTGAGTGCAGCAAGAAACTTGTATGTATGTTTGTATGCGCTTGTACTCAAGTTAAAGTCGCTATTGTTTATGTAATGTAATGCGCGACTCGAGCAATGACCTATGTTTTGGGCTGGCGCGTGTTGTACATATTTTGATATGAAAATTATTGTTATGTATGTTTGTGCATTTGTATGTTTTATTTAGTGTTGAAATGTGTGTTTGTATATATGTGGTTTCTTGATACACTACACCTCCTTCCTTAGGAAGAATGGTTATACATTGTGAGGTCAATGTATGAGCATTCTTTTACAATTAAGTACTTTTATTTTCTTTACACTTGAAAAAGGTTATTGTACTTAAGTATTAAAAATTTTGTATGCTTTATTTGCTTAGCTAATACAATTTCTTATTATGCTAAGTGGAATATTATAACAATTAGTTGTTTCTTATAAATAAACGGGTTTTTTTTTTCTGATTGATTTTTATTTTGTGTATATTTCATTTTTCTAATTCTAACAATTTTAGTCTATTCTTATGAATTATTATTCTCTTATTTTCATTAATTAATGTATAATTATTATTCTTATCTACTTTTTCTACCTTATAGGGCCCTTTGTATTTACTGTCTAATTTATGACCTGTGTCATCTTTAACTAATACTAAATCTCCTATTTGTATTTCCTTTATTTGTATGTTTTTATCATAGTAAATTTTTTGTTTTTCCTTAGCTTGATGCACTAATTTTTGTGCTCTTTGTTGTGCTACTTGTAACCTATATTTTATTTCTTTATCATATGCGCCATAATTATATAGAGGGCTAATTTTGTCTTCTTGTAAAAAGTCGTAAGTCGATGGTATTTTTCCAAAAACTAGTTCAAAAGGACAGTAACCATGAACCGTTGAAGGTGTTGTATTATAACAATACGCAAAATATTTGATATATTCATCCCAATCTTCTTTATCACTGGATATGTAAGAACGTACATATTCATTGAAAGTTCTATGGCTTCTTTCTACAGTGCCTAACGTTTGGTGATGGTACGGTGTTGAAGTTTTATGCTCAACTTTAAGAAGTTTGCATAACTCGTCAAAAACGTTATTTTTGTATTCAGTTCCCATGTCTGTCATGATTGTTTTCATACGTCCATAAATTAAAATGAAATTTTCAAATATTGCTTTTGCTACTGTTTTAGCGTGTTTGCTTTGTATTGGAATCGCAATTAAATATTTTGTTAATTGGCATACGATAGTGATTGCATATTCATTTCCATGTTCTGATTTTGGAAGTGGTCCAATAGTATCTATTTGTACTATATCAAAAGCTTTAGGTGGTGTTTCTGTAATTGTCATTGGTTCTTTAAGGTGTTTATCTGTCTTGTTTTTGTTACAGTGTATACATTTCTTGATGTATTTACGAATGTCATTTTTCATATTTTTCCAATAAAATTTTTGTTTTATTTTGTTAGTCGTACGATTGATTCCTGGGTGGCCACCTTTAACAGGGTCATCGTGAAAATCTTTAAGAATTTTATTAATTTGATCAGCATTTGTCACTTGCATAACCTCCGGAGTTAATGCGATTGTTAAATTTTTGAGAACTTTGGTACCTATTTCCTTAAATTCATCTACTCGAGTATAATTAAACAATTTGTCTCCTAAGGACAATTGTATTTTTACAAGTCCTAAATTGCCGGCTTCTTTCATAAGCCTGGTAAATAATTGTCCTAAGTCAATTTTCGCCTCAACAATTAGGTTGCTTGTATTTATTTGGCTACAAATTTTCTTTCCTTTCTTGAAATATAATTTCGGAGGATTGAAAACGAGCTCGACATGTCTTTTTACTTCATATTTATTTAGCGCTTCATATATTTTAGGGTTCTCTTTGTGACATTTTTCATCTTCTTTAAGATTTTTGTTCTTGTTCGACTGTTTAGTCGCTGATCTGGTCGATACTCGAAGTATTTTATTTGCTTCGATTGTCATGTTTTTAAAATCATTTATATCTATGCGGGATAGTGCGTCTGCCACATAGTTTTCTTTTCCAGCAATGTACTCCACCTCAAATTCATATTCTTCTAAGCATAATCTCATTCTAGTTAACTTTGATGATGGATTTTTCATTGAGAAAAGGTATGTTAAAGGTCGATGGTCTGTTTTGATAAGGAATTTTCTGCCATAAACGTATGGTCTGAAATAAGTAATCGCCCAATGTATTGCTGCTAATTCTTTTTCTATTGTTGATTTATTTACTTCACCTTTAGTGAATGATCTTGAGGCATAGGAAATTGGAAGTTGTTTTCCATCATATTCTTGACTTAGTACTGCTCCGCATGCGAAACCGCTTGCGTCTGTTGTGATACAAAATTCTTTACTAAAATCGGGGTATTGTAGGATATTTGGACTAATTAATGCATTTTTTAAATAATTAAATGCTTTTTCACACTCTTCTGTCCAATCGAATACTACATTCTTTTTACAAAGTTTTGTTAAAATTCTTGAGTGATGTGCGAAATGTGGTATGAATTTTCTATAATAGTTACAGAACGCGACGAATCTTTTTGCTTCGTCGGCATTTTTGGGTGCTGGGTATTTTTGAACTGTTTCAAATTTACTAGGATCTGGTAAAATTCCTTTACTGGTACATTTATGTCCAAGATATGTTACTTCTTGATTAAAAAATAAACATTTATCTGGGTGTAACTTAAGGTTATATTTTCTACAAGTGGAAAATACGTCTCGTAAATTTTTCATCATATGGTTTTCGGAACATCCTAATACTACTAAATCATCCATATATAGGAATGCTTGGGATGGTTTGAGACCTGAGAATGCTAGGGTCATCATTCTTTGAAATGAATTAGGGGCTACTTTTAAACCGTATGGTAGTCTTTTAAAGCGATAAGTACCACCGTCTGCTGTAAATGATGTAAAATCTGTAGATTCTGTGCTTAGTTCAATTTGATGAAATCCAGACATTAAGTCTAAACATGAAAAATATTTTGCTCTTCCTAATTGATCGAGAATGTCATCAATTCTTGGTAGTGGGAATTTATCTGCTGTTAGTTTTTTATTTATTGATCTAAAGTCAATTACTAATCTCCATCTTTTATCTGTACTACCTGGAAGTGATTTTTTTGGTACTAGTAGTACTGGGCTATTATACTCTGACATTGATGGTTCTATTATATCATCCTTAATAAGTTTAGTAATGTGTTTATTTATTTCTGTTTTATGTGCTTCTGGTATTCTATAGTTTTTTACGTAAACTGGTTCCTCATCTTTCATACGTAGTTTTTGCTTATAAAAATTATTAGTAGTTATGGGCTCTGTTTCTAAGGAAAAAATATCAATATATTCTGAACATAGTGTATTAAGTTGCTGGCTAACGAATGGTGGGAAATTCTTTTTCAATTTCTCTAGTTTTCTGTTAATATTTTCGTTGTTCGTGTAAGTATTTTTCAGAATTATGTAGTCATTTAAGTTTTCTGTTTTTATATCATAATTTTCAATTATTGCGTTTTTATCTGTTGTATTTATTATTTTTACGAATGTTTGATTTTTATTCGCAATTGTATTTGCAAGAAAAATGCCATTATCAAGTTCTTGATGTGGTATTAGAATTTCAGTGTTACTGGTTTTTACATAAACTTGGCGTATAACTTCTGATCTAGCGGGTACTGTAATTGTATTAATAGTTGGTCTATTTGTCATAAGGATTGCTATGTCTTCATGGTAATCATTTGGTCTGAGAATTAACCAATCTTTATCCCTTTGATAGTCTAATATACAATTATATTTTTTAATAAAATCTAGTCCTATAATGCCGTCGCATGGAATTGGAAAATTGTCTTCTACTACGTGAAATTTGTGTCGAATTAATATATTATCACCTACTAAATCTGTATTAACTATTCCTAGTGTATTTATTATTTCTTGACCAATACCTTTTAAATCTGTTATTTGTGAACTATTGATAATAATGTTCGTATCAATTCGATTATTTTTAATAATTGATGTATCTGCTCCTGTGTCTATCAGGAATGTTGAATATGAGTTGCTTAATGCTGTTTTGCAAGATATGTAGCTATTTAGATGTAGGTTGAGTACGCATACCCTTCTTTTTTGCACTATCTATTGTTGTTGAAGTGGAGTTTGCTGGTTTCCCGTACTTTGACTTTCTTGTTGGTTTAGGTTACGTACATTGCGACCATTGGTTCTGTTATTCGGTCTTGTTTGATTATAATAACTCCTATTCTGTCTTTGATGATTATTGTTTGGTCGGTAATTATTGTTATTGTTATTGCGTGGGAATGTTCCGTAATTATTACTTTGATAACCTCTACGGAAGTTACCACGATAATTTCCTTGCTGGCGAAGTTGTAATACTGAGTTAGGGTTACCTGTAACTTCAGTACAACTGTTTGTAAATTTTGATATTGCCTCGTTCATCGAAGTGAACGTTCCTGCTTGCATTATCATTTTAACTTTTTCATTTGAGCAGTTTTTACATATCGCTTTTACAGCTGATTGTGTAGCATATTTTGTTGCTAGCTCGGAGGTCAGGCCATCGGAGATGTATGCTCCTTCTAAAGATTTTGTCAATTTTTCAATTTCATTTGTATATTGGTTGGCTGTCTTAGTGCGTTGTTGGATATTTAGTAGTTTGGCTGTTAGTACTTCTACTGACTCGCCTTTTATACTGCGTTTTAATTTAAGTTTTATTTCTAGTATTGTTTGTTCATTACTTATTAAATTTCTAGCTGTGCCTTTAAGTTTTGTTTTAATCATAGAAATTGCAATGGCTTCATGACTATCCTTGATTTGTTCAAGAATATCAAGAGCATCCAAAAAACTGGGTAGGTTTTCTGGTTTACCGTCAAACTCGGGTAGAATTGACGATGCCGTCTTAATGAATTCTACCGTTGTTTGTGCCATTTTGAATTTTGTTTTTTGAAATTTAGTTTTTGTAATTCTTTCTCTGTCTGTTCTTCTTCGTCTTCCTCTAAATCGGTGATTGTATCTAATAATAAGGGTTCAAAGTCAATTAGTATGTCGTGTTCGAATATAGTTGGTACCGTCACTTCTATGTTGTACCTGGCAAGTGAGGATACTAGTTTATCTCTGACACTTGAAAATATTTGATATGCTTCTATTTGGTGACTTTTAGTGAGCTGGCTATTTATTTCTCGTATTTCCTTACCTAATCTATTGAGAGATGTTAATATTATTGTTAAATGTTTGACTACTGTCTCTGTCCTTATTTTTATGTTTTTATTTATACATTTGTAGGATTTCTCTGCTATTCCTTTTTCTTCTAAAAATATTTTACAAACTTCTTCCCATCGGCCCATTGAAAATTTGATTAAGTATTAACTAAACATCTATTATACTTTATCTAAACCGTCTGCGCGGCTTAAATATTTTTTCTTTAATATCCTATTATGTGAAGAGTATATTTTTAAAAATAGTTCAATGCAACTGAATATTGTTATTAGCAGTAACATTAGTTTTATGGAGTCTAATGCCTCTGTGTGATCAACAACTTCTATTTGGTTAACGACGTTGGCGTCGGCATTTTTTATTTTGGAGTTTTCTCCACCCATTTTTGTTTTAAATATTTGCTAATAATTAAGCATTGCTTACTAGTAATATATATTTATTGTATTTTACGGCAAGAATTTTTCAATTCTTGCCAATCAATAGGCAGCCGTTAGGTTGCCAAAATATATTTATTTAAAATTTTTCAATACTCGTATATGATATTATAATTTCCTTATCTCCTTAATTGCATTTTTTAGCTTTTTCTTTTTGATTGATGACGTCTGTAGGTTGATTTCTTTGTATAGTTCTGCTACCTTCCTGCGTTGACGATACTTTTTTCCTCCTCGTTTTCTTTTAAGGGGCTTAGTAATTGGTATTTTTGCGGTGTTGTCTTTTTTGTTTGTGTTGCGTCTCCTATACTCTTCAATACTAATCGGCTTTGGTCCGATTTGATCCTCCGTAGTGGTCGGTTTTTCAGCGTTTCGTGTAAAGAAATTCGTCCATTTCTTTAGAATTTCTTCGAAATTTTCTGCGCTCATTTTTCTTACAAGGGCAGCTTGCCAATATTAAAGGCAAGTCGCCGCTGGAACTGGCAGGATCTGGATATGTAAGGCAAGTTGCCGCTGGAACTGGCAGTGATTATTACAAGGCAGCTTGCCGATATAGAAGGCAAGTTGCCGATAGAACTGGCAGTGATTATTACAAGGCAGCTTGCCGATATAGAAGGCAAGTTGCCGATAGAACTGGCAGGATCGCCATGTAAATTATCAGGGTCTCGGTTTGATTGCAATTGAATTTATTTTCATATTTTCACGCTTATTTATACTTACAATATTCTTATTTACTAATGCTTACATATGTACGGCCAATTGTATACATAACAATATTGGCTCGTACGCGAAGAATGCTGAGTGCAGCAAGAAACTTGTATGTATGTTTGTATGCGCTTGTACTCAAGTTAAAGTCGCTATTGTTTATGTAATGTAATGCGCGACTCGAGCAATGACCTATGTTTTGGGCTGGCGCGTGTTGTACATATTTTGATATGCATATTTATGTTTATGTATGTTTGTGCATTTGTATGTTTTATTTAGTGTTGAAATGTGTGTTTGTATATATGTGGTTTCTTGATACACTACAATACATATATACTAACGTGTACAAAATAAGAACTCGATTAAAGATGATAAAATTTTTGCAAAAAAATTCATATGACGCATAGTTATGAGTAGCGTATTCATACCACAATGCTTTCGACAATCTGGAAAATTTGAACAAAAATTAAGTTGCTCCAAAATCGGTCGGGTAAAGACTCAAACGTATGGAAATACATACATATTCACGTGTACAAAATAAGAACTCGATTAAAGATGATGAAATTTTTGCAAAAAAAATCATATGACGCATGTTTATGAGTAACGTATTCATACCACATTGCTTTCGACAATCTTGAAAATTTTAACAAAAATTAATTTGCTCCAAAATCAGTCGGGTTAAGACTCAAATGTGTGGAAATACATATATATTTACGAATACTTAATAAGAACTCGATTAAAGATAATGAAATTTTTGCTAAAAAATCCATATGACGCATTGTTATGAGTAGCGTACTCATACCACATTGCTTTCGACAATCTTGAAAATTTGAACAAAAATGAAGTTGCTCTAAAATCGGTCGGGTTCAGACTCAAATGTGTGGAAATACATATAAATTCACGTGAACAAAATAAGAACTCGATTAAAGATGATGAAATTTTTGCAAAAAAATCCGTATAACGCATTGTTATGAGTAGCGTACTCATACCACATTGCTTTCGACAATCTTGAAAATTTGAACAAAAATGAAGTTGCTCCAAAATCGGTCGGGTTAAGACTCAAATGTGTGAAAATACATATATATTCACCTGAACAAAATAAGAACTCGATTAAAGATGATGAAATTTTTGCAAAAAAATCCATATAACACATTGTTATGAGTAGCGTACTCATACCACATTGCTTTCGACAATCTTGAAAATTTGAACAAAAATTAATTTGCCCCAAAATCAGTCGGGTTAAGACTTAAATGTGTGGAAATACATATATATTTACGTATACTTAATAAGAACTCGATTAAAGATAATGAAATTGTTGCGAAAAAATCCATATGACGCATTGTTATGAGTAGCGTACTCATACCACATTGCTTTCGACAATCTTGAAAATTTGAACAAAAATGAAGTTGGTCTAAAATTGGTCGGGTTCAGACTCAAATGTGTGGAAATACATATATATTCACGTGAACAAAATAAGAACTCGATTAAAGATGATGAAATTTTTGCAAAAAAATCCATATAACGCATTGTTATGAGTAGCGTACTCATACCACATTGCTTTCGACAATCTTGAAAATTTGAACAAAAATTAAGTTGCTCCAAAATCAGTCGGGTTAAGACTCAAATGTGTGAAAATACATATATATTCACCTGAACAAAATAAGAACTCGATTAAAGATGATGAAATTTTTGCAAAAAAATCGATATAACACATTGTTATGAGTACCGTACTCATATCACATTGCTTTCGACAATCTTGTAAATTTGAACAAAAATTAATTTGCTCCAAAATCAGTCGGGTTAAGACTCAAATGTGTGGAAATACATATATATTTAAAATTAAGTTGCTCCAAAATCGGTCGGGTTTAGATTCAAATGTGTGGAAATACAACATATTCACGTGTGTAAGGTTTGGGTCGCTCTGGTTTTTCTACCTAAAACGCACTACGTCTCTAGTCCTATAGACGTGGTAGCGTGCAACTTATGTTTTAACAGCAAGCTGTCGATGCTGTATGTTTAGGCGACTCGAAAGTCAAGCCGGATTGTCGAGAAGTAAAACACATTCAAGTAGAGTGTAGTTCTAGTCCTCCCTTTATTCGATCAAAAGCGTGAGTATTTATACAATTATCAATTACTTAGCGCTTCCAAGACTCCGCCCCATTATTTCCAGTCAGAACTCGAAAAAGGTCATTGACAGTTAAACAAAGTGATTGCTGACTTTGCAGAAGGCATTGCACGTTATTAAATGTATAAAAGAGTTTCGTTGGTTATATGAAACCCTTTTGTGTATGGTGCACATGAAGTGTGACTAATTCATAAATTTGCTTATTGGTATTTATGAGTGCTGGTAAGTGGCGTTGAGGTAGGTCCACTACACGTGTACAAAATAAGAACTCGATCAAAGATGATGAAATTTTTGCAAAAAAATCCATATGAGTAGCGTACTCATACGACATTAAAGATGATGAAATTTTTGCAAAAAAATCCATATGACGCATTGTTATGAGTAGCGTACTCATACCACATTGCTTTCGACAATCTTGAAAATTTGAACAAAAATTAAGTTGCTTCAAAATCGGTCGGGCTTAGACTCAAATGTGTGGAAATACATATATACTAACGTGTACAAAATAAGATCCCGGTTAAAGATGATGAAATGTTTGCAAAAAAATTCATATGACACATTGTTATGAGTAGCGTACTCATACCACATTGCTTTTGACAATCTGGAAAATTTGAACAAAAATTAAGTTACATCACAATCGGTCGGGTTTAGACTCAAATGTGTGGAAATACATATATACTAACGTGTTCAAAATAAGAACTCGATTAAAGATGATAAAATTTTTGCAAAAAAATTCATATGACGCATAGTTATGAGTAGCGTATTCATACCACAATGCTTTCGACAATCTGGAAAATTTGAACAAAAATTAAGTTGCTCCAAAATCGGTCGGGTAAAGACTCAAACGTATGGAAATACATACATATTCACGTGTACAAAATAAGAACTCGATTAAAGATGATGAAATTTTTGCAAAAAAAATCATATGACGCATGTTTATGAGTAACGTATTCATACCACATTGCTTTCGACAATCTTGAAAATTTTAACAAAAATTAATTTGCTCCAAAATCAGTCGGGTTAAGACTCAAATGTGTGGAAATACATATATATTTACGAATACTTAATAAGAACTCGATTAAAGATAATGAAATTTTTGCGAAAAAATCCATATGACGCATTGTTATGAGTAGCGTACTCATACCACATTGCTTTCGACAATCTTGAAAATTTGAACAAAAATGAAGTTGCTCTAAAATCGGTCGGGTTCAGACTCAAATGTGTGGAAATACATATAAATTCACGTGTACAAAATAAGAACTCGATTAAAGATGATGAAATTTTTGCAAAAAAATCCGTATATCGCATTGTTATGAGTAGCGTACTCATACCACATTGCTTTCGACAATCTTGGAAATTTGAACAAAAATTAAGTTGCTCCAAAATCGGTCGGGTTAAGACTCAAATGTGTGAAAATACATATATATTCACCTGAACAAAATAAGAACTCGATTAAAGGTGATGAAATTTTTGCAAAAAAATCCATATAACACATTGTTATGAGTAGCGTACTCATACCACATTGCTTTCGACAATCTTGAAAATTTGAACAAAAATTAATTTGCTCCAAAATCAGTCGGGTTAAGACTCAAATGTGTGGAAATACATATATATTTACGTAAACTTAATAAGAACTCGATTAAAGATAATGAAATTGTTGCGAAAAAATCCATATGACGCATTGTTATGAGTAGCGTACTCATACCACATTGCTTTCGACAATCTTGAAAATTTGAACAAAAATGAAGTTGGTCTAAAATTGGTCGGGTTCAGACTCAAATGTGTGGAAATACATATATATTCACGTGAACAAAACAAGAACTCGATTAAAGATGATGAAATTTTTGCAAAAAAATCCATATAACGCATTGTTATGAGTAGCGTACTCATACCACATTGCTTTCGACAATCTTGAAAATTTGAAAAAAAATTAAGTTGCTCCAAAATCAGTCGGGTTAAGACTCAAATGTGTGAAAATACATATATATTCACCTGAACAAAATAAGAACTCGATTAAAGATGATGAAATTTTATGCAAAAAAATCGATATAACACATTGTTATGAGTACCGTACTCATATCACATTGCTTTCGACAATCTTGTAAATTTGAACAAAAATTAATTTGCTCCAAAATCAGTCGGGTTAAGACTCAAATGTGTGGAAATACATATATATTTACGTATACTTAATAAGAACTCGATTAAAGATAATGAAATTGTTGCGAAAAAATCCATATGACGCATTGTTATGAGTAGCGTACTCATACCACATTGCTTTCGACAATCTTGAAAATTTGAACAAAAATGAAGTTGCTCTAAAATTGGTCGGGTTCAGACTCAAATGTGTGGAAATACATATATATTCACGTGAACAAAATAAGAACTCGATTAAAGATGATGAAATTTTTGCAAAAAAATCCATATAACGCATTGTTATGAGTAGCGTACTCATACCACATTGCTTTCGAGAATGTTGAAAATTTGAACATAAATTAAGTTGCTCCAAAATCGGTCGGGTTGAGATTCAAATGTGTGGAAATACATACATATTCACGTGTACAAAATAAGAACTCGATCAAAGATGATGAAATTTTTGCTAAAAAATTCATATGACGCATTGTTATGAGTTGCGCACTCATACCACATTGCTTTCGAGAATGTTGAAAATTTGAACATAAATTAAGTTGCTCCAAAATCGGTCGGGTTTAGATTCAAATGTGTGGAAATACATACATATTCACGTGTACAAAATAAGAACTCGATCAAAGATGATGAAATTTTTGCAAAAAAATCCATATGACCCATTGTTATGAGTAGCGTACTCATACGACATTGCTTTCGACAATCTTGAAAATTTGATCAAAATTGAAGGTGCTCCAAAATCGGTCGGGTTTAGACACAAATGTGTGGAAATACATATATATTCACGTGAACAAAATAAGAACTCGATTAAAGATGATGAAATTTTTGCAAAAAAATCCATATAACGCACTGTTATGAGTAATGTACTCATACCACATTGCTTTCGACAATCTTTAAAATTTTAACAAAAATTAAGTTGCTCCAAAATCAGTCGGGTTTAGACTCAAATGTGTGGAAATACATATATATTCACGTGTACAAAATAAGAACTCGATCAAAGATGATGAAATGTTTGCTAAAAAATTCATATGACGCATTGTTATGAGTTGCGCACTCATACCACATTGCTTTCGACAATCTTTAAAATTTGAACAAAAATTAAGTTGCTTCAAAATCGGTCGAGTTTAGACTCAAATTTGTGGAAATACATATATATTCACGTGAACAAAATAAGAACTCGATTAAAGATGATGAAATTTTGCAAAAAAATCCATATAACGCATTGTTATGAGTAGCGTACTCATACCACATTGCTTTCGAGAATGTTGAAAATTTGAACATAAATTAAGTTGCTCCAAAATCGGTCGGGTTCAGACTCAAATGTGTGGAAATACATATAAATTAACGTGAACAAAATAAGAACTCGATTAAAGATGATGAAATTTTTGCAAAAAAATCCGTATAACGCATTGTTATGAGTAGCGTACTCATACCACATTGCTTTCGACAATCTTGAAAATTTGAACAAAAATTAAGTTGCTCCAAAATCAGTCGGGTTAAGACTCAAATGTGTGAAAATACATATATATTCACCTGAACAAAATAAGAACTCGATTAAAGATGATGAAATTTTTGCAAAAAAATCGATATAACACATTGTTATGAGTACCGTACTCATATCACATTGCTTTCGACAATCTTGTAAATTTGAACAAAAATTAATTTGCTCCAAAATCAGTCGGGTTAAGACTCAAATGTGTGGAAATACATATATATTTACGTATACTTAATAAGAACTCGATTAAAGATAATGAAATTGTTGCGAAAAAATCAATATGACGCATTGTTATGAGTAGCGTACTCATACCACATTGCTTTCGACAATCTTGAAAAATTGAACAAAAATGAAGTTGCTCTAAAATTGGTCGGGTTCAGACTCAAATGTGTGGAAATACATATATATTCACGTGAACAAAATAAGAACTCGATTAAAGATGATGAAATTTTTGCAAAAAAATCCATATAACGCATTGTTATGAGTAGCGTACTCATACCACATTGCTTTCGAGAATGTTGAAAATTTGAACATAAATTAAGTTGCTCCAAAATCGGTCGGGTTGAGATTCAAATGTGTGGAAATACATACATATTCACGTGTACAAAATAAGAACTCGATCAAAGATGATGAAATTTTTGCTAAAAAATTCATATGACGCATTGTTATGAGTTGCGCACTCATACCACAGTGCTTTCGAGAATGTTGAAAATTTGAACATAAATTAAGTTGCTCCAAAATCGGTCGGGTTTAGATTCAAATGTGTGGAAATACATACATATTCACGTGTACAAAATAAGAACTCGATCAAAGATGATGAAATTTTTGCAAAAAAATCCATATGACCCATTGTTATGAGTAGCGTACTCATACGACATTGCTTTCGACAATCTTGAAAATTTGATCAAAATTGAAGTTGCTCCAAAATCGGTCGGGTTTAGACACAAATGTGTGGAAATACATATATATTCACGTGAACAAAATAAGAACTCGATTAAAGATGATGAAATTTTTGCAAAAAAATCCATATAACGCACTGTTATGAGTAGCGTACTCATACCACATTGCTTTCGACAATCTTGAAAATTTTAACAAAAATGAAGTTGCTCCAAAATCAGTCGGGTTTAGACTCAAATGTGTGGAAATACATATATATTCACGTGTACAACATAAGAACTCGATCAAAGATGATGAAATGTTTGCTAAAAAATTCATATGACGCATTGTTATGAGTTGCGCACTCATACCACATTGCTTTCGACAATCTTTAAAATTTGAACAAAAATTAAGTTGCTTCAAAATCGGTCGAGTTTAGACTCAAATTTGTGGAAATACATATATATTCACGTGAACAAAATAAGAACTCGATTAAAGATGATGAAATTTTGCAAAAAAATCCATATAACGCATTGTTATGAGTAGCGTACTCATACCACATTGCTTTCGAGAATGTTGAAAATTTGAACATAAATTAAGTTGCTCCAAAATCGGTCGGGCTTAGTTTCAAATGTGTGGAAATACATACATATTTACGTGTACAAAATAAGAACTCGATCAAAGATGATGAAATGTTTGCTAAAAAATTCATATGACGCATTGTTATGAGTTGCGCACTCATACCACATTGCTTTCGACAATCTTAAAAATTTGAACAAAAATTAAGTTGCTTCAAAATTGATCGAGTTTAGACTCAAATTTGTGGAAATACATATATATTCACGTGAACAAAATAAGAACTCGATTAAAGATGATGCAATTTTTGCAAAAAAATCCATATAACGCATTCTTATGAGTAGCGTACTCATACCACATTGCTTTCGAGAATGTTGAAAATTTGAACATAAATTAAGTTGCTCCAAAATCGGTCGGGTTTAGATTCAAATGTGTGGAAATACATACATATTCACGTGTACAAAATAAGAACTCGATCAAAGATGATGAAATTTTTGCTAAAAAATTCATATGACGCATTGTTATGAGTTGCGCACTCATACCACATTGCTTTCGAGAATGTTGAAAATTTGAACATAAATTAAGTTGCTCCAAAATCGGTCGGGTTTAGATTCAAATGTGTGGAAATACATACATATTCACGTGTACAAAATAAGAACTCGATCAAAGATGATGAAATTTTTGCAAAAAAATTCATATGACCCATTGTTATGAGTAGCGTACTCATACGACATTGCTTTCGACAATCTTGAAAATTTGATCAAAATTGAAGTTGCTCCAAAATCGGTCGGGTTTAGACACAAATGTGTGGAAATATAAAACTCCGCTTTTATTTAAAAGGGACAAAGTAATTATCTAGCGCACCCTGCGCTCACCTCATAAATTCCTCATTAAATGAACATGGTCCTTTGTCGCTAAACGGCAACCCGCAGCCTAACAACATTCCAGTTGAACAGATTTTTGAAAGCGGTCGGACGTGCGAACAGAAATAATGCGTGCTAAAAGTGCATTTACAACAAAAAAAAAAATTTTTAACATAAATATTAAGGTGGAGGTCCAATGGCAGGTGACTTTGCTTACCTTGCTTGCTTTTACTTGCTTTGCTTGACTTTAAAAGCTTCTATGGCCAAATGGGGGCTTTAAAAGTTGTCAAAGTTATTGATTGACGTTTACAAAATGTTGACTAGAAGTGCTGAAAAAGTGTTAAGAATTTTCCTAATTTTAGCGAAAATTTCCAAGTTAAAAGGACGGGTGAAACCACATCGCCGATTCTGGGTTCGGAAGCTGTATTTAACTCGACAAAAATATGGATTGTTTGAAAGTTCATTAAGAACCTTGGCTGCGGACGTGGAGCAATTTCACAAGACACTGAGAATGCCGTATTTGTTATTTAATGTGCTCCACGAATTTTTGAAGGATTCACTAACAAAATATTCGATCAGGACACCTATATCGAGTCGCTGCAGGTTATTCATTACCCTGATGTAAGTGCACTTCGTTTTAACTATACGCACAATTTTCCATATATGTATGTCATATCTGATTTCCTTTTTTCTTTCAGATATTTGGCTCACGGTGGCACTCGGCAATTTCACACTCTAGTTCACAGGATCGGACTGACAACCCTTAGGAGGATCACGTTAGAAACCTGTAAGGTTTTGTGGGATATGTTAGCTGACCTTTATGTGGCGATTCCGTCGGAAACGGAATGGGTACGTATTTGTAACGAATTCGAGACGCTATGGAATATGCCTAACTGCATCGGTGCCATCGACGGAAAGCACATCAATATTACTTGTCCTTCAAATTCTGGTTCGATGTACTATAACTACAAAGGCAATTATAGTATTGTGCTTTTAGCAGTATGTGACGCGGACTATACATTTACGTGCGTTGACATCGGAGCATATGGAAGTCAAAGTGATGGTGGTGTGTACCACTTTTCAAAAATGGCAGATGCTATTGAAAGCAATCGTCTCGAAATTCCATATGATCAGCCTCTGCCGGGAGAAATCGATCCATTTCCACACTATTTAGTTGGGGATGCAGCTTTTCCATTAAGGCGTTACTTAATGCGACCATACCCCGGTAGGGGTATTCCTGAAGACCAAGAGTATTTCGATAAAAGACTCTCTCGTGCAAGAAGAATTATTGAAAATGCGTTTGGGATACTCACGGCCAAATGGAGAATTTTAAGAACGACGCTATGCATGGCCCCGCAAAATGCAGAGCACATATTGAAAGCTTGTATTGTTTTACATAATTTTATTAAGCTTTCGACTTCAAATTACGTAAACTTTATATTCAATCATTTCCACTCTTTTATTTAATTTGTTTATTGTTGAGGTACATAAGTATTCCAGGTAAGACCTAAATATTCAGTCTTTTATATTAATTCTACGTTATATGTGCATGCACATGGTACATATTTATTTACATTCGTTTTTTTTAAGGTACATAGGTGTGGCATATTTAAAAAATACTCATTAAACTCAAGTACATATACTTGACTTCATTCAAAAATTGGTTTTTACAATTTCTTAAATTGACCATGGACATACAAAAGTACGTCCATTTTAAAATCCAGTCGCCTCTCTTCTGGCACCTTGTCAAAGACTTCGCCAATCGCACCCAAAAAATGGTCGTCCGTCTTTGTTTTTTGTGTCTCCAAAAATGTGCTCACATCGCTGACTAGATCGTTTCAGGCGGCATTATCATCGGCTTTTTTTTTCTGCCGCTTAGCCGGGGTTGGTGCAATGGCTTCCGGCTCGGTTATTTCTATGGCTCCACTGTCGCTAATTGCGAACCCAAACGAAGCGTCGAGAGTGTCGTGCTGCTCGTTCCAAACGTCTGGCGTTACTAAAGTTATATTTGTGGTCGTCCTGGAAGTATGTGCATATAAATTAGAATTGCACACCATAGCTGGGGGATAAAGATTATTAATCGGAATGATTATTAATAATTTTATTTTCCTTGTTACATCAAAATAACTGATTAGTTTCAATTAATTTAAATTTTCAACATTAATAATTGGTAGTAGTTTAATCAGTTAATTGTACATTTATTAGGAAACAATTTTCAGAACTAAACTATTATTTCTAAACAAAATTTCGTAGCCATGTTGCAAACAAACAGCGACGGAAAAATATATAGGGACACTACAGTTTGACAAGTTCGAACTATTTTCAGTTTGCTTGTTGAATGTTTTTAATAAATATTTTTAATATAGCTCATTAGCTAACGAGAACCAATAAAATCCAAATCTCAAAGTTATTCCAAAAACTTTTTAAAAGCAATTTTAAGTAAAAATGTTAGTATGCACTTTTGTTCCATTAAATTAAAGTACAACAAAGACCAAGTTTGTAAGATAACGAAGTATATTTTAAGAAAAATATAATAAACACCCAACATGCAAACTAAAATAGTCCGAACTTGTCAAAATGTAGTGTCCCTATATATTTTTCCGCCTCTGTAAATCACGAAATTTTTATGCACATGAAAGAATACTTACTGTCTGGGAGTAACCGTGGCTTTTAAAAATGACATGGCATCAAAGTACGCCCAGCCTCGCTTATGGGTCGCAGCACTACCGCTTGGCTGATGTTGCACCTTTAGCTCAATCCCGTACCGGTCCCTTAGCGATTTCCATCGCTTTCGGCAGTTTTCCTCTATGGAGGAAAGGTAAAAATGGAGCGGTTAAAACATTTATAATAAACAAATAAATGAAATTAATGTAGGTAAACTACCGCCTGATAACTAAAAAGCACTATACTAACCACACTCTCCAACAACAGCAGCTATATTCCGCCAATCTAAATCCTTCTTCACTCGATCGCGGTAGCACAGCTCTCTCTTGTCCCACAAGCAGGTGTGCTTTTCTATTTCGCCAATCAATACTTCCTCAAACATTTTGGGGAATTGCGGGAACGGGAAACTACTTATTTTCACAAAAACTGTTGGAAAATGTTTAATTATTTATAAATAATGTTTAAATAATATGTATATTACCTCAACTACTGGATTACGGCTGACGGAAGCGAACGAAATGTTGGTGGTACACAAGAGCACACAATTGTGCAACTACGTCCGAGCGGGAACGGGAAACTACTTATTTTCACAAAAACTGTTGGAAAATGTTTAATTATTTATAAATAATGTTTAAATACTATGTATATTACCAAAAATATGCTGGAATACTGCAAAATCGACACCAAAAGAAAATACCAATCGCCGCGAGAAAATCGAAGTGTCAAATGTCAAACGCGCTGGGAGAAATCGAAATGTCAAATGCTTTGAAAGCGCTGTCAAATAGAACATGGGGCTATTCACAACTTTGAAGCGCTTTATGCGCTTGAAGCAAAGTTGCCACTAGGCCAACTTTCATACATTTTCTTACATTTCTAATTGTTTTTGACAGTTGTGCAAGCAAGGTAAGCAAAGTAAGCTACCATTGGGCCTCCACCTTTATACATACATACATATATGTAAATTAAAAAGTGAAACATAAAAGTGTACATACGAAAATTTTGTTTAAGAAAAGCGAAATAAAAAAGTGTGCTTTAGAAAAACGAAACAAAAAAGTGAACATACGAAAATTTTGTTTAAGCGAAATAAAAAAGTGTGCTTTAGAAAAACGAAACAAAAAAGTGAACATACGAAAATTTTGTTTAAGCGAAATAAAAAAGTGTGCATATGAAAAGCGAAATAAAAAAGTGTATATACGAATTTATAAATAATAATCATATAAAAAGCGAAAAATAACGGAAAAAAGCTAACGAAACAAAATTTGTTCTTACGAAACAAAAAAGTGTACATACGAATTTATAAATAATAATCAAATAAAAAGTGAAAAATAACGGAAAAAAGCTAACGAAACAAAAAAGTGTACATACGAATTTATAAATGATAATCAAATAAAAAGTGAAAAATAACGGAAAAAAGCTAACGAAACAAAATTTATTCTTACGAAACAAAAAATTGTACATACAAATTTATAAATTATAATCAAATAATAAGTGAAAAATAACGGAAAAAAGCTAACGAAAGAAAATTTAAAAAAAAAAAAAAAAAAAAAAAAGGGTACACCCTAAGACCAACAACATCAACAGCATTGGCACGCTACAGCAGCAAGCCCAACAACATCAACAGCATTGGCACGCTACAGCAGCAAGCACAACAACAACAACAGCATTGAATCATAGCAACAAACCTCATCACTTGCAAAAAGAAGGTACAGTAACTCAAAGGAACCACTTTTCAAGTAAGTGTCCCGCTAAACATATACATACACATATAGATAGATACTCATATTACGCTAACGGGATTTAAAAGTATCACGCCACTTAGCGCACATACGTATTTACACACATACCATATTTGCTCACAATATATGCAGGTACTTAACTCCACCTCCTTTTGCGTACTCTCTCTCGCCAAATAAAAGTACCGTTACTGTGCTTAGACGCGCTAAGACATTACAGTGCAGCAAAGCTAAATATACATACATATGTGCACAAAAATCCCGCGAAAATATAATTTCCCCTCCTTAATAACAGCATTTTTAATATAAGAGTGTAATTAGCGGAATTCCTCCTTTTTAACTTTTCATATTCGCTACCGTTTTAAACCTCGCGCCCAAAAAAGTATATGTATATCTACATATGTACATATGTAAGTACAGACATCTCATGACACATTCATATGAATATATATATTGAAAAAAAAAAATTTTTTAAATTAAAATTAAAATTTTATTATATTATTTGACAACATATCCCATATTTATTTATTAATATTATTATTTACAAACATAAAATTATATGTACATATGTTTATTTCGCCCTCCCTCACATAACTAACTCTCACTAAATTCACCTTCTACAAAAATTTTACCACCCTAATATTACTTGCTATCCACCTGCGCGAGAGCACATAAGTATATACATACACACGTACGTGTTCCCGGTTTTTGTAAATTTCAGTAGCATCACATAGCTACACATACATACACACGTATACGTAACAACAAGCTCCGGCCATTCTCTCACTATCACTGCTTATACATATACTACACTTAGACGCGCTAAGGTAGTACAGTGGGACAAAACAGCATAAAAACACAGTGGGGCATAACAAATTAAAAACTACTCAAATTAAAATAAATATAAAACAAATTAATATAACTGAATCAATTCCCAGATTTCAGTGATTTCTGTTCACAAACCCCAGTTCTTTTCGTTAATTAACTCAAAATGCCAAAATCTCAGGAGACCCCACAAAAATCTTTGATAGATCCCTCCCTGCAAGATTTAATTTTTGAGAGCAATAGGCTTGAATCTTTTTATTCAAAATGGTCCGCCACCATCATAAGTGACCATACCCCATCTCTTCTCAATGTCAAGTTACAGCAGCTTGACAAACTCTGGAAAGGCCTTGTAACCTCGTACAAGGCAGTATTTCACTGAACAAACTTTTGCGAATCCAGCGGTTCAGTTGAGCATAAATACGATAAATGCTCCGAGAGCTATGAGAATTGCATGTCTCAAATTTTAGACGCTCTGCAGCTATGTCAACCCAATCCTCCTCCCCGTAACCGCATAAATACTTCAAACTCCTCGGAAGTATGCCTGAAAGTACCTCCATGTGACACAGAAATTTTTCATGGTGGATATGAAGACTGGCCAGCATTTAGGGATATGTTCACGGCAGTCTACGGAAACCACCCCAGGCTAACACCCGCGCAGAAGCTCTATCATCTGCGCCAAAAGACGAGAAGTCAAGCTGGACAACTGGTCAAGCAATACCCCCTAACTGACGAAAATTTCCAGTTAGCCTGGGACGCACTAAAAGCCCGGTACAAAAACCGCAAAATGTTGGTGGATAACCAATTGAAAACTCTTTTCAATCTCCAACCGATTTTTTATGAAAATGGTGAGCAGATTCAAAAAATGCAAACCACTATAAATAACTGCTTATCCACATTGGCAGCACAAGGAATCCCAACCTCTGAATGGGACCCTACCTTGTGTATCAGTGCTCTTCGAAACTCCCCAGCGAAACCCTCTCTGTCTGGGAACAGTCGCTGAGTTCTCGAAAAGCACTGCCAATGTCGGCAGATATGAATGCATTTTTGACAACCAGGTATGAAGTTGTGGAGAGACTCAATGCCTACCGCCCAGGTAGGTCAAGAACGTCTCATCCTAATCTCACCCCAAGATAAATAAACCACAACTCAACTTTTTTGAATGAAAATAAGACTCACAACTACCACACTGAACTCAGCCAACAAGTATCGTGCAAGTTATGCAATTCCAATCACCCCATGAAAACTTGCATAACATTCAAAGCGCTTCCTGTAAATGATCGCTTAAAGTTTGTGAGAGACAATAGATATTGTGAAAATTGTTTCTCCTTCACCTCAAGAGTGACTGTCAGAGCAAGTTTCTTTGCGTATACTGTCAAAAAAGACATCACTCGCTCTTACATTTTCAACCTCATGCACAAACATACAGGGCAAACTCGAGACCTCAAAAAAACCCTTACCCAAATAGCGACTTAAACCCGAATTGATGAGGAAAAGCCAACCACATCAAAGCAAGCTGCCAAAAATGCGATAGCGCAAAGTTCCGCCGATACCACCCCCCAAAAGGTATCATCGCATTTCTCCAGCAGCAGTGCAACAACCCTACTCCCAGATAGTTCCTATCTATTTTGCCGGGGAATTCCACAAAATTTGTGCTCTCGTCGATCAAGGATCCTAAAAAACCTTTATCGCATCACGAATCCAAAAATTGCTCGGCTTACCCACCAGAGAAACCCGTTACGAAATCTCTGGAATGGGAGGAATGGTGGTACAAAACTCAAACAGAGTGTGCGAGGTAACAATATGTTCGGCCGATTTGGGCCATAAAATTACCACAAGTGCCATCATTCTGCCTCAATTAACCCATTTCCTGCCCACATGTAAGGGTTCGAATGTAAATATTACCGAATTCCGCTCCCTGCAACTCGCTGACCCTAACTGCTTCGTACCAGCAAAAATCGACATGGTGATAGGCAGCGATGTAACTCCTCAAATTTTCCTTGAGGGGTTACAGAAGAATGTCCACGGAACCCTAGTAGCACAAAATACAATATTTGGATGGATTCTGAGCGGCCCAATCCCGGAGAGGATCTCAACGTTCTCCACCCAGGTGACAGAATCTCAAGACGAATCTCTTAACTCGCTGCTGAAGAAGTTCTGGGAGCAAGAGGAAGTAGCAGTCACTCAACCCCGTTCCAACGAAGACGGAGTCTGTGAGGAGCTCTATCAACGAGCCACAATCCGACAAGCAGACGGGCGATATATATTAAAGCTGCCATTCAAACCGGAATTCCCGGAAGCGATAGGTCTAGGCCACTCCCGCTTAGCAGCGCAGCATCAATATATCAGCATCGAAAGGACTTTGCAGAAAAAACCTGAGTTAAGCGAAAAGTACTCCAAAGTCCTGGACGAATACATCACCATGAATCACGCGGAACCCACATCATCCCTAGAAGTCATCAAGGACGTCAAATAATACTCGTTCTATTTACCACACCATGCTGTCATAAAACCCGACAGCAAATCCACAAAAGTCCGTGTTGTTTTCAATACTACCAGAATATCCCACACTGGAAGCTCGCTCAATGACGTACTCTACACTGGGCCAACCCTTTAAAACGACTTGATGATCACCATACTCCGATGGCGACTCTACAAGTTCGTATTCAATGATGACATCGAAAAGATGTACCTCCAGATTCTCGTCCACAAGGAAGACTTAGCCTTTCAAAGAATCGTCTTTCGTAGGTCCCCAAATCAGTCAATCGAAGATTTCAGGTTGAAAACCGTGACATTTGTCATCAATTGCGCCCCCTATCTTGCAATCCGCACACTCCATCAGTTAGCGCAGGATTGTAGAGACGAATTCCCACTCGCCACCGATATCCTCCTACGTGAAACATACGTGGACGATATACTCTCTGGCGGGCATAATATACAGTCCACTTTAAACTCTATGACCCAAGTAAAAGACGCTTTGAAATCGGCAGGCTTCCCACTGCGGAAAATTACCTCAAACCACCCAAAAATTCTGGAAGCAGTTCCAGAAGCAGATATTCTCGATCTTGATTTTCTTCAATTTCAAGACACCAGCTCCACAAAAACCCTAGGCATAAAATGGAATGCACTCACAGATTCCTTTTCTTATTCCTACGATCCTCTACCCGCCTCTAGCTCAAGAACCAAACGGCAGATATTATCGGCAGTAGCGAAACTGTTCGACCCGGCAGGGTGGCTAACGCCAATAATGATCTCCGCCAAAATGCTTCTTCAGCAATTATGGATGGAAGGAACTGACTGGGACGAGCACGTAAAACCCGGTGCTTTTCACAAATGGAATACCCTGTATGAAAATTTCCCCGCCATAAGCGACATTGTATTCCCCCGCTGGGTGCAATACTCTCCTACTCAGCACGTACAAGTACATGGCTTCTCAGACGCGTCGGAAAAAGCGTACTGCGCGTGTGTCTATCTCAGAGTACAAATGGACGAAAACACCTTCGCGTCACATTTGCTCGTAGCCAAAAGTAAGGTGGCTCCATTACAGACAGTCAGCCTCCCCCGACTTGAACTATGCGGAGCCGTCCTTCTCTCAAAATTAGTTAATCAAATTCGCGCACAACTGAATTTGCCACAACATGACCTGTTTCTCTGGTCAGACTCCTCCATTGTGTTGGCATGGTTAGAAAAACCACCACACACTTGGAAAACTTATGTCGCCAATAGAATCTCGCTTATACACCAAAATGTGGGCAACGCTAATTGGCGGCATGTAGCCAGCGCGGATAATCCCACCGATTTAGGCACGCGCGGATGCCAACCCCAAGATCTGGCCACTTGTACTCTATGGTGGAAAGGTCCAGAGTGGCTACTAAAGAACCCCACATTATGGCCGAAAAATCCATCTCCGAATCCCTCCCCCCCTGAAACACGACGAGTTTAATCCCTTCATGCGGTGGAATATATCGATATACTTGAGCGTTTTTCCTCCTTTTCTCGCGCACTGCGAGTAATATCGTTCATGTATCGGTTTCTGAATGCAGCGAGAAGCCAACCAATACCCTCGGCCCGCACCTTAACTCACGACGAAATAAAGCAGGCAAAAATACGTGTTATCATTCAAACTCAGAACCAATACTATCCAAACGAGGTCAACACACTAAAGGCGGGCAAACCAATTAGCAAAAAAAGCTCGCTGCTGACTCTGAATCCAATGGTAGACAGATATGGGATGATGCGCGTGAATGGGCGACTCACTTACGGAGCACTCAGCTACAATGAACGTCACCCAATCATAATCCCAGATAACTCAAAACTCTGTTCACTACTGTTGGACTTCCTCCATACAACTCTTCTTCACGCTGACAAACAACTCATGATTCGAATGGTACACTACTCTTGCTGTCCCGCGGCTGAAACAAAAGGTAAAGAAATGCATCTTTCACTGCAAGGCCTGCACCCTTTACAAACAAAAAACGCGCTCGCAGATAATGGCCGCGCTCCCTCCTGAACGGTCCACCTACACACTCCTATTTACCACCACAGGCGTTGATTTTGCAGGACCATTTATTGTCAAAACATCCATACTCCGACGGGCTCCTCACGCGAAAGCGTATGTATGCGTATTTGTATGTTTTTCCACCAAAGCAATACATTTAGAGTTATGCTCAGACCTGACCTCTGAATCATTCAAGGCAGCTTTCGCCCGATTTGTCGGCCGACGGGGAATTCCATACAAAATCATATCTGACAACGGAAAGACGTTCGTAGGCGCGAAACGGATGCTGAAAAGAGAATTCTCACAATTTCTCCAAGAAGCTGCTACAGATGTCGCCGAAAAATACGCTCCTCATGAACTCTCGTGGCAGTTCATCCAACCCTATGCTCCTCATATGAGTGGCTTATGGGAAGCTGCGGTAAAGAGTTTTAAGACCCATTTGTATGAATGAATTGAAGCGGTGCTTAATTCGCGACCACTCTCTCCTATGTCTCAGGATCCCACCGATATGTTGGCGTTAACGCCAGGACATTTCTTGCGTGGTGCCCCACTCCTCTCTCTTCTGGAACCCCCCTCTGAAAACCTTTCTTTAGTGAATAAATGGCAGAAATTGAAGGACATTCATCACTAATTCAGCATTCGCTGGAAAAACGAGTACCTTAAGGAACTCCATAAAAGAACAAGTGGAAACGCTCAGAACCCAATATTAAAGAAGGAGAATTGGTTGTAGTTAAAGACGACCTGCTACCCCCAAATGAGTGGAGACTCGGGCGCATCGTGAAACTTCACCCCGGCAGCGATCAAAATGTTCGCGTGGCGGATATCCGTACTCAAGCGGGAACCATCACGCGCAACATCGCAAAGCAATGCTTTTCGCCCCCCCCCCCCTATAATCTCTCCCTTCGTCCCTCATGCCAACTAAACTCTAACCCATCACATATACATCTCCAGGTCACTATACAATGGCATGTTACTAATTAAAGTTTCGACTTTTGCTTTGTTTCTCCACAGATGGACAGGAGAGCGATGGACGTAAATCAATGCCGACTGTGCTATCGCCATCACCCGCTGAGGTTCTGCCGTGCCTTTCTAGCTATGATACCCGAGGAGCGGTATGAATCCGCACGGTCGCACAAGTATTGCGTCAATTGCTTGGCGACCTCGCACGCAACCGGAGCATGCACCTCCGCTGATAGCTGCCACCGATGTGGGAAGGCCCACCATACCATGCTACATCGTACGTTACAGGAACGCGATCGCCCTGACGATTTGCGAACTCGAATCCGCCGTACAGGACCAGTCCTCGCCAGCCGCGTGGTCAAACCGCCAGCCAAAAGGGCCAATGGCGGACGCAACATAGTCCAACAACGCCTTCGCGATTTGTTTACCAAGGCAGCGCTGACCCTCGAAAAGCTGTAAGAACTACTTCACCTGGCACCGGCGCACGCGGGCCGGCATGTTGAGGACATGGGTCCCAACCTAATCGATTTCGATTAGTTCTTCATTTTTGTAGCAATATTTTTAAGTTGCGTGCGGCCGGCAACACTAATTTTTTGCGTTTTATTGTGAATGAAAATAGCATGACCAGATTTTATATATATGTAAGCGGTCCAACGGGGTGACCCGTACCCACAGGCTTAAAGTAAGACACTTGTGTTTTAACCGCCGCCGCATGCACATCGCTTAACCTTGAATTTTCCGCCACTCAGGCATCTGAATTTAGATTTTCACACACTTGTGTAGATCAATTAATTGAATTAAAATAAACAACCCCCTTCGGTATACTTTTAAATTTAAAACTCCGCTTTTATTTAAAAGGGACAAAGTAATTAACTAGCGCACCCTGCGCTCACCTCATAAATTCCTCATCAAATGAACACCGTCATACCACATTGCTTTCGAGAAGGTTGAAAATTTGAACATAAATTAAGTTGCTCCAAAATCGGTCGGGTTTAGATTCAAATGTGAGGAAATATATACATATTCACGCATACAAAATAAGAACTCGATCAAATATGATGAAATTTTTGCAAAAAAATCCATATGACCCATTGTTATGAGTAGCGTACTCATACGACATTGCTTTCGACAATCTTGAAAATTTGAACAAAAATGAAGTTGTTCCAAAATCGGTCGGGTGTAGACTCAAATGTGTGGAAATACATATCTATTCACGTGAAGAAAATAAGAACTCGATTAAAGATGATGAAATTTTTGCAAAAAAATCCATATAACGCATTGTTATGAGTAGCGTACTCATACCACATAGCTTTCGACAATCTTGAAAATTTTAACAAAAATTAAGTTGTTCCAAAATCAGTCGGGTTAAGACTCAAATGTGTGGAAATACATATATATTTACGTATACTTAATAAGAAATCGATCAAAGATGATGAAATTTTTGCAAAAAAATCCTTATGACACATTGTTATGAGTAGCGTACTCATACGACATTGCTTTCGACAATCTTGAAAATTTGAACACAAATTAACTTGCTCCAAAATCGGCGGGTTAAGACTCAAATGTGTGGAAATACATATCTATTCACGTGAAGAAAATAAGAACTCGATTAAAGATGATGAAATTTTTGCAAAAAAATCCATATAACGCATTGTTATGAGTAGCGTACTCATACCACATAGCTTTCGACAATCTTGAAAATTTTAACCAAAATTAAGTTGTTCCAAAATCAGTCGGGTTAAGACTCAAATGTGTGGAAATACGTATATATTTACGTATACTTAATAAGAAATCGATCAAAGATGATGAAATTTTTGCAAAACTATCCTTATGACAGATTGTTCTGAGTAGCGTACTCATACGACATTGCTTTCGACAATCTTGAAAATTTGTACACAAATTAACTTGCTCCAAAATCGGTCGGGTTTAGACTCAAATGTGTGGAAATACATATATATTTACGTGAACAAAATAAGAACTCGATTAAAGATGATGAAATTTTTGCAAAAAAAATCCATATGACGCATTGTTATGAGTAGCGTACTCATACCACATTACCACATTGCTTTTGACAATCTTGAAAATTTGAACAAAAATTAAGTTACATCACAATCGGTCGGGTTAAGACTCAAATGTGTGAAAAAACACATATATTCACGTGAACAAAATAAGAACTCGATTAAAGATGATGAAATTTTTGCAAAAAAATTCATATGACGCATAGTTATGAGTAGCGTATTCATACCACATTGCTTTCGACAATCTGGAAAATTTGAACAAAAATTAAGTTGCTCCAAAATCGGTCGGGTAAAGACTCAAACGTATGGAAATACATACATATTCACGTGTACAAAATAAGAACTCGATTAACCCTTATGGGTACACATAGGTCTGGCCAGACCTATAGCAACTTTAGCTAAGTATTTCTCACAGAAATCAAGAAGCTAAATGTCTGAGATTTTATGATATCCTCAACAGTTTTATTAGCTACTATTTTCAACATTTTTGTTTTTAATTATTTGTTATTTAAGGTTTTAATAAACATTTACTAAATCTATACCTTAACCGTACACATTAGGTCCAGCCAGACCTATGGTGTTGTGAGTATTAAATTATTAACATCGCTGCTTTTAATTCGCGTCTTCTTTGGAAAATAGCGGTAAAAATGCTCACACAAACAATAGCTACAATAATTTCTGAAAAACTCTGTCACTTGCTTTCATTCTGCTACGAAGTGTGGTGACGAAATCAGTGCTAATATTATTTTGTGAGCTTTTTTCGTGAAATTGAAAAGATATAATGTCGGAAAATTTTGAATATTACTCTGCAGCGATGTTGAGCCGGTAAGTAGATAAACATTTTATTTCTTTCTTATAATTGCTATAGGGCACTAAACATTTTTATTTAGTATGTCGGAGGAGCAGCGAACAAACTATTTTGAGCATCTTGTTGAACATGTGACTTTCACAGATGAGGATGGGAACGAGGACATAGACGGTATACATAATGACGATGAAGATTTTTTTGATGGTGAGTATGTTTCAGATATGGAATCGGAAAATATTTTGGAAGTAGAAAGTGATCCAGAAGACTCTGATGACGACGTTGAGGGCGAAGAACCCAGTAATGTCTCCAACGAAACCAATTGTTTCATAGCTCCTGATGGAACTAAGTGGAGTAAGACTCCTCCGCCATCTAGTCGTGCGCGTATCCACAATATTTTGAGAGAAGCTGGTGGAACTGTAAAAAGTTCTTTATCTTCAAATTCATTAGAGATATTTAAATCCATAATAACAGAAGAAATGATCACTGTAATTATGAAAGAAAATAATCGGAAAGCTTTGAAAGCGGTCGAAAAATTCAATCTCGAAAATAACCGAAAAATCCAAAGAATTGGAAATTGGTTGACCAGACTGAACTTTACGCTTATATTGGAATTTTCCTGGCTGCTGGAGTAAACCATTCTAACATGCAACACTGCACTGAACTGTGGAAACCAGATTCCTTGCCAATCTATAGAGCTGCCATGCCCATACAACGGTTCAAATCTATAACCAGTTTTATAAGATTTGACGATGAAAGAACTCGTGCTTCACGACAGGAGGAAGATAAGGCTGCGCCCATACGTGACCTTTGGACGATGCTAAATGCACAATTGGAGGCATTATATAAGCCAACAGCAAACGTAACTGTTGATGAACAGTTATTCCCATATAGAGGGCGTACGAAGTTTACACTGTATATACCCTCTAAGCCCGCCAAATATGGCATAAAAATATTTTGGGTATGTGATGCCTCTAATTCATATCCATTGAAGGGTATTTTATACACTGGGAAGGAGCGCAATCAGCCAAGAGATGTGAATCAAGGTGAGCGTATTTTGTTAACTCTCACCAGTAAATATCGCTTTTCTGGAAGAACTGTCATTGCTGATAACTTTTTTACCACACTGAATGGTGTCCATAAATTGAGAGATTCCGGACTGGCTTATGTTGGAACATTACGTCGTAACAAAAGATATATACCTAGAGAAATGTTGGCTAGTAAATCGCGTCCGGTGTTATCAACAGAGTTCGGATTTCACGACAATGTTAGTATCGTATCATATGTCCCAAAAAAAAATAAAAGTGTTTGCTTATTATCTTCACTGCATCCAGAAAACACCACTAGTGGTCAACTGCAAAAACCTGATGCAATTCTTTTTTATAATAAAAAGAAATGCGGTGTCGATGTAATGGATCAGATGTTAGGAAAATATACGTGCAAACGTAAAACTCAGCGGTGGCCACTGTCTTTTTTCTACAACATGTTGGATGTGGCTGCACTGGCTGCTTATGTTATAAAAAATCAAATACAGCAAAGCAAAGGAACTGATGCAAGACGTATTTTTCTTAAGGATTTGGCGAAATCGCTATTCAATCGCCAAGTCGAAGCTCGCATGAATCATCCCCATGTCATGAAGGTTTTTTCATCACGTTCAGCCATAGAAGCTTATTTCGGTGCTCATATTGCTCCTCATGTATGTGCTCCAAGTACTAGTAGCGTATCAAATTTAAAGAGGTCGTGCAAAATATGTTATAGCAACGATAAGTTGCAAAGAAAAACCAGATTCGTTTGTATGAGCTGTTCAGAGCCAGTTTATTTGCAACATTCGAAGCAGCTCAATAGGTGCCACAAATGTATTAATGCAGAAAATGTATAAAATGTAAAGCTTATATATTTATATTCCAAAAAAAAAATTAATAAATAACAATAAAATTTTGATAAACACACTAAATTATGTGTTTTCACTTATGTGTTCATAAAATTTATATTAGAATCCTTGTAAACTGCCCATAGGTCTGGCCAGACCCACTGTGTACGGAATAAGGTATATGAACCATCCATACCCATAAGGGTTAAAGATGATGAAATTTTTGCCAAAAACATCATATGACGCATGTTTATGAGTAACGTATTCATACCACATTGCTTTCGACAATCTTGAAATTTTTAACAAAAATTAATTTGCTCCAAAATCAGTCGGGTTAAGACTCAAATGTGTGGAAATACATATATATTTACGAATACTTAATAAGAACTCGATTAAAGATAATGAAATTTTTGCGAAAAAATCCATATGACGCATTGTTATGAGTAGCGTACTCATACCACATTGCTTTCGACAATCTTGAAAATTTGAACAAAAATGAAGTTGCTCTAAAATCAGTCGGGTTCAGACTCAAATGTGTGGAAATACATATATATTCACGTGAACAAAATAAGAACCCGATTAAAGATGATGAAATTTTTGCAAAAAAATCCATATAACGCATTGTTATGAGTAGCGTACTCATACGACATTGCTTTCCACAATCTTGAAAATTTGAACAAAAATTAATTTGCTCCAAAATCAGTCAGGTTAAGACTCAAATGTGTGGAAATACATATATATTTACGTATACTTAATAAGAACTCGATTAAAGATAATGAAGTTTTTGCGAAAAAATCCATATGACGCATTGTTATGAGTAGCGTACTCATACCACATTGCTTTCCACAATCTTGAAAATTTGAACAAAAATTAATTTGCTCCAAAATCGGTCGGGTTTAGATTCAAATGTGTGGAAATACATACATATTCACGTGTACCAAATAGGAACTCGATCAACGAAGATTAAATTTTTGCAAAAAAATTCATATGACGCATTGTTATGAGTTGCGCACTCATACCACATTGCTTTCGAGAATGTTGAAAATTTGAACATAAATTAAGTTGCTCCAAAATCGGTCGGGTTTAGATTCAAATGTGTGGAAATACAACATATTCACGTGTGTAAGGTTTGGGTTGCTCTGGTTTTTCTACCTAAAACGCACTACGTCTCTAGTCCTATAGACGTGGTAGCGTGCAACTTATGTTTTAACAGCAAGCTGTCGATGCTGTATGTTTAGGCGACTCGAAAGTCAAGCCGGATTGTCGAGAAGTAAAACACATTCAAGTAGAGTGTAGTTCTAGTCCTCCCTTTATTCGATCAAAAGCGTGAGTATTTATACAATTATCAAGTACTTAGCGCTTCCATGACTCCGCCCCATTATTTCCAGTCAGAACTCGAAAAAGGTCGTTGACAGTTAAACAAAGTGATTGCTGACTTTGCAGAAGGCATTGCACGTTATTAAATGTATAAGAGAGTTTCGTTGGTTATATGAAACCCTTTTGTGTATGGTGCACATGAAGTGTGACTAATTCATAAATTTGCTTATTGCTATTTATGAGTGCTGGTAAGTGGCGTTGAGGTAGGTCCACTACACGTGTACAAAATAAGAACTCGATCAAAGATGATGAAATTTTTGCAAAAAAATCCATATGAGTAGCGTACTCATACGACATTAAAGATGATGAAATTTTTGCAAAAAAATCCATATGACGCATTGTTATGAGTAGCGTACTCATACCACATTGCTTTCGACAATCTTGAAAATGTGAACAAAAATTAAGTTGCTTCAAAATCGGTCGGGCTTAGACTCAAATGTGTGGGAATACATATATGTATACTAACGTGTACAAAATAAGATCCCGGTTAAAGATGATGAAATGTTTGCAAAAAAATTCATATGACACATTGTTATGAGTAGCGTACTCATACCACATTGCTTTTGACAATCTGGAAAATTTGAACAAAAATTAAGTTACATCACAATCGGTCGGGTTTAGACTCAAATGTGTGGAAATACATATATACTAACGTTTACAAAATAAGAACTCGATTAAAGATGATAAAATTGTTGCAAAAAAATTCATATGACGCATAGTTATGAGTAGCGTATTCATACCACAATGCTTTCGACAATCTGGAAAATTTGAACAAAAATTAAGTTGCTCCAAAATCGGTCGGGTAAAGACTCAAACGTATGGAAATACATACATATTCACGTGTACAAAATAAGAACTCGATTAAAGATGATGAAATTTTGCAAAAAAAATCATATGACGCATGTTTATGAGTAACGTATTCATACCACATTGCTTTCGACAATCTTGAAAATTTTAACAAAAATTAATTTGCTCCAAAATCAGTCGGGTTAAGACTCAAATGTGTGGAAATACATATATATTTACGAATACTTAATAAGAACTCGATTAAAGATAATGAAATTTTTGCGAAAAAATCCATATGACGCATTGTTATGAGTAGCGTACTCATACCACATTGCTTTCGACAATCTTGAAAATTTGAACAAAAATGAAGTTGCTCTAAAATCGGTCGGGTTCAGACTCAAATGTGTGGAAATACATATAAATTAACGTGAACAAAATAAGAACTCGATTAAAGATGATGAAATTTTTGCAAAAAAATCCGTATTGTTTAGGCCTACAGCCTAAATAACCACCCTAATGTTTAACATAACTCAGCGTTGGCTATGTTAAAATTTCCCTTTTGTAAAACCGTTTGTTGGCTAGCGCAACTGTTTAAGAAAACGGGTAACTTACTTGCATTCTAGATTGAAGATCAAGAAGACACTCCAGGCCAACCACCACGCTCCATTTTTCATTTTGTGTAAACGGATTCACTTGCGAATACAAAGGTAATCTATAAGAGAAAAACTGTATTGAAATACATTGCGTTTCTAAATATATGTACATATATTCAATTTAACCGATACTCATTTGTTTTTATTTCCATTCACATAATTCCACACCGGTACGAGCGTGAGCTATCGAAACAACCATCCCTCGCAGCGGTGCACATGGTCCTTCGTCGCCGTGAAAATAACATATTTTGATTCCCGCCAGCACACAATCCTAAGTCGGAAGACAATTACAGTCAGTCCAGCAGCAATCATTTGCCGGGAATTTCATACGGCAAGCACAACAGCCACACTACACATCCCCATCAAGGAAGCAGTTTAATTTTGTTTATCAACTGCAACATCGGCACATATAAAGGAAAAGGTACGTGGTTTAATATATCACTGCACTTTTTGTTAAAAATTAAATAAAGAATTCCGCAAGTGATTTTGTGAAGTGATCAAACATATAAATACAAAGAAAGTGCACGTACACAGTGACTATCGTGAAAATTCTGTCTGTCCGCATACAGACATAACCTCGTAATTCGAGCGCGCAAATTTACTCGTGGTAACAATCCACAATTGGAAAACAATAATCGCGATTTTGTTTCGTTTGCATTTGCTTGAATCTTATAAAAATTTAACACTTAATTTTCGAGTTAAAGCAACTGGTCACTGTGCACTTCACGCACGACAGAGGCATAACCTCAAAGCACATAATTATTTACTTCACAAGGTCACCAACGCGTATATATACAAAGTCACTCATTTTGATTCTTAAAAACCTAAAATAAAAATTTTTTTGCGTAAAATTAATTGCAATAATTGTTAAAAATAAGACATAATAATCACGTTAAATAATTTGGGTGGCGATCAAGTGTGCTAACAATAAATATACATACATATATATATGAACATACATACATACATACATACAAACGTGCAAACGCTATTTAATAAACCAAACGCATATACGTATACACGTAAACCAAAATTTTAAGCTTTTCTTTGTCGAGTTTGCGGGTTGGTTGGCTATTTTTTTCGGTATTTTCGACTGTGTCCATCACTTTCGTGGTTGTTTTCGCTAAGTTTTATTCTGGTCGAAATACCATTCCTTGCTGTCTCAGGTGATTCCATTTCCACATAATGTCGGGACTAGAAACATACATCCGCTGGTCAGACTCAATCATAGAGTTTGATACTGAGTTCCTTAGCACTCCTACAAGTGACCACAATAAACATTCGCTGAAAATTCAGCAAAACGAATTAAAAGTTATGTGGGACAAGGCCAAAGAAGTCTTTGAAGAACTTATGGCTAACGAAACAATTAGTGCTAAGGATATAAGCTCAATAAAAAAGAAGAACAAAACATGTTATACTGCTTTTCTTAGATGTATGTCCAAAATAAATGACTTAAGTGAGAAACTTGAAAAAGCAGAAAAAGAAAATGACGATATTTCTCGTACGTCGCATAATTTGCATCTACCACCTTGTGATACCGATATATTCAAAGGTGACTACTTGTCATGGCCAACTTTTCGTGACATGTTCACGGCCATCTATATTTTAAACAAACGGCTTACACCTATTCAGAAGCTTTATTACCTAAATCAAAAAACGCAGGGTGAAGCCAAAGACATTGTTAAGAAGTGTGAACTAACCAATGATGGTTTTAATATAGCGTGGAAGAATCTCTGTGATAGGTACGAAAATAAGAGGATCCTAGTTAATACCCAATTGAAGATTCTCTTCAATCTGAGTTCGGTAGAAGCTGAATGCAGCAGCTCTATTAAAACGCTCCAGAGAGATATCAACAACTGCATATCCTCTTTGGAAAGTCACCAAATAAACATCTCAAATTGGGATCCAATTATAACGTACCTATGCTCTACTAAGCTCCCAGAGGAAACACTTTCGCTTTGGGAGCAGTCGGTTGAAAATAAGACTGACATTTCTAAGTGGGAAGACATGGACCGATTCCTGTCAAGTAGATTCCAAACATTAGAATCGGTCTCAGGTTTAAGAGGAATCAAAAGTACAAGGCAACCAAAAGCTTCGAGCCATAAGCATTCCTCTGAACCACCACAAAGAAAACTTGGCATTTTCCAAACTAGTGTCGCCAAGTATATGTGCAAAATGTGTCAGAGCAACGAACACAGGATTCAGAGTTGCCCGAAATTCCAAAAGTTACCCATTGCAGATAGAATTTCTTTCGTTAAAAGCAACAATAGTTGCTTCAACTGTCTTTCCTTTGGACATTCGGTGTCGAAATGCACGAGTTCTTACAATTGTGCCATTTGCCATTCTCGACACCATACACTGCTTCATGCTCCGACTTCTGCTCCAAGAGCAACGAGTAGAAGAGATATAGTGGATCCTGCGGACAACGTACCGTCCACGTCAAGGCAGGCCCAATCGCGTAATCTATCTGCAAAGAATAAAGGCAAACCAACTAAAAATATTCAGTCACATCATGCTAATACTAGTAAAGGTGTGTTATTGGGTACAGCTCAGGTTAATATTCAATATAATGGTACCAACTTTTCAGCAAGGGCATTGATTGATTCGGGCTCTGAGTGTTCCTTTATTACGGAGAGGCTCAGACGCAGAATCAATTTGCCAACAAAGAAAATGAATGCTCAGGTTTCGGGCATTAATAATACAGTTTCTGCACAGGTTACCGAAGCATGTTCGATTCAATTGCGGTCACTAGTGGACCCACTGGTTTCTATAGATGCTGTTGTGTTAGTGATGCAAAATCTTACTGGAAATTTGCCAACGTGCCACGTGGGTGCGCTAACACAACAAGCATTTCCAGATTTGGTTTTGGCAGACAAGAGGTTCTTTGTCAACGAACCAGTTGACTTGGTATTGGGTGGAGATATATATCCGCAAGTCATTTTAAATGGAATAAAGAAGAATGTTCTAAGCACTCTTCTGGCTCAAGAGACAGTATTCGGTTGGATATTGACTGGAAGTGCGAATACAGCCAATCCAACAAACAATCGTGTATCGTTCTTTAGTGAAGTTGCACTAGACAAACAACTCAGCTCCTTTTGGGAGCTGGAGAACCTCCCAAAAGAAAAAATTGCAACCGCGGAGGAAACCCAGTGTGAGGAGCTGTACAAGCGGACCACAATGCGCAACGAGGATGGGAGGTATACCGTGTCTCTTCCGTTTAGGGACGGGTTTCCTGGAAAATTATTTCTAGGTCCTTCACTAAGAATTGCACTGTCTCAATTCTACAAAAACGAGAACCGTCTGGCCAAAAATTCTGACCTGCAAAGGGAATATAATAGAGTTATAGCGGAATACGAAACCATGGGGCATATGAAAAGAATTAATGAAATACAGTCGACACATGCAGTCGACAGTTACTACTTACCTCATCACGCAGTTACCAAAGAAGAAAGTACTACAACAAAGCTGCGGGTGGTTTTTAATGCTTCGTCTCCAACAGCTAATGGTATCAGTCTGAACGATATTCTTCTACCAGGACCAGTGCTGCAGTCAGACCTTACCATCTTAATACTACGTTGGAGATTGTTCAAATATGTCTTCAATAGCGATATTGAGAAGATGTATAGGCAAATTCTATTAGACCCAAGTCAGACCAAATATCAGAAAATTGTGTTCCGCTTTTCCCCGAGCGATACAGTGAGCTTTTACGAACTTAATACGGTTACCTTTGGCGTGAACTGTGCTCCATATCTTGCTATAAGGACATTACTTCAATTAGCTAATGACTCTGAAAGCTCTTATCCAATAGCCGCGAAAATTTTGCGCCATTACATGTATGTGGATGATGTCCTGGCTGGAGAGCATACCATCGAAAACGCAATAAGAGCTAGAGATGAAATAATGACAGTACTTCAATCAGCTGGATTTCCTTTAAGGAAATGGACATCAAATTGCAATAAAATTCTGGAGGGTATTCAAAAATCACATCTTTTACACGAAGATTTTCTAGAGTTCGAGGATACAAGCAGTGCAAAAGCGCTTGGCATCAGATGGAATGCTCTTTCCGACCAATTCTATTTTATAGCCAGGCCTATTGAGGATCAGAAGGGTATTACTAAACGAGCTATCCTATCAGCTATTGCTAAACTGTTTGACCCACTGGGGTGGCTGGCACCAATAATCATCATTGCCAAGATATTGATGCAAACAATTTGGCTAGAGGGTACAGATTGGGATCAGACTGTATCCTCATCGACATTAGATCGATGGAAAAACTTTACGACAAATTACAAGGAGATTGATAATATTCGGATACCCCGATGGGTGAAGTATTCACCAAACGGAAATATAGAAGTCCACGGTTTTTGTGATGCATCAGAGAAAGCATTTGCAGCCGCTGTGTATCTACGGGTAGTAATGGGAGAAACCACTCATGTTAGTCTGCTACTTGCAAAAACTAGAGTAGCTCCAGTAAAAACAATTTCTCTTCCTCGCCTAGAACTTTGCGGGGCAGTATTGCTGGCAGAAATAATCGAATCGGTCATTAACAACCTCGACTTAGGAAATTTTAAAACCCGACTATGGACCGATTCAACAATTGTGCTGGCTTGGATACGCAAACCCCCTTGTTCGTGGTCAACCTTTGTTGCCCATCGAATTACAAAAATAATCGACAAGGTAGGAAATAGGAATTGGTCGCACGTGGATTCAGCAACAAATCCAGCAGATTTAGCGAGTAGAGGTGTAGAAGCGCAAGAACTATTGAACAATTCTTTGTGGTGGCAGGGACCTTCTTGGTTACAAGAAGATGAGGGCAAATGGCCACCGCAACCCACTGACTTCAACACGGACATTGAGGAAAAACGAGTGAACGTTCATGCAATGACATTGACAAACGACATAGACACGATTCTTGATAGATTTTCTAGCTTACCAAGAGCTTTGAGAGTGGTCTCATACATTTTGAGGTTCTTTCAGAGAACTCACCCGAAAACAAAGGCTTCTTATCAGCCACTGTCCTGCTTAATTTCACCGGATGAAATTAAAGCAACGACTACAAGACTGATAAAAATGACTCAGAGGCATTATTACGGGACTGAAATAACGGAATTGAAATCGGGAAGATATGTCGACTCAAAAAGTGAAGTACTTCCTCTGAATCCATTCTTTGATGATGAGGGCGTACTAAGAGCAGGTGGTCGTCTGGGTGCATCCCTCGATCTGGCCTACAATGAACGTCACCCGGTTATACTTCCCTACAACTGCAGACTATCACGTCTAACTGTTCAATTTGTTCATGAGATTTCTCTACATGGTGAGAACCAACTCATGTTGCGCCTCATCCGAACCCAGTACTGGATTCCAAGAGTAAAAACGATGATAAGGTCTATAATACATAACTGCAAGATTTGCACTGTACATAAGAAACGCTCGCAGAACCAACTGATGGGTATACTACCCCAGGAGCGAACAACATTTTCTCGTGCCTTTACCAACACGGGAGTTGATTTTGCCGGACCGTTTGACATAAAGAGCTACCGTGGACGTGGGTGTCGTGTTTCTAAAGGGTACCTCTGTCTGTTTGTCTGTTTTGCTACTAAAGCCATTCATTTGGAGGCAACAAGCGATTTAACTACGTCGTCCTTTCTAGCAGCACTCACACGATTTGTGGCCAGAAGAGGATGTCCAAAAAATATTTATTCCGACAACGGAACGAATTTTGTAGGTGCGTCACGATCGCTCAAAACTGAGTTTAAGGCTTTCATAGCTGATGCTCGTTGCAAAGCGCTATCAAAGTATGCCCATCAAACCATGAATTGGCATTTCATACCCGCTGGAGCACCCCATATGGGGGGCTTGTGGGAAGCGGGCGTGAAAAGTTTCAAAAATCATTTCAAAAAGATAGCAGCGAATACGAAATATACATTTGAGGAGTTTAATACATTACTGTGTCGGGTTGAGTCATGCCTCAACTCGCGACCCTTAAGTCCAGCCTCAAATGGACCGTCTGATCTTGAGCCTCTGACTCCGGGTCATTTTCTAATCGGTGGACATTTGCTTTCCCCGCCGGAAATCGACGTGAATGAGACTCCAGCCTCGATCGTTAATCGGTGGCAAAAGTTGAAGGCATTGCATCAAAACTTCTGCCAGAGATGGAAAACTGAGTACCTTACCGAACTACAAAAGCGGATAAAATGGAAACACCCTAAATCGAACCTTAAAATTGGGGATATGGTGGTAATCAAGGAAGACAACCTGGCACCTAACGAATGGAGGTTGGGAAGGGTGGTCAACCTGCACCCTGGCTCCGACAGCCAGGTGCGTGTCGTCGATATTAAAACAGAGAAGGGCCAGGTGACAAGACCGATTGTCAAACTGGTTTTACTGCCCCCCTGCGAAGAAAACTCATCGACTGCATAAATCTTATATATCCAATAAATCCTCACCGGTGCGAACGAGTATGTACATACAATTTAAAATTCAATACCTCGACTTAATCTATATTTCATAAATTTAATATGTGTATCATGACACTTCTTAGCAACGGCTTTATGTATTTCTTCAGTGCTTGCCATTGTTTTCGCTTTAACGCAATGTTCAATATTGGAGACCTTATAAGGATCTAATATTATATCTGAGAAGTTTGTCATCAGTATTGTAGTCCGATCGAACACCAGTGAACATAGCATGCGGGCGGCGCCTGGTGGTGTCTTCCAACGAATTTTTAAATAACTCGCCTCGGGAACCTCAGTGCCGTTAGGACCAAGAATTATAATTGGTGGTTCTACATCGATACGCTTTGGATACTCACCTAACTCTGGCGAAGATGTTTTGTTGTTATTTCCACTCTTTGCTAATAACATAAAGTCCTTAGGATCTTTTATGTTTTTTTTGTCATAACTCTCAGAGCGTAGCATTCTGCATCAACATTTTTTGAATAAACATCAAAAAGCCAGTTTAAGAAACTTTCTATCCGTTCATCACTTCTCCGGTCACAAAACGATAGCTGCATTTCCAGCAAATAGCCAATGCACTCGACTACTGCTATATTCGTAGTTTCAATTTTAATCATCAAGTGAAATACATGCAGAGTTTCTTCAGTTAAAATTCCAGATGGGTTGGAAAAATTCCTTAACTTTTTTACATCACTCACAATCTTGTTTAATTCCATTATCATTTTTACTTCAAAATATTATATGCAATTAAAACATTCACTCTTTGCTAATAACATAAGGTCCTTAGGATCTTTTATAAGTTTTTTTTTTTTTTTAATTTCTTCCACAATAGTAGATATTCCATTTAATAATTTAATACAGTGCTCATGATTTTTTTTAAATTTGTAATTTTTTTTTATATTTTATTATTTCGTCCTTACATATGGAAAAATATACTTGACCTTTATTTTATTGCATGTTTGTACATACAATGAAATTTTATTTTGATTCTCATCATCATTTCATCTTACGCACTTTTTATTTAGCCGCTGTCGCTTTGTTTGTCAATATGCACTTTTACGCTTCGTTCTCTATTCCACCAACACAAAAAGGGCCGGTCACACGTTCACACCAAGAAGTTCAAAAACCTCACGAAAAAATTGGCAATGCGTTAATTTGTTTCGTTTTGATTTCTCTGTTGCGCGAATTTTTGCGATAAATTACAATTTAATTGTTGTTGTTTGGCTTTAGCGCTACGAGTTTATGTGCACTTCAAAGTATTGATCGCTTGAAAAAACACTCGCACCCAGCGCAATTATTTTACTTTCGTTTACTGCGGCCTAATTTAAAGAACCTCAAAATCCGACCTTAACGCCATATTCCAGAAAACACAAATTGGCTCATGAATGGCGGAAGTCATCCATTCATGAAACTCCTGTCGATTAATAAAAACCTATTTCGATACTTTTCCATCGATTATTGTGCTATCACCTTAGGCTAGGTGCGCACTAAGCCTAATCCGACTTGTGTACACTGGCTCGAAACTTGCGCGTGTGTACTGTCAGAATATTGGCACTGTAAATTTAGCAAATTTATTACTTTGTGTCGTTTCTACTTATTTCGCTGTAATCAAATTTCACAATTACAACATTTTCAAACTTTATGAAAATTTAGTACAATTTTAGTTTGATTGTAAAGAATATTTTGATGCACAACAACATAGAATTCGCACACATGCTAAGAGGGAAAGCGTTATTTAGGTTGCTGGTCCTTTCATGCGTGCTGGCGAATTTTTCTTGCGAGTTATTTCTGGTGAGCATGCGAGTTCTCGCGGGTGTGACGGAAAATCATTATTGGCATGCTAGGTAATTATTGCTGGTAGCATTAAGATCGAGTTAGACTCTAACAACCCTGCCGATAATTGACACAGTCTTAAAATAGCCATACACAACCGCGAAACATCGTCAAACATTAAGGGGCGTTCCGAATATTATATTGCACTATTAATAAAAAACAAACACGAAAACTTGCACAGAGGGTATTGATCGCCACCCAAATAACACTGGCACCCAAAAGTTAATTATTCGGGGGAAACAAAACTTTTCAGAAATATGACACGTTACAGTATGATGCGCAAACAAGCCGAGGCCGGCCGTTATGCTTTAAAATGCAGGCTGTGCGAAAAAAAACACCCGTTACGACTGTGCCCAATTTTCCGATCGAAGGCTGCAGAAGAGCGACTCCGTGAGGTACTTATCCATCAGTACTGCTCGAATTGCTTGTCAGGAGCACACCGTTTGGCTCAATGCACACACGAGGGGAGATGCCGGCGGTGTAACGAGCAGCATCATACGTTGCTCCACATCGTGTCGCAAGACGAAAAGCTGCGCCATCGTCACCGACCAAGTCGAACTGCGATATTTAACGACGACGACAGCGATGTCATGTCGATGCAAGCGTCGGAAACCGGAGCGGAATCCATTGCATTCCACCCGGCGACCGAGGAGATACGAATTCCGTCACCGGAAACCCACGCTTTCCGTTCGGATAGGGCATCTGGAATGGAAACCGGGGCTTTCCATCCAGAAGAGTCACGAAGACCGGCACGTCATCGCCCTGCCCTGCAGCACGAAAGGCGTCAGAGGAACGGATTGGAAATCGCTACTTTCCAACCGAACAGCCAACGACGTCGCCACCCACAGCGCCATCAAAACCGCCCTCAAGGTAATCGTGAAAGGAGAGTGGAATCCCGCGCATTCCACCTACCAAGCCGATTTCGATCTGGCCTTCAAGACGGCCGAGCAGCAGCGATGACCGCACAGTGGTTAACACCACTGGCACCAACAGCGGTGGTCAAGATCGAGTCAGGAGGACGGCTCCATTTGATAAGGGCTTTGATAGACCAGTGCTCCCCGACGTCGATAATAGCCGATGATTTGGCAAGAGACCTGCACCTCAGCATGACGAGGGTGAGTGATCAGCGAGGCTGCTTCATCAAAATGCGGGGAAAGCACGGGCAAATGTCGACCGTGACGACACACGCGTTAATTGTCCCTAAGTACCGCAGGAACTCCCCAGGCGCGAATCTCGACTCAGCAATACAAACGTCGTATACCAATTTGCGATTGGCGGACCCTCGCTTTTATATCTCGTCGCCAATCAAATTGGTCCTCGGAGCCGATGTCTTCCCAAAGATTTTCTTGGGCGCCATCACCCCAGGAATTATGGGCCCACTCCTGGCCCAAAACACCATATTTGGCTGGGTACTGTCGGAAGCCTGCTAGGCATTACCGAAGTAAAATTTTAAATATATATTCACCTTCCTATTTATATTGTTAGATAATACAATGAAATGAATTTAAAAAAAAAAAAAAACCTAAAAAAAAAAAAAAAAAAGTGCAAGTGACATTTAAACCACGTAATTTTTTATTTTTTCTTTCCTAACAACTCATAATAGGAGGTAGTTTATTTACAACTTAAGACAAACTTTATTATAATACAAAAAATGAAGCATGGTGGCTGGCTTTTAGTTGTTGCATACCGCAAGGGGGCCGGCATGTTTAGGCCTACAGCCTAAATAACCACCCTAATGTTTAACATAACTCAGCGTTGGCTATGTTAAAATTTCCCTTTTGTAAAACCGTTTGTTGGCTAGCGCAACTGTTTAAGAAAACGGGTAACTTACTTGCATTCTAGATTGAAGATCAAGAAGACACTCCAGGCCAACCACCACGCTCCATTTTTCATTTTGTGTAAACGGATTCACTTGCGAATACAAAGGTAATCTATAAGAGAAAAACTGTATTGAAATACATTGCGTTTCTAAATATATGTACATATATTCAATTTAACCGATACTCATTTGTTTTTATTTCCATTCACATAATTCCACACCGGTACGAGCGTGAGCTATCGAAACAACCATCCCTCGCAGCGGTGAGTAGCGTACTCATACCACATTGCTTTCGACAATCTTGAAAATTTGAACAAAAATTAAGTTGCTCCAAAATCAGTCGGGTTAAGACTCAAATGTGTCAAAATACATATATATTCACCTGAACAAAATAAGAACTCGATTAAAGATGATGAAATTTTTGCAAAAAAATCCATATAACACATTGTTATGAGTAGCGTACTCATACCACATTGCTTTCGACAATCTTGAAAATTTGAACAAAAATTAATTTGCTCCAAAATCAGTCGGGTTAAGACTCAAATGTGTGGAAATACATATATATTTACGTATACTTAATAAGAACTCGATTAAAGATAATGAAATTGTTGCGAAAAAATCCATATGACGCATTGTTATGAGTAGCGTACTCATACCACATTGCTTTCGACAATCTTGAAAATTTGAACAAAAATGAAGTTGGTCTAACATTGGTCGGGTTCAGACTCAAATGTGTGGAAATACATATATATTCACGTGAACAAAATAAGAACTCGATTAAAGATGATGAAATTTTTGCAAAAAAATCCATATAACGCATTGTTATGAGTAGCGTACTCATACCACATTGCTTTCGACAATCTTGAAAATTTGAACAAAAATTAAGTTGCTCCAAAATCAGTCGGGTTAAGACTCAAATGTGTGAAAATACATATATATTCACGTGAACAAAATAAGAACTCGATTAAAGATGATGAAATTTTTGCAAAAAAATCGATATAACACATTGTTATGAGTACCGTACTCATATCACATTGCTTTCGACAATCTTGAAAATTTGAACAATAATTAATTTGCTCCAAAATCAGTCGGGTTAAGACTCAAATGTGTGGAAATACATATATATTTACGTATACTTAATAAGAACTCGATTAAAGATAATGAAATTGTTGCGAAAAAATCCATATGACGCATTGTTATGAGTAGCGTACTCATACCACATTGCTTTCGACAATCTTGAAAATTTGAACAAAAATGAAGTTGCTCTAAAATTGGTCGGGTTCAGACTCAAATGTGTGGAAATACATATATATTCACGTGAACAAAATAAGAACTCGATTAAAGATGATGAAATTTTTGCAAAAAAATCCATATAACGCATTGTTATGAGTAGCGTACTCATACCACATTGCTTTCGAGAATGTTGAAAATTTGAACATAAATTAAGTTGCTCCAAAATCGGTCGGGTTGAGATTCAAATGTGTGGAAATACATACATATTCACGTGTACAAAATAAGAACTCGATCAAAGATGATGAAATTTTTGCTAAAAAATTCATATGACGCATTGTTATGAGTTGCGCACTCATACCACATTGCTTTCGAGAATGTTGAAAATTTGAACATAAATTAAGTTGCTCCAAAATCGGTCGGGTTTAGATTCAAATGTGTGGAAATACATATATATTCACGTGTACAAAATAAGAACTCGATCAAAGATGATGAAATTTTTGCTAAAAAATCCATATAACGCATTGTTATGAGTAGCGTACTCATACCACATTGCTTTCGACAATCTTGAAAATTTGAACAAAAATTAAGTTGCTTCAAAATCAGTCGGGTTAAGACTCAAATGTGTGAAAATACATATATATTCACGTGAACAAAATAAGAACTCGATTAAAGATGATAAAATTGTTGCAAAAAAATTCATATGACGCATAGTTATGAGTAGCGTATTCATACCACAATGCTTTCGACAATCTGGAAAATTTGAACTAAAATTAAGTTGCTCCAAATTCGGTCGGGTAAAGACTCAAACGTATGGAAATACATACATATTCACGTGTACAAAATAAGAACTCGATTAAAGATGATGAAATTTTGCAAAAAAAAATCATATGACGCATGTTTATGAGTAACGTATTCATACCACATTGCTTTCGACAATCTTGAAAATTTTAACAAAAATTAATTTGCTCCAAAATCAGTCGGGTTAAGACTCAAATGTGTGGAAATACATATATATTTACGAATACTTAATAAGAACTCGATTAAAGATAATGAAATTTTTGCGAAAAAATCCATATGACGCATTGTTATGAGTAGCGTACTCATACCACATTGCTTTCGACAATCTTGAAAATTTGAACAAAAATGAAGTTGCTCTAAAATCGGTCGGGTTCAGACTCAAATGTGTGGAAATACATATAAATTAACGTGAACAAAATAAGAACTCGATTAAAGATGATGAAATTTTTGCAAAAAAATCCGTATAACGCATTGTTATGAGTAGCGTACTCATACCACATTGCTTTCGACAATCTTGAAAATTTGAACAAAAATTAAGTTGCTCCAAAATCAGTCGGGTTAAGACTCAAATGTGTCAAAATACATATATATTCACCTGAACAAAATAAGAACTCGATTAAAGATGATGAAATTTTTGCAAAAAAATCCATATAACACATTGTTATGAGTAGCGTACTCATACCACATTGCTTTCGACAATCTTGAAAATTTGAACAAAAATTAATTTGCTCCAAAATCAGTCGGGTTAAGACTCAAATGTGTGGAAATACATATATATTTACGTATACTTAATAAGAACTCGATTAAAGATAATGAAATTGTTGCGAAAAAATCCATATGACGCATTGTTATGAGTAGCGTACTCATACCACATTGCTTTCGACAATCTTGAAAATTTGAACAAAAATGAAGTTGGTCTAACATTGGTCGGGTTCAGACTCAAATGTGTGGAAATACATATATATTCACGTGAACAAAATAAGAACTCGATTAAAGATGATGAAATTTTTGCAAAAAAATCCATATAACGCATTGTTATGAGTAGCGTACTCATACCACATTGCTTTCGACAATCTTGAAAATTTGAACAAAAATTAAGTTGCTCCAAAATCAGTCGGGTTAAGACTCAAATGTGTGGAAATACATATATATTTACGTATACTTAATAAGAACTCGATTAAAGATAATGAAATTGTTGCGAAAAAATCCATATGACGCATTGTTATGAGTAGCGTACTCATACCACATTGCTTTCGACAATCTTGAAAATTTGAACAAAAATGAAGTTGCTCTAAAATTGGTCGGGTTCAGACTCAAATGTGTGGAAATACATATATATTCACGTGAACAAAATAAGAACTCGATTAAAGATGATGAAATTTTTGCAAAAAAATCCATATAACGCATTGTTATGAGTAGCGTACTCATACCACATTGCTTTCGAGAATGTTGAAAATTTGAACATAAATTAAGTTGCTCCAAAATCGGTCGGGTTTAGATTCAAATGTGTGGAAATACATATATATTCACGTGTACAAAATAAGAACTCGATCAAAGATGATGAAATTTTTGCTAAAAAATCCATATAACGCATTGTTATGAGTAGCGTACTCATACCACATTGCTTTCGACAATCTTGAAAATTTGAACAAAAATTAAGTTGCTCCAAAATCAGTCGGGTTAAGACTCAAATGTGTGGAAATACATATATATTTACGTATACTTAATAAGAACTCGATTAAAGATAATGAAATTGTTGCGAAAAAATCCATATGACGCATTGTTATGAGTAGCGTACTCATACCACATTGCTTTCGACAATCTTGAAAATTTGAACAAAAATGAAGTTGGTCTAACATTGGTCGGGTTCAGACTCAAATGTGTGGAAATACATATATATTCACGTGAACAAAATAAGAACTCGATTAAAGATGATGAAATTTTTGCAAAAAAATCCATATAACGCATTGTTATGAGTAGCGTACTCATACCACATTGCTTTCGACAATCTTGAAAATTTGAACAAAAATTAAGTTGCTCCAAAATCAGTCGGGTTAAGACTCAAATGTGTGGAAATACATATATATTTACGTATACTTAATAAGAACTCGATTAAAGATAATGAAATTGTTGCGAAAAAATCCATATGACGCATTGTTATGAGTAGCGTACTCATACCACATTGCTTTCGACAATCTTGAAAATTTGAACAAAAATGAAGTTGCTCTAAAATTGGTCGGGTTCAGACTCAAATGTGTGGAAATACATATATATTCACGTGAACAAAATAAGAACTCGATTAAAGATGATGAAATTTTTGCAAAAAAATCCATATAACGCATTGTTATGAGTAGCGCACTCATACCACATTGCTTTCGAGAATGTTGAAAATTTGAACATAAATTAAGTTGCTCCAAAATCGGTCGGGTTTAGATTCAAATGTGTGGAAATACATATATATTCACGTGTACAAAATAAGAACTCGATCAAAGATGATGAAATTTTTGCTAAAAAATCCATATAACGCATTGTTATGAGTAGCGTACTCATACCACATTGCTTTCGACAATCTTGAAAATTTGAACAAAAATTAAGTTGCTTCAAAATCAGTCGGGTTAAGACTCAAATGTGTGAAAATACATATATATTCACGAGAACAAAATAAGAACTCGATTAAAGATGATGAAATTTTTGCAAAAAAATCGATATAACACATTGTTATGAGTACCGTACTCATATCACATTGCTTTCGACAATCTTGAAAATTTGAACAAAAATTAATTTGCTTCAAAATCAGTCAGTTAAGACTCAAATGTGTGGAAATACATATATATTCACTTGTACAAAATAAGAACTCGATCAAAGATGATGAAATTTTTGCAAAAAAATCCATATGACGCATGGTTATGAGTAGCGTACTCATACAATCTTGAAAATTTGAACAAAAATGAAGTTGCTCCAAAATCAGTCGGGTTAAGACTCAAATGTGTGGAAATACATATATATTTACGTATACTTAATAATAACTCGATTAAAGATAATGAAATTGTTGCGAAAAAATCCATATGACGCATTGTTATGAGTAGCGTACTCATACCACATTGCTTTCGACAATCTTGAAAATTTGAACAAAAATGAAGTTGGTCTAACATTGGTCGGGTTCAGACTCAAATGTGTGGAAATACATATATATTCACGTGAACAAAATAAGAACTCGATTAAAGATGATGAAATTTTTGCAAAAAAATCCATATAACGCATTGTTATGAGTAGCGTATTCATACCACATTGCTTTCGACAATCTTGAAAATTTGAACAAAAATTAAGTTGCTCCAAAATCAGTCGGGTTAAGACTCAAATGTGTGAAAATACATATATATTCACGTGAACAAAATAAGAACTCGATTAAAGATGATGAAATTTTTGCAAAAAAATCGATATAACACATTGTTATGAGTACCGTACTCATATCACATTGCTTTCGACAATCTTGAAAATTTGAACAAAAATTAAGTTGCTCCAAAATCAGTCGGGTTAAGACTCAAATGTGTGGAAATACATATATATTTACGTATACTTAATAAGAACTCGATTAAAGATAATGAAATTGTTGCGAAAAAATCCATATGACGCATTGTTATGAGTAGCGTACTCATACCACATTGCTTTCGACAATCTTGAAAATTTGAACAAAAATGAAGTTGCTCTAAAATTGGTCGGGTTCAGACTCAAATGTGTGGAAATACATATATATTCACGTGAACAAAATAAGAACTCGATTAAAGATGATGAAATTTTTGCAAAAAAATCCATATAACGCATTGTTATGAGTAGCGTACTCATACCACATTGCTTTCGAGAATGTTGAAAATTTGAACATAAATTAAGTTGCTCCAAAATCGGTCGGGTTGAGATTCAAATGTGTGGAAATACATACATATTCACGTGTACAAAATAAGAACTCGATCAAAGATGATGAAATTTTTGCTAAAAAATTCATATGACGCATTGTTATGAGTTGCGCACTCATACCACATTGCTTTCGAGAATGTTGAAAATTTGAACATAAATTAAGTTGCTCCAAAATCGGTCGGGTTGAGATTCAAATGTGTGGAAATACATACATATTCACGTGTACAAAATAAGAACTCGATCAAAGATGATGAAATTTTTGCTAAAAAATTCATATGACGCATTGTTATGAGTAGCGTACTCATACCACATTGCTTTCGACAATCTTGAAAATTTGAACAAAAATTAAGTTGCTCCAAAATCAGTCGGGTTAAGACTCAAATGTGTCAAAATACATATATATTCACCTGAACAAAATAAGAACTCGATTAAAGATGATGAAATTTTTGCAAAAAAATCCATATAACACATTGTTATGAGTAGCGTACTCATACCACATTGCTTTCGACAATCTTGAAAATTTGAACAAAAATTAATTTGCTCCAAAATCAGTCGGGTTAAGACTCAAATGTGTGGAAATACATATATATTTACGTATACTTAATAAGAACTCGATTAAAGATAATGAAATTGTTGCGAAAAAATCCATATGACGCATTGTTATGAGTAGCGTACTCATACCACATTGCTTTCGACAATCTTGAAAATTTGAACAAAAATGAAGTTGGTCTAACATTGGTCGGGTTCAGACTCAAATGTGTGGAAATACATATATATTCACGTGAACAAAATAAGAACTCGATTAAAGATGATGAAATTTTTGCAAAAAAATCCATATAACGCATTGTTATGAGTAGCGTACTCATACCACATTGCTTTCGACAATCTTGAAAATTTGAACAAAAATTAAGTTGCTCCAAAATCAGTCGGGTTAAGACTCAAATGTGTGGAAATACATATATATTTACGTATACTTAATAAGAACTCGATTAAAGATAATGAAATTGTTGCGAAAAAATCCATATGACGCATTGTTATGAGTAGCGTACTCATACCACATTGCTTTCGACAATCTTGAAAATTTGAACAAAAATGAAGTTGCTCTAAAATTGGTCGGGTTCAGACTCAAATGTGTGGAAATACATATATATTCACGTGAACAAAATAAGAACTCGATTAAAGATGATGAAATTTTTGCAAAAAAATCCATATAACGCATTGTTATGAGTAGCGTACTCATACCACATTGCTTTCGAGAATGTTGAAAATTTGAACATAAATTAAGTTGCTCCAAAATCGGTCGGGTTGAGATTCAAATGTGTGGAAATACATACATATTCACGTGTACAAAATAAGAACTCGATCAAAGATGATGAAATTTTTGCTAAAAAATTCATATGACGCATTGTTATGAGTTGCGCACTCATACCACATTGCTTTCGAGAATGTTGAAAATTTGAACATAAATTAAGTTGCTCCAAAATCGGTCGGGTTTAGATTCAAATGTGTGGAAATACATATATATTCACGTGTACAAAATAAGAACTCGATCAAAGATGATGAAATTTTTGCTAAAAAATCCATATAACGCATTGTTATGAGTAGCGTACTCATACCACATTGCTTTCGACAATCTTGAAAATTTGAACAAAAATTAAGTTGCTTCAAAATCAGTCGGGTTAAGACTCAAATGTGTGAAAATACATATATATTCACGAGAACAAAATAAGAACTCGATTAAAGATGATGAAATTTTTGCAAAAAAATCGATATAACACATTGTTATGAGTACCGTACTCATATCACATTGCTTTCGACAATCTTGAAAATTTGAACAAAAATTAATTTGCTTCAAAATCAGTCAGTTAAGACTCAAATGTGTGGAAATACATATATATTCACTTGTACAAAATAAGAACTCGATCAAAGATGATGAAATTTTTGCAAAAAAATCCATATGACGCATGGTTATGAGTAGCGTACTCATACAATCTTGAAAATTTGAACAAAAATGAAGTTGCTCCAAAATCAGTCGGGTTAAGACTCAAATGTGTGGAAATACATATATATTTACGTATACTTAATAATAACTCGATTAAAGATAATGAAATTGTTGCGAAAAAATCCATATGACGCATTGTTATGAGTAGCGTACTCATACCACATTGCTTTCGACAATCTTGAAAATTTGAACAAAAATGAAGTTGGTCTAACATTGGTCGGGTTCAGACTCAAATGTGTGGAAATACATATATATTCACGTGAACAAAATAAGAACTCGATTAAAGATGATGAAATTTTTGCAAAAAAATCCATATAACGCATTGTTATGAGTAGCGTACTCATACCACATTGCTTTCGAGAATGTTGAAAATTTGAACATAAATTAAGTTGCTCCAAAATCGGTCGGGTTGAGATTCAAATGTGTGGAAATACATACATATTCACGTGTACAAAATAAGAACTCGATCAAAGATGATGAAATTTTTGCTAAAAAATTCATATGACGCATTGTTATGAGTTGCGCACTCATACCACATTGCTTTCGAGAATGTTGAAAATTTGAACATAAATTAAGTTGCTCCAAAATCGGTCGGGTTTAGATTCAAATGTGTGGAAATACATATATATTCACGTGTACAAAATAAGAACTCGATCAAAGATGATGAAAGTTTTGCTAAAAAATCCATATAACGCATTGTTATGAGTAGCGTACTCATACCACATTGCTTTCGACAATCTTGAAAATTTGAACAAAAATTAAGTTGCTTCAAAATCAGTCGGGTTAAGACTCAAATGTGTGAAAATACATATATATTCACGTGAACAAAATAAGAACTCGATTAAAGATGATAAAATTGTTGCAAAAAAATTCATATGACGCATAGTTATGAGTAGCGTATTCATACCACAATGCTTTCGACAATCTGGAAAATTTGAACAAAAATTAAGTTGCTCCAAATTCGGTCGGGTAAAGACTCAAACGTATGGAAATACATACATATTCACGTGTACAAAATAAGAACTCGATTAAAGATGATGAAATTTTGCAAAAAAAAATCATATGACGCATGTTTATGAGTAACGTATTCATACCACATTGCTTTCGACAATCTTGAAAATTTTAACAAAAATTAATTTGCTCCAAAATCAGTCGGGTTAAGACTCAAATGTGTGGAAATACATATATATTTACGAATACTTAATAAGAACTCGATTAAAGATAATGAAATTTTTGCGAAAAAATCCATATGACGCATTGTTATGAGTAGCGTACTCATACCACATTGCGTTCGACAATCTTGAAAATTTGAACAAAAATGAAGTTGCTCTAAAATCGGTCGGGTTCAGACTCAAATGTGTGGAAATACATATAAATTAACGTGAACAAAATAAGAACTCGATTAAAGATGATGAAATTTTTGCAAAAAAATCCGTATAACGCATTGTTATGAGTAGCGTACTCATACCACATTGCTTTCGACAATCTTGAAAATTTGAACAAAAATTAAGTTGCTCCAAAATCAGTCGGGTTAAGACTCAAATGTGTCAAAATACATATATATTCACCTGAACAAAATAAGAACTCGATTAAAGATGATGAAATTTTTGCAAAAAAATCCATATAACACATTGTTATGAGTAGCGTACTCATACCACATTGCTTTCGACAATCTTGAAAATTTGAACAAAAATTAATTTGCTCCAAAATCAGTCGGGTTAAGACTCAAATGTGTGGAAATACATATATATTTACGTATACTTAATAAGAACTCGATTAAAGATAATGAAATTGTTGCGAAAAAATCCATATGACGCATTGTTATGAGTAGCGTACTCATACCACATTGCTTTCGACAATCTTGAAAATTTGAACAAAAATGAAGTTGGTCTAACATTGGTCGGGTTCAGACTCAAATGTGTGGAAATACATATATATTCACGTGAACAAAATAAGAACTCGATTAAAGATGATGAAATTTTTGCAAAAAAATCCATATAACGCATTGTTATGAGTAGCGTACTCATACCACATTGCTTTCGACAATCTTGAAAATTTGAACAAAAATTAAGTTGCTCCAAAATCAGTCGGGTTAAGACTCAAATGTGTGGAAATACATATATATTTACGTATACTTAATAAGAACTCGATTAAAGATAATGAAATTGTTGCGAAAAAATCCATATGACGCATTGTTATGAGTAGCGTACTCATACCACATTGCTTTCGACAATCTTGAAAATTTGAACAAAAATGAAGTTGCTCTAAAATTGGTCGGGTTCAGACTCAAATGTGTGGAAATACATATATATTCACGTGAACAAAATAAGAACTCGATTAAAGATGATGAAATTTTTGCAAAAAAATCCATATAACGCATTGTTATGAGTAGCGTACTCATACCACATTGCTTTCGAGAATGTTGAAAATTTGAACATAAATTAAGTTGCTCCAAAATCGGTCGGGTTGAGATTCAAATGTGTGGAAATACATACATATTCACGTGTACAAAATAAGAACTCGATCAAAGATGATGAAATTTTTGCTAAAAAATTCATATGACGCATTGTTATGAGTTGCGCACTCATACCACATTGCTTTCGAGAATGTTGAAAATTTGAACATAAATTAAGTTGCTCCAAAATCGGTCGGGTTTAGATTCAAATGTGTGGAAATACATATATATTCACGTGTACAAAATAAGAACTCGATCAAAGATGATGAAATTTTTGCTAAAAAATCCATATAACGCATTGTTATGAGTAGCGTACTCATACCACATTGCTTTCGACAATCTTGAAAATTTGAACAAAAATTAAGTTGCTTCAAAATCAGTCGGGTTAAGACTCAAATGTGTGAAAATACATATATATTCACGAGAACAAAATAAGAACTCGATTAAAGATGATGAAATTTTTGCAAAAAAATCGATATAACACATTGTTATGAGTACCGTACTCATATCACATTGCTTTCGACAATCTTGAAAATTTGAACAAAAATTAATTTGCTTCAAAATCAGTCAGTTAAGACTCAAATGTGTGGAAATACATATATATTCACTTGTACAAAATAAGAACTCGATCAAAGATGATGAAATTTTTGCAAAAAAATCCATATGACGCATGGTTATGAGTAGCGTACTCATACAATCTTGAAAATTTGAACAAAAATGAAGTTGCTCCAAAATCAGTCGGGTTAAGACTCAAATGTGTGGAAATACATATATATTTACGTATACTTAATAATAACTCGATTAAAGATAATGAAATTGTTGCGAAAAAATCCATATGACGCATTGTTATGAGTAGCGTACTCATACCACATTGCTTTCGACAATCTTGAAAATTTGAACAAAAATGAAGTTGGTCTAACATTGGTCGGGTTCAGACTCAAATGTGTGGAAATACATATATATTCACGTGAACAAAATAAGAACTCGATTAAAGATGATGAAATTTTTGCAAAAAAATCCATATAACGCATTGTTATGAGTAGCGTATTCATACCACATTGCTTTCGACAATCTTGAAAATTTGAACAAAAATTAAGTTGCTCCAAAATCAGTCGGGTTAAGACTCAAATGTGTGAAAATACATATATATTCACGTGAACAAAATAAGAACTCGATTAAAGATGATGAAATTTTTGCAAAAAAATCGATATAACACATTGTTATGAGTACCGTACTCATATCACATTGCTTTCGACAATCTTGAAAATTTGAACAAAAATTAATTTGCTCCAAAATCAGTCGGGTTAAGACTCAAATGTGTGGAAATACATATATATTTACGTATACTTAATAAGAACTCGATTAAAGATAATGAAATTGTTGCGAAAAAATCCATATGACGCATTGTTATGAGTAGCGTACTCATACCACATTGCTTTCGACAATCTTGAAAATTTGAACAAAAATGAAGTTGCTCTAAAATTGGTCGGGTTCAGACTCAAATGTGTGGAAATACATATATATTCAAGTGAACAAAATAAGAACTCGATTAAAGATGATGAAATTTTTGCAAAAAAATCCATATAACGCATTGTTATGAGTAGCGTACTCATACCACATTGCTTTCGAGAATGTTGAAAATTTGAACATAAATTAAGTTGCTCCAAAATCGGTCGGGTTGAGATTCAAATGTGTGGAAATACATACATATTCACGTGTACAAAATAAGAACTCGATCAAAGATGATGAAATTTTTGCTAAAAAATTCATATGACGCATTGTTATGAGTTGCGCACTCATACCACATTGCTTTCGAGAATGTTGAAAATTTGAACATAAATTAAGTTGCTCCAAAATCGGTCGGGTTTAGATTCAAATGTGTGGAAATACATATATATTCACGTGTACAAAATAAGAACTCGATCAAAGATGATGAAATTTTTGCTAAAAAATCCATATAACGCATTGTTATGAGTAGCGTACTCATACCACATTGCTTTCGACAATCTTGAAAATTTGAACAAAAATTAAGTTGCTTCAAAATCAGTCGGGTTAAGACTCAAATGTGTGAAAATACATATATATTCACGTGAACAAAATAAGAACTCGATTAAAGATGATGAAATTTTTGCAAAAAAATCGATATAACACATTGTTATGAGTACCGTACTCATATCACATTGCTTTCGACAATCTTGAAAATTTGAACAAAAATTAATTTGCTTCAAAATCAGTCAGTTAAGACTCAAATGTGTGGAAATACATATATATTCACTTGTACAAAATAAGAACTCGATCAAAGATGATGAAATTTTTGCAAAAAAATCCATATGACGCATGGTTATGAGTAGCGTACTCATACAATCTTGAAAATTTGAACAAAAATGAAGTTGCTCCAAAATCGGTCGGGTTAAGACTCAAATGTGTGGAAATACATATATATTCACGTGAACAAAATAAGAACTCGATTAAAGATGATGAAATTTTTGCAAAAAATCTATATAACGCATTGTTATGAGTAGGGTACTCATACCACATTGCTTTCGATAATCTTGAAAATTTGAACAAAAATGAAGTTGCTCTAAAATCAGTCGGGTTAAGACTCAAATGTGTGGAAATACATATATATTCACTTGTACAAAATAAGAACTCGATCAAAGATGATGAAATTTTTGCAAAAAATCCATATGTCCCATTGTTATGAGTAGCGTACTCATACAATCTTGAAAATTTGAACAAAATTGAAGTTGCTCCAAAATCGGTCGGCTTCAGCCTCAAATGTGTGGAAATACATACATATGCACTTGTACAAAATAAGAACTCGATCAAAGATGATGAAATTTTTGCAAAAAAATCCATATGACCCATTGTTATGAGTAGCGTACTCATACAATCTTGAAAATTTGAACAAAAATGAAGTTGCTCCAAAATCGGTCGGGTTTAGACTCAAATGTGTGGAAATACATATATATTCACGTGTACAAAATAAGAACTCGATCAAAGATGATGACATTTTTGCTAAAAAATTCATATGACGCATTGTTATGAGTTGCGCACTCATACCACATTGCTTTCGAGAATGTTGAAAATTTGAACATAAATTAAGTTGCTCCAAAATCGGTCGGGTTTAGATTCAAATGTGTGCAAATACATATATATTTAAGTATAGAAAATAAGAACTCGATTAAAGATGATGAAATTTTTGCAAAAAAATCCATATGACACATTGTTATGAGTATCGTACTCATACCACATTGCTTTCGACAATCTTGAAAATTTGAATAAAAATTAAGTAGCTTCAAAATCAGTCGGGTTAAGACTCAAATTTGTGGAAATACATACATATATATTCACTTGTACAAAATAAGAGCTCGATCAAAGATGATGAAATTTTTGCAAAAAAATCCATATTACCCATTGTTATGAGTAGCGTACTCATACAATCTTGAAAATTTTAACAAAAATGAAGTTGCTCCAAAATCGGTCGGGTGTAGACTCAAATGAGTGGAAATACATATATATTCACGTGTACAAAATAAGAACTCGATCAAAGATGATGAAATTTTTGCAAAAAAATCCATATGACCCATTGTTATGAGTAGCGTACTCATACAATCTTGAAAATTTGAACAAAATTGAAGTTGCTCCAAAATCGGTCGGGTTCAGCCTCAAATGTGTGGAAATACATACATATGCACTTGTACAAAATAAGAACTCGATCAAAGATGATGAAATTTTTGCAAAAAAATCCATATGACCCATTGTTATGAGTAGCGTACTCATACAATCTTGAAAATTTGAACAAAAATGAAGTTGCTCCAAAATCGGTCGGGTTTAGACTCAAATGTGTGGAAATAAATATATATTCACGTGAACAAAATAAGAACCCGATCAAAGATGATGAAATTTTTGGAAAAAAATCCATATAACGCATTGTTATGAGTAGCGTACTCATACCACATTACTTTCGACAATCTTGAAAATTTGAACAAAAATGAAGTTGCTCCAAAATTGGTCGAGTTTAGACTCAAATGTGTGGAAATACATATATATTCACGTGAACAAAATAAGAACTCGATTAAAGATGATGAAATTTTTGCAAAAAAATCCATATAACGCATTGTTATGAGTAGCGTACTCATACCACATTGCTTTCGACAATCTTGAAAATTTGAACAAAAATTAAGTTGCTCCAAAATCAGTCGGGGTAAGACTCAAATGTGTGGAAATACATATATATTCACTTGTACAAAATAAGAACTCGATCAAAGATGATGAAATTTTTGCAAAAAAATCTATATGACCCATTGTTATGAGTAGCGTACTCATACAATCTTGAAAATTTTAACAAAAATGAAGTTGCTCCAAAATCGGTCGGGTTTAGACTCAAATGTGTGGAAATACATATATATTCACGTGAACAAAATACGAACTCGATTAAAGATGATGAAATATTTGCCAAAAAATCCATATAACGCATTGTTATGAGTAGCGTACTCATACCACATTGCTTTCGACAATCTTGAAAATTTGAACAAAAATTAAGTTGCTTCAAAATCAGTCGGGTTAAGACTCAAATGTGTGGAAATACATACATATATATTCACTTGTACAAAATAAGAACTCGATCAAAGAAGATGAAATTTTTGCAAAAAAATCCATATGACCCATTGTTATGAGTAGCGTACTCATACGACATTGCTTTCGACAATCTTGAAAATTTGAACAAAAATGAAGTTGCTCCAAAATCGGTCGGGTTTAGACTCAAATGTGTGGAAATACATATATATTCACGTGAACAAAATAAGAACTCGATCAAAGATGATGAAATTTTTGCAAAAAAATCCATATGGCCCATTGTTATGAGTAGCGTACTCATACAATCTTGAAAATTTGAACAAAAATGAAGTTGCTCCAAAATCGGTCGGGTTTAGACTCAAATGTGTGGAAAAACATACATATGCACTTGCACAAAATAAGAACTCGATCAAAGATGATGAAATTTTTGCTAAAAAATTCATATGACGCATTGTTATGAGTTGCGCACTCATACCACATTGCTTTCGAGAATGTTGAAAATTTGAACAAAAATTAAGTTGCTCCAAAATCAGTCGGGGTAAGACTCAAATGTGTGGAAATACATATATATTCACTTGTACAAAATAAGAACTCGATCAAAGATGATGAAATTTTTGCAAAAAAATCTATATGACCCATTGTTATGAGTAGCGTACTCATACAATCTTGAAAATTTTAACAAAATTGAAGTTGCTCCAAAATCGGTCGGGTTTAGACTCAAATGTGTGGAAATACATATATATTCACGTGTACAAAATAAGAACTCGATCAAAGATGATGACATTTTTGCTAAAAAATTCATATGACGCATTGTTATGAGTTGCGCACTCATACCACATTGCTTTCGAGAATGTTGAAAATTTGAACATAAATTAAGTTGCTCCAAAATCGGTCGGGTGTAGACTCAAATGAGTGGAATTACATATATATTCACGTGTACAAAATAAGAACTCGATCAAAGATGATGAAATTTTTGCAAAAAAATCCATATGACCCATTGTTATGAGTAGCGTACTCATACAATCTTGAAAATTTGAACAAAAATGAAGTTGCTCCAAAATCGGTCGGGTTTAGACTCAAATGTGTGGAAATACATATATATTCACGTGAACAAAATAATAACTCGATTAAAGATGAAGAAATTTTTGCAAAAAAATATATATAACGCATGGTTATGAGTAGCGTACTCATACAATCTTGAAAATTTGAACAAAATTGAAGTTGCTCCAAAATCGGTCGGGTTCAGCCTCAAATGTGTGGAAATACATACATATGCACTTGTACAAAATAAGAACTCGATCAAAGATGATGAAATTTTTGCAAAAAAATCCATATGACCCATTGTTATGAGTAGCGTACTCATACAATCTTGAAAATTTGAACAAAAATGAAGTTGCTCCAAAATCGGTCGGGTTAAGACTCAAATGTGTGGAAATACATATATATTTACGAATACTTAATAAGAACTCGATTAAAGATAATGAAATTTTTGCGAAAAAATCCATATGACGCATTGTTATGAGTAGCGTACTCATACCACATTGCTTTCGACAATCTTGAAAATTTGAACAAAAATGAAGTTGCTCTAAAATCGGTCGGGTTCAGACTCAAATGTGTGGAAATACATATAAATTAACGTGAACAAAATAAGAACTCGATTAAAGATGATGAAATTTTTGCAAAAAAATCCGTATAACGCATTGTTATGAGTAGCGTACTCATACCACATTGCTTTCGACAATCTTGAAAATTTGAACAAAAATTAAGTTGCTCCAAAATCAGTCGGGGTAAGACTCAAATGTGTGGAAATACATATATATTCACTTGTACAAAATAAGAACTCGATCAAAGATGATGAAATTTTTGCAAAAAAATCTATATGACCCATTGTTATGAGTAGCGTACTCATACAATCTTGAAAATTTTAACAAAAATGAAGTTGCTCCAAAATCGGTCGGGTTTAGACTCAAATGTGTGGAAATACATATATATGCACTTGTACAAAATAAGAACTCGATTAAAGATGAAGAAATTTTTGCAAAAAAATCCATATGACCCATTGTTATGAGTAGCGTACTCATACAATCTTGAAAATTTGAACAAAAATGAAGTTGCTCCAAAATCGGTCGGGTTTAGACTCAAATGTGTGGAAATACATATATATTCACGTGTACAAAATAAGAACTGGATCAAAGATGATGCAATTTTTGCTAAAAAATTCATATGACGCATTGTTATGAGTTGCGCACTCATACCACATTGCTTTCGAGAATGTTGAAAATTTGAACATAAATTAAGTTGCTACAAAATCGGTCGGGTTTAGATTCAAATGTGTGCAAATACATATATATTTAAGTATAGAAAATAAGAACTCGATTAAAGATGATGAAATTTTTGCAAAAAAATCCATATGACACATTGTTATGAGTATCGTACTCATACCACATTGCTTTCGACAATCTTGCAAATTTGAACAAAAATGAAGTTGCTCCAAAATCGGTCGGGTTTAGACTCAAATGTGTGGAAATACATATATATGCACTTGTACAAAATAAGAACTCGATTAAAGATGAAGAAATTTTTGCAAAAAAATCCATATGACCCATTGTTATGAGTAGCGTACTCATACAATCTTGAAAATTTGAACAAAATTGAAGTTGCTACAAAATCGGTCGGGTTCAGCCTCAAATGTGTGGAAATACATACATATGCACTTGTACAAAATAAGAACTCGATCAAAGATGATGAAATTTTTGCAAAAAAATCCATATGGCCCATTGTTATGAGTAGCGTACTCATACAATCTTGAAAATTTGAACAAAAATGAAGTTGCTCCAAAATCGGTCGGGTTTAGACTCAAATGTGTGGAAATACATATATATTCACGTGAACAAAATAAGAACTCGATTAAAGATGATGAAATATTTGCCAAAAAATCCATATAACGCATTGTTATGAGTAGCGTACTCATACAATCTTGAAAATTTGAACAAAATTGAAGTTGCTCCAAAATCGGTCGGCTTCAGCCTCAAATGTGTGGAAATACATACATATGCACTTGTACAAAATACGAACTCGATCAAAGATGATGAAATTTTTGCAAAAAAATCCATATGACCCATTGTTATGAGTAGCGTACTCATACAATCTTGAAAATTTGAACAAAAATGAAGTTGCTCCAAAATCGGTCGGGTTTAGACTCAAATGTGTGGAAATACATATATATTCACGTGTACAAAATAAGAACTCGATCAAAGATGATGACATTTTTGCTAAAAAATTCATATGACGCATTGTAATGAGTTGCGCACTCATACCACATTGCTTTCGAGAATGTTGAAAATTTGAACATAAATTAAGTTGCTCCAAAATCGGTCGGGTTTAGATTCAAATGTGTGCAAATACATATATATTTAAGTATAGAAAATAAGAACTCGATTAAAGATGATGAAATTTTTGCAAAAAAATCCATATGACACATTGTTATGAGTATCGTACTCATACCACATTGCTTTCGACAATCTTGAAAATTTGAACAAAAATTAAGTTGCTTCAAAATCAGTCGGGTTAAGACTCAAATGTGTGGAAATACATACATATATATTCACTTGTACAAAATAAGAACTCGATCAAAGATGATGAAATTTTTGCAAAAAAATCCATATGACCCTTTGTTATGAGTAGCGTACTCATACAATCTTGAAAATTTTAACAAAAATGAAGTTGCTCCAAAATCGGTCGGGTGTAGACTCAAATGAGTGGAAATACATATATATTCACGTGTACAAAATAAGAACTCGATCAAAGATGATGAAATTTTTGCAAAAAAATCCATATGACCCATTGTTATGAGTAGCGTACTCATACAATCTTGAAAAGTTGAACAAAAATGAAGTTGCTCCAAAATCGGTCGGGTTTAGACTCAAATGTGTGGAAATACATATATATTCACGTGAACAAAATAATAACTCGATTAAAGATGAAGAAATTTTTGCAAAAAAATCCATATAACGCATTGTTATGAGTAGCGTACTCATACAATCTTGAAAATTTGAACAAAAATGAAGTTGCTCCAAAATCGGTCGGGTTTACACTCAAATTTGTGGAAATAAATATATATTCACGTGAACAAAATAAGAACTCGATCAAAGATGATGAAATTTTTGGAAAAAAATCCATATAACGCATTGTTATGAGTAGCGTACTCATACCACATTACTTTCGACAATCTTGAAAATTTGAACAAAAATGAAGTTGCTCCAAAATTGGTCGGGTTTAGACTCAAATGTGTGGAAATACATATATATTCACGTGAACAAAATAAGAACTCGATTAAAGATGATGAAATATTTGCCAAAAAATCCATATAACGCATTGTTATGAGTAGCGTACTCATACCACATTGCTTTCGACAATCTTGCAAATTTGAACAAAAATTAAGTTGCTTCAAAATCAGTCGGGTTAAGACTCAAATGTGTGGAAATACATATATATTCACTTGTACAAAATAAGAACTCGATCAAAGATGATGAAATTTTTGCAAAAAAATCCATATGACGCATTGTTATGAGTAGCGTACTCATACAATCTTGAAAATTTGAACAAAATTGAAGTTGCTCCAAAATCGGTCGGCTTCAGCCTCAAATGTGTGGAAATACATACATATGCACTTGTACAAAATAAGAACTCGATCAAAGATGATGAAATTTTTGCAAAAAAATCCATATGACCCATTGTTATGAGTAGCGTACTCATACAATCTTGAAAATTTGAACAAAATTGAAGTTGCTCCAAAATCGGTCGGGTTTAGACTCAAATGTGTGGAAATACATATATATTCACGTGTACAAAATAAGAACTCGATCAAAGATGATGACATTTTTGCTAAAAAATTCATATGACGCATTGTTATGAGTTGCGCACTCATACCACATTGCTTTCGAGAATGTTGAAAATTTGAACATAAATTAAGTTGCTCCAAAATCGGTCGGGTTTAGATTCAAATGTGTGCAAATACATATATATTTAAGTATAGAAAATAAGAACTCGATTAAAGATGATGAAATTTTTGCAAAAAAATCCATATGACACATTGTTATGAGTATCGTACTCATACCACATTGCTTTCGACAATCTTGCAAATTTGAACAAAAATTAAGTTGCTTCAAAATCAGTCGGGTTAAGACTCAAATGTGTGGAAATACATACATATATATTCACTTGTACAAAATAAGAACTCGATCAAAGATGATGAAATTTTTGCAAAAAAATCCATATGACCCATTGTTATGAGTAGCGTACTCATACAATCTTGAAAATTTTAACAAAAATGAAGTTGCTCCAAAATCGGTCGGGTGTAGACTCAAATGAGTGGAAATACATATATATTCACGTGTACAAAATAAGAACTCGATTAAAGATGATGAAATATTTGCCAAAAAATCAATATAACGCATTGTTATGAGTAGCGTACTCATACCACATTGCTTTCGACAATCTTGAAAATTTGAACAAAAATTAAGTTGCTTCAAAATCAGTCGGGTTAAGACTCAAATGTGTGGAAATACATATATATTCACTTGTACAAAATAAGAACTCGATCAAAGATGATGAAATTTTTGCAAAAAAATCCATATGACGCATTGTTATGAGTAGCGTACTCATACAATCTTGAAAATTTGAACAAAATTGAAGTTGCTCCAAAATCGGTCGGCTTCAGCCTCAAATGTGTGGAAATACATACATATGCACTTGTACAAAATACGAACTCGATCAAAGATGATGAAATTTTTGCAAAAAAATCCATATGACCCATTGTTATGAGTAGCGTACTCATACAATCTTGAAAATTTGAACAAAAATGAAGTTGCTCCAAAATCGGTCGGGTTTAGACTCAAATGTGTGGAAATACATATATATTCACGTGTACAAAATAAGAACTCGATCAAAGATGATGACATTTTTGCTAAAAAATTCATATGACGCATTGTTATGAGTTGCGCACTCATACCACATTGCTTTCGAGAATGTTGAAAATTTGAACATAAATTAAGTTGCTCCAAAATCGGTCGGGTTTAGATTCAAATGTGTGCAAATACATATATATTTAAGTATAGAAAATAAGAACTCGATTAAAGATGATGAAATTTTTGCAAAAAAATCCATATGACACATTGTTATGAGTATCGTACTCATACCACATTGCTTTCGACAATCTTGAAAATTTGAACAAAAATTAAGTTGCTTCAAAATCAGTCGGGTTAAGACTCAAATGTGTGGAAATACATACATATATATTCACTTGTACAAAATAAGAACTCGATCAAAGATGATGAAATTTTTGCAAAAAAATCCATATGACCCATTGTTATGAGTAGCGTACTCATACAATCTTGAAAATTTTAACAAAAATGAAGTTGCTCCAAAATCGGTCGGGTGTAGACTCAAATTAGTGGAAATACATATATATTCACGTGTACAAAATAAGAACTCGATCAAAGATGATGAAATTTTTGCAAAAAAATCCATATGACCCATTGTTATGAGTAGCGTACTCATACAATCTTGAAAAGTTGAACAAAAATGAAGTTGCTCCAAAATCGGTCGGGTTTAGACTCAAATGTGTGGAAATACATATATATTCACGTTAACAAAATAATAACTCGATTAAAGATGAAGAAATTTTTGCAAAAAAATCCATATAACGCATTGTTATGAGTAGCGTACTCATACAATCTTGAAAATTTGAACAAAATTGAAGTTGCTCCAAAATCGGTCGGGTTCAGCCTCAAATGTGTGGAAATACATACATATGCACTTGTACAAAATAAGAACTCGATCAAAGATGATGAAATTTTTGCATAAAAATCCATATGACCCATTGTTATGAGTAGCGTACTCATACAATCTTGAAAATTTGAACAAAAATGAAGTTGCTCCAAAATCGGTCGGGTTTAGACTCAAATGTGTGGAAATAAATATATATTCACGTGAACAAAATAAGAACTCGATCAAAGATGATGAAATTTTTGGAAAAAAATCCATATAACGCATTGTTATGAGTAGCGTACTCATACCACATTACTTTCGACAATCTTGAAAATTTGAACAAAAATGAAGTTGCTCCAAAATTGGTCGGGTTTAGACTCAAATGTGTGGAAATACATATATATTCACGTGAACAAAATAAGAACTCGACTAAAGATGATGAAATATTTGCCAAAAAATCCATATAACGCATTGTTATGAGTAGCGTACTCATACCACATTGCTTTCGACAATCTTGCAAATTTGAACAAAAATTAAGTTGCTTCAAAATCAGTCGGGTTAAGACTCAAATGTGTGGAAATACATATATATTCACTTGTACAAAATAAGAACTCGATCAAAGATGATGAAATTTTTGCAAAAAAATCCATATGACGCATTGTTATGAGTAGCGTACTCATACAATCTTGAAAATTTGAACAAAATTGAAGTTGCTCCAAAATCGGTCGGCTTCAGCCTCAAATGTGTGGAAATACATACATATGCACTTGTACAAAATAAGAACTCGATCAAAGATGATGAAATTTTTGCAAAAAAATCCATATGACCCATTGTTATGAGTAGCGTACTCATACAATCTTGAAAATTTGAACAAAATTGAAGTTGCTCCAAAATCGGTCGGGTTTAGACTCAAATGTGTGGAAATACATATATATTCACGTGTACAAAATAAGAACTCGATCAAAGATGATGACATTTTTGCTAAAAAATTCATATGACGCATTGTTATGAGTTGCGCACTCATACCACATTGCTTTCGAGAATGTTGAAAATTTGAACATAAATTAAGTTGCTCCAAAATCGGTCGGGTTTAGATTCAAATGTGTGCAAATACATATATATTTAAGTATAGAAAATAAGAACTCGATTAAAGATGATGAAATTTTTGCAAAAAAATCCATATGACACATTGTTATGCGTATCGTACTCATACCACATTGCTTTCGACAATCTTGCAAATTTGAACAAAAATTAAGTTGCTTCAAAATCAGTCGGGTTAAGACTCAAATGTGTGGAAATACATACATATATATTCACTTGTACAAAATAAGAACTCGATCAAAGATGATGAAATTTTTGCAAAAAAATCCATATGACCCATTGTTATGAGTAGCGTACTCATACAATCTTGAAAATTTGAACAAAAATGAAGTTGCTCCAAAATCGGTCGGGTTTAGACTCAAATGTGTGGAAATACATATATATTCACGTGAACAAAATAATAACTCGATTAAAGATGAAGAAATTTTCGCAAAAAAATCCATATAACGCATTGTTATGAGTAGCGTACTCATACAATCTTGAAAATTTGAACAAAATTGAAGTTGCTCCAAAATCGGTCGGGTTCAGCCTCAAATGTGTGGAAATACATACATATGCACTTGTACAAAATAAGAACTCGATCAAAGATGATGAAATTTTTGCAAAAAAATCCATATGACCCATTGTTATGAGTAGCGTACTCATACAATCTTGAAAATTTGAACAAAAATGAAGTTGCTCCAAAATCGGTCGGGTTTAGACTCAAATGTGTGGAAATAAATATATATTCACGTGAACAAAATAAGAACTCGATCAAAGATAATGAAATTTTTGGAAAAAAATCCATATAACGCATTGTTATGAGTAGCGTACTCATACCACATTACTTTCGACAATCTTGAAAATTTGAACAAAAATGAAGTTGCTCCAAAATTGGTCGGGTTTAGACTCAAATGTGTGGAAATACATATATATTCACGTGAACAAAATAAGAACTCGATTAAAGATGATGAAATATTTGCAAAAAAATCCATATAACGCATTGTTATGAGTAGCGTACTCATACCACATTGCTTTCGACAATCTTGAAAATTTGAACAAAAATTAAGTTGCTCCAAAATCAGTCGGGGTAAGACTCAAATGTGTGGAAATACATATATACTCACTTGTACAAAATAAGAACTCGATCAAAGATGATGAAATTTTTGCAAAAAAATCTATATGACCCATTGTTATGAGTAGCGTACTCATACAATCTTGAAAATTTGAACAAAAATGAAGTTGCTCCAAAATCGGTCGGGTTTAGACTCAAATGTGTGGAAATACATATATATTCACGTGTACAATATAAGAACTCGATTAAAGATGATGAAATATTTGCCAAAAAATCCATATAACGCATTGTTATGAGTAGCGTACTCATACCACATTGCTTTCGACAATCTTGAAAATTTGAACAAAAATTAAGTTGCTCCAAAATCAGTCGGGTTAAGAGTCAAATGTGTGGAAATACATATATATTCACTTGTACAAAATAAGAACTCGATCAAAGATGATGAAATTTTTGCAAAAAAATCTATATGACCCATTGTTATGAGTAGCGTACTCATACAATCTTGAAAATTTGAACAAAAATGAAGTTGCTCCAAAATCGGTCGGGTTTAGACTCAAATGTGTGGAAATACATATATATTCACGTGAACAAAATAATAACTCGATTAAAGATGAAGAAATTTTTGCAAAAAAATCCATATAACGCATTGTTATGAGTAGCGTACTCATACAATCTTGAAAATTTGAACAAAAATGAAGTTGCTCCAAAATCGGTCGGGTTTAGACTCAAATGTGTGGAAATACATATATATTCACGTGTACAAAATAAGAACTCGATCAAAGATGATGAAATTTTTGCTAAAAAATTCATATGACGCATTGTTATGAGTTGCGCACTCATACCACATTGCTTTCGAGAATGTTGAAAATTTGAACATAAATTAAGTTGCTCCAAAATCGGTCGGGTTTAGATTCAAATGTGTGCAAATACATATATATTTAAGTATAGAAAATAAGAACTCGATTAAAGATGATGAAATTTTTGCAAAAAAATCCATATGACACATTGTTATGAGTATCGTACTAATACCACATTGCTTTCGACAATCTTGCAAATTTGAACAAAAATTAAGTTGCTTCAAAATCAGTCGGGTTAAGACTCAAATGTGTGGAAATACATACATATATATTCACTTGTACAAAATAAGAACTCGATCAAAGATGATGAAATTTTTGCAAAAAAATCCATATGACCCATTGTTATGAGTAGCGTACTCATACAATCTTGAAAATTTTAACAAAAATGTAGTTGCTCCAAAATCGGTCGGGTGTAGACTCAAATGAGTGGAATTACATATATATTCACGTGTACAAAATAAGAACTCGATCAAAGATGATGAAATTTTTGCAAAAAAATCCATATGACCCATTGTTATGAGTAGCGTACTCATACAATCTTGAAAATTTGAACAAAAATGAAGTTGCTCCAAAATCGGTCGGGTTTAGACTCAAATGTGTGGAAATACATATATATTCACGTGAACAAAATAAGAACTCGATTAAAGATGAAGAAATTTTTGCAAAAAAATCCATATAACGCATTGTTTATTTATTTATTTATTATTTTATTTTATTTATTTATTTAGACTAAACTTATAATTACAAACTACAAGCTAGTTCAGATTTTGAACGATAGCAACGTAGGCCTTACGTTCTTTTGATGTTAATACATACATGTATTTCTATAGTGCATACTTACATATGTTCATGTACAGGTTAACAAGAATATTACTTATGTAGTTATATGCTTATAATTACATATATCTTTATATATATTAATTTCTTATCTACTTATATGTATTTACATTTGTTTCAGATGAGATAATAAAGCTTCGAACGTTTCAAAAATGATGTTATTTTATTGACGTTGTTTTCATTAACAGTGGCAAGAAGTGATGTGGATTCAATATTTTCAAAAATTAATGTTCTTAGATAACTAAAACGTATACAATGATTTAAAATATGTTCTATGTCTATAAATATGCCAGTATCACAATAGGGACAGTGAAGTTGAGGAGTTTGGGATATGTAATGTTGGTGCGTTAATTTTGTATGACCCAACCTTAAGCGCTCGAATTTTGTTATGTCTAATCTTGTTTTAGGTGTGATAAACTTCATTGGAAAGGATTTGAGTACGTTAATATTCTGATACCACGTAGATGTGTTTGTGAAGGAATTTTGCTGAATAAAAGAAAAATGTGTTTTAATGTATTTGTGTATGTCTTTGTAGCTAAAGTTTTGGGATAAAATAAGCGGAGTAGAAGCAGCACATTTAGCTGTTTCATCAGCAAATTCATTTCCGGGAATTAAAACATGCCCTGGTACCCATATAAGTACTATTTTGGGGTAATAATTAACTAATTGATTTCTGATGGTGGAGGCATAGTAATTATTATTGTTTATATTTTTTATAGCTTCAATTGCAGAAAGGGAATCAGTGCAGATTACGTGTTTACCACGTTGTTTAATTAAGATAGTTATCGCTTGGAATATGGCAATAATTTCTGAAGTAAAAACAGAAGTGTAGTTAGGTAAAAGGAATGTTGAAATAATGGTGTTTAAAGTTGTTACGCTGTAAGATGTTGTGTGGCTACTTTTGGATCCATCTGTGTATGTGAACGAATAACCAGTAAACTTGCCAGTTAAATCGTTGAATAGTCTTCGGAAGACATCAGGAGAAGTAGTTTGCTTATTGAATTTATGCAGGCTAGTATCAATGCACATGTTGTTAAGGAGCCACTGTGGATTTGGGGAATTTATTTTTTTAATAGCAAATATAGGGAGGTCAATTTGCTCACAGGCTTCAAAAGCTCTGCATAATACCGGGACATATTTATGGTATGGTCTTTTGTGTTTCACAAGTTTTTTAATTATTTTGAAAAGTGGAGAGTCGCGGCTGTTTAAAACTAGCTTGGAGAGTTTTAGTATTGCCATATCACGTTGCATCTCCATGGACTTTATGTTGGCTTCGAAAAGTAAGTTGGAAACAGGAGTAGAGCGTAAAGCGCCAAAGGATAGACGAACCGCAGAATTAAGAATTGTTTTAATTTTATATAGCTGGCCTTTAGGTGCAAAACCATACAGAAATATGGCATAATTAATTTTTGATATAATTAAAGCATGTATTGTTGATAAAAGTGAAGATATATTACAATTGTATTTTACACATGAGAGACATTTTATGACATTTAGTTTGCTTAGTAATGAATTTCGTAAATAGGAAACATGGTCATTCCAGTTATACCTTTGATTAAAAATTACTCCTAGTATTTTTAATTGTGTCGATTGAGAGATGATTAAGTTGTCTATAAGGAGACCGCAAGTGCAATCGCGTTTTCGACATATATGTAAATGCTTGCATTTGTCGGGGGATAATCGGGCCCCAGAATATTCACACCATTCCGATATATCACTTATTATATTACGAAGATCGACTGAAACATTTTTATTTTTTCCAAATTTTTTAATTAAATTAAAATCATCAGCATATGCAATATATTCAAAGTTTTTGTATGTGGAAATAATGTCGCTAACTTTATTAAAGGCAATTAGAAAAAGAACTACAGAAAGTGGTGAAGCCTGAGGTATACCATTTGAAAGCGGACGGACAGAAGAATAGCAGAATGTATTTTTGATTATTATTTTGCGGTTTAACATAAAATTTTTAACGTAATTAATTATTTTAGGGCCTATTTTCCATTTAGCCAACTGTTCAATAATAACGTGAATACCCATTTTATCAAATGCGCTTGCAAAATCTAAAGAAATGATCGATAAATGATTTTTACGAGAGAGGGATTCCGCTATCAGAAAGTCCAGATAAACTAGACAATCTGACACGGATCTACCTTTTCGGAATCCCAGTTGATGGCTATTGATGAGTTTATCCTCAGAGATAAACCACCATAGCCTTTGTGCGACAATTTTGTCAAGTATTTTTGCTAAACAAGGATTGAGGGATATTGGTCTGTATGAGGTTTTGAAAATTTTATTTTTTTTTGGTTTTAGAATAGGAATTATGGTACTAGTTTTGAATGATTGCGGAATGTATGTGTCGAAAGTCAAGTTGTATAATTTTAACAGCCTAAGTTGGCAAGTGTATGGTAAATTTTTAATCATTGGATACGTAATCCTGTCCATACCAGGAGTTCTACCTCTTAGACTTCCAACAGCATAATTCAGCTCCATCAACGTAATTGGATTTTCCAAGTGTTTGGCTTTTTTACATGCAAGGTAAGTTGGATTTGAAGATAAATATTGATTCTTAGCATATTGGAACGTTGTTGGAAAGCTAGAGTCAGCCGAGTTTTCAGACCAGTATTTACAAAATTCCTCTGCGATAGCATTAGGATTTATAATATTTGGAAGAGCTGGGTTGGAAGAATTCAGACAATTAATTGTTTTTGGCTTGTAAAGACCATTAAGAAGCTTTATGTTCGTCCAAATTATATGTATAGGCGTACTAGGAGTAATTTCTGATGTGAATTTGAAAAGCGAATTTCTTTTGGCTAATTTTAGCTCCCGTTTGAATTTAGAGTTTGCACGTTTGTAATTAATGACGTTTTGAGTAGTAATTAAGCGATTTAGTAGTCGCCAGCAATGAATTTTGTTGTTTTTTAGTTGCTGTAGTTCATGATTCCACCATGGCACTTTATTATGTGGCTTATTCTTAGATTGCGGGATGGACAAGTTTGCACTCCTGAGAATAATTATCTTCATTACTGCAGCTTCTTTATTTACATTGGAACTAAAAGGTAATGACTCATTGTGTTCTGAGCAAATGTTGGCATATTGAACCCAATTAGCGTGTGTTGTTAAAAAATGGGGTTTAGCTTTTAAAAGAGGAGAGTAAGGAGTATGAAAAAGAGTAATGACGATAGGATAGTGATCACTGCTGTGTGTGTCATTTACAGTTTTCCATGTGCAGTTGAGACTTAAAGTTGGAGAGCAAAAAGTAAGATCTATATGCGTGTGGGAGTTGTGAGTGCTCAGGTGAGTCGGAGAGCCGTCATTTAGCAATATATAATTTGAGCTGTTGATAAAGTTGGAGAGTATTGAACCTCTACTATTATTTCTCGCAGAGCCCCAATCAGAATGCCAAGCATTGAAATCGCCTGTTATCAGAGAGGAGTGACCAACTGATGAGAAAACATTATCAAGGTTGTTGGTGTGGAAATGTTTGTTGGGAGATATATATGCAGACACTATTTCAAAAACATGTTTGGATACAATTGTTGCTGCAATAGCTTCAAAGTCGGTGTTAATGTTCGTATGTGTGTGTTGTACCGTTGAGTGGATTAGCAAGGCTACCCCCCCATGCAAAGATGAGGATGAGTTAAAATTGTAAATGTTGTAATTTGGTGGAATTGGAATAGTATTGGTTGAAGAAAGGTGCGTTTCTTGGAGTGAAATAACGTGGGGATTATGAGCACGTATTAAAGTTTGCAATTCATTATAATTGTTTATGTATCCATTAATGTTCCATTGTATAACTTTAAGCATATTATAAAAAGTTCAAAATCAGCTGAGTACTTGGTTATTACTTTACCCACTACAATTAAAACTAATATATAACAATGTAAACAAATCAATAAGAATACAAACAGCAAAATACGAGTATGTAGGGTAATATAAATAGTAGTAGATATTGAAAGATCAATATATAGCAAAGTATTTAAATTCATGTGGTATAGCATAGTACTTATGTTTGTTTGTATGTTAATGTTAAAAAATAATATATACATATTAGTAATAACGTATATATGTAAATTTGAAGTTGATGTAAAAATAATAGCAGTGTACTTAAATATTTTTGTTGAGCAAATCATCGTCAGTGCATGATGGTGGAGACGAACGTCGTGGTTTCTTTTTTGCTCTTGTTGTTGTGAGCTTTTTAACCATATGTTTGGGAGTATTTCTTGGAAGAAGTTTAATTGTAGGAACCACCTTACGGGAAGAAGAGCATGGTTAATCTGCATCAGAATTGCCGTTGCTGTGCGTGGAGTTGGGACAACTTGTAATTGTCTGGAACAACCTATTTTGTTGTTGTGGTTTTGTAGCAGTGGAGGGATAGTCTGAGTTAGTTTGAGTATTTTGATTGCTTGAAGTTTTCGCTGTCTCATTTGTGGATCGTAAAATCTCGGCACAGGTAACAACATCATTACTATGGCGCTCTTTGTATATTTTTGTTGCTGTGCGGTGGTCAACTTTCTCAATAGTTTTAATTGCCTGCAATTCTTTTTGTTGTATAAATATAACGCATTTTTTGTCTAAAACGTTGTGAGCACAATCGTCTAATTTATTGTTGGTGCAATTAATGCACACTGGAGATTTTTTGCACTTTTCATCATCACACAACAGATGATATGCTTCGCCACAGTTTTGGCAAGCTTTTTCACTTCTGCACCATTTCGCAGTGTGATTATATTTCCAACAATTTTTACATCTCATTGGTAGAGGAATGTAAGGTCGGACAAACGTTTTTTCATAGCCAATGTTTATTTTTTCTGGAAGTGTCATTAATTGGAATGTCAAAATTATTAATCCAGTTTCTTTTAAAATGTCATTTTCTCTTTTAAGTATTTTTTTAACCTCTATTATGCCTTGATCACGCAATTCAATAAGAATTTCTTCTTCTTGTATTCCTCTCAAATCATTGGAATAAATTATACCTTTGGAGAAATTTAAAGTTTGGTGCTCAGTTACTTCAACTTGAATAGAGGAACTGAGTGCGGTGAGAGTAATTAACTTTTGCGCTTGGGTAAGGTTTTTTGTGAGAATTAAACGAGTACCGTTTTGAAGTTTTTTGCATTCTTTTATTTCACCACAAACGGCATCGATGGTTTTTCTTATTAGAAATGGGGAGCCATCATTTAAATTTTTTTCACTATTAACACGTCTCATTACAAGGTATTTCGGTCCAGGGCTAATTAATAAAAGGGTATTATCTTTATTAAGTTTAAACCCATCAGTATTTCGTATTACGAAAGTATCGGGTGGGTCACCCATTGTCAACATTTTACCCAGCTGTAATTATTAATAAATTGTTTTCTGTAGTTAATGTATTTGAAAGTAAATTTATCACAATTTACAAAACTTTAACCAAACTGTTCTTTTTAACTATATAAAAAAAGAAAAAACTGTTTTATTAGTTATAATCCACAAATCAGCACTCAAGAGAACAGAAACTCTGTTTTAATTCACAAGCCACTGCCAAGTACGATTTTTAACGTGTGCACTGCACGAAGGATCGAGAGAGACTGATAACGCATTGTTATGAGTAGCGTACTCATACAATCTTGAAAATTTGAACAAAATTGAAGTTGCTCCAAAATCGGTCGGGTTCAGCCTCAAATGTGTGGAAATACATACATATGCACTTGTACAAAATCAGAACTCGATCAAAGATGATGAAATTTTTGCAAAAAAATCCATATGACCCATTGTTATGAGTAGCGTACTCATACAATCTTGAAAATTTGAACAAAAATGAAGTTGCTCCAAAATCGGTCGGGTTTAGACTCAAATGTGTGGAAATAAATATATATTCACGTGAACAAAATAAGAACTCGATCAAAGATGATGAAATTTTTGGAAAAAAATCCATATAACGCATTGTTATGAGTAGCGTACTCATACCACATTACTTTCGACAATCTTGAAAATTTGAACAAAAATGAAGTTGCTCCAAAATTGGTCGGGTTTAGACTCAAATGTGTGGAAATACATATATATTCACGTGAACAAAATAAGAACTCGATTAAAGATGATGAAATATTTGCCAAAAAATCCATATAACGCATTGTTATGAGTAGCGTACTCATACCACATTGCTTTCGACAATCTTGAAAATTTGAACAAAAATTAGGTTGCTCCAAAATCAGTCGGGTTAAGACTCGATTGTGTGGAAATACATATATATTCACTTGTACAAAATAAGAACTCGATCAAAGATGATGAAATTTTTGCAAAAAAATCTATATGACGCATTGTTATGAGTAGCGTACTCATACAATCTTGAAAATTTGAACACAAATGAAGTTGCTCCAAAATCGGTCGGGTTTAGACTCAAATGTGTGGAAATACATATATGTATATTCACGTGTACAAAATAAGAACTCGATCAAAGATGATGAAATTTTTGCTAAAAAATTCATATGACGCATTGTTATGAGTTGTGCACTCATACCACATTGCTTTCGAGAATGTTGAAAATTTGAACATAAATTAAGTTGCTCCAAAATCGGTCGGGTTTAGATTCAAATGTGTGCAAATACATATATATTTAAGTATAGAAAATAAGAACTCGATTAAAGATGATGAAATTTTTGCAAAAAAATCCATATGACACATTGTTATGAGTAGCGTACTCATACAATCTTGAAAATTTGAACAAAAATGAAGTTGCTCCAAAATCGGTCGGGTTTAGACTCAAATGTGTGGAAATACATATCTATTCACGTGTACAAATTAAGAACTCGATCAAAGATGATGAAATTTTTGCTAAAAAATTCATATGACGCATTGTTATGAGTTGCGCACTCATACCACATTGCTTTCGAGAATGTAGAAAATTTGAACATAAATTAAGTTGCTCCAAAATCGGTCGGGTTTAGATTCAAATGTGTGCAAATACATATATATTTAAGTATAGAAAATAAGAACTCGATTAAAGATGATGATATTTTTGCAAAAAAATCCATATGACACATTGTTATGAGTAGCGTACTCATACCACATTGCTTTCGACAATCTTGCAAATTTGAACAAAAATTAAGTTGCTTCAAAATCAGTCGGGTTAAGACTCAAATGTGTGGAAATACATTTATATTACCTTGTACAAAATAAGAACTCGATCAAAGATGATGAAATTTTTGCAAAAAAATCCCTATGACCCATTGTTATGAATAGCGTACTCATACAATCTTGAAAATTTGAACAAAAATGAAGTTGCTCCAAAATCGGTTAGGTGTAGACTCAAATGAGTGGAAATACATATATATTCACGTGTACAAAATAAGAACTCGATCAAAGATGATGAAATTTTTGCTAAAAAATCCATATAACGCATTGTTATGAGTAGCGTACTCATACCACATTGCTTTCGACAATCTTGAAAATTTGAACAAAAATTAAGTTGCTCCAAAATCAGTCGGGTTAAGACTCAAATGTGTGGAAATGCATATATATTCACGTGAACAAAATAAGAACTCGATTAAAGATGATGAAATTTTTGCAAAAAAATCCATATAACGCATTGTTATGAGTAGCGTACTCATACCACATTGCTTTCGACAATCTTGAAAATTTGAACAAAAATTAAGTTGCTTCAAAATCAGTCGGGGTAATACTCAAATGTGTGAAAATACATATATATTTACGTATACTTAATAAGAACTCGATTAAAGATGATGAAATTTTTGCAAAAAAATCCATATAACGCATTGTTATGAGTTGCGTACTCATACCACATTGCTTTCGACAATCTTGAAAATTTGAACAAAAATTAAGTTGCTTCAAAATCAGTCGGGTTAAGACTCAAATGTGTGGAAATACATATATATTCACGTGTACAAATTAAGAACTCGATCAAAGATGATGAAATTTTTGCTAAAAAATTCATATGACGCATTGTTATGAGTTGCGCACTCATACCACATTGCTTTCGAGAATGTTGAAAATTTGAACATAAATTAAGTTGCTCCAAAATCGGACGGGTTTAGATTCAAATGTGTGGAAATACATATATATTCACGTGAACAAAATAAGAACTCGATTAAAGATGATGAAATATTTGCCAAAAAATCCATATAACGCATTGTTATGAGTAGCGTACTCATACCACATTGCTTTCGACAATCTTGAAAATTTGAACAAAAATTAGGTTGCTCCAAAATCAGTCGGGTTAAGACTCAAATGTGTGGAAATACATATATATTCACTTGTACAAAATAAGAACTCGATCAAAGATGATGAAATTTTTGCAAAAAAATCTATATGACCCATTGTTATGAGTAGCGAACTCATACAATCTTGAAAATTTGAACAAAAATGAAGTTGCTCCAAAATCGGTCGGGTTTAGACTCAAATGTGTGGAAATACATATATATTCACGTGTACAAAATAAGAACTCGATCAAAGATGATGAAATTTTTGCTAAAAAATTCATATGACGCATTGTTATGAGTTGCGCACTCATACCACATTGCTTTCGAGAATGTTGAAAATTTGAACATAAATTAAGTTGCTCCAAAATCGGTCGAGTTTAGATTCAAATGTGTGCAAATACATATATATTTAAGTATAGAAAATAAGAACTCGATTAAAGATGATGAAATTTTTGCAAAAAAATCCATATGACACATTGTTATGAGTAGCGTACTCATACAATCTTGAAAATTTGAACAAAAATGAAGTTGCTCCAAAATCGGTCGGGTTTAGACTCAAATGTGTGGAAATACATATCTATTCACGTGTACAAATTAAGAACTCGATCAAAGATGATGAAATTTTTGCTAAAAAATTCATATGACGCATTGTTATGAGTTGCGCACTCATACCACATTGCTTTCGAGAATGTTGAAAATTTGAACATAAATTAAGTTGCTCCAAAATCGGTCGGGTTTAGATTCAAATGTGTGCAAATACATATATATTTAAGTATAGAAAATAAGAACTCGATTAAAGATGATGATATTTTTGCAAAAAAATCCATATGACACATTGTTATGAGTAGCGTACTCATACCACATTGCTTTCGACAATCTTGCAAATTTGAACAAAAATTAAGTTGCTTCAAAATCAGTCGGGTTAAGACTCAAATGTGTGGAAATACATATATATTACCTTGTACAAAATAAGAACTCGATCAAAGATGATGAAATTTTTGCAAAAAAATCCCTATGACCCATTGTTATGAATAGCGTACTCATACAATCTTGAAAATTTTAACAAAAATGAAGTTGCTCCAAAATCGGTTAGGTGTAGACTCAAATGAGTGGAAATACATATATATTCACGTGTACAAAATTAGAACTCGATCAAAGATGATGAAATTTTTGCTAAAAAATCCATATAACGCATTGTTATGAGTAGCGTACTCATACCACATTGCTTTCGACAATCTTGAAAATTTGAACAAAAATTAAGTTGCTCCAAAATCAGTCGGGTTAAGACTCAAATGTGTGGAAATACATATATATTCACGTGAACAAAATAAGAACTCGATTAAAGATGATGAAATTTTTGCAAAAAAATCCATATAACGCATTGTTATGAGTAGCGTACTCATACCACATTGCTTTCGACAATCTTGAAAATTTGAACAAAAATTAAGTTGCTTCAAAATCAGTCGGGGTAATACTCAAATGTGTGAAAATACATATATATTTACGTATACTTAATAAGAACTCGATTAAAGATGATGCAATTTTTGCAAAAAAATCCATATAACGCATTGTTATGAGTTGCGTACTCATACCACATTGCTTTCGACAATCTTGAAAATTTGAACAAAAATTAAGTTGCTTCAAAATCAGTCGGGTTAAGACTCAAATGTGTGGAAATACATATATATTTACGTATACTTAATAAGAACTCGATTAAAGATGATGAAATTTTTGCAAAAAAATCCATATAACGCATTGTTATGAGTAGCGTACTCATACCACATTGCTTTCGACAATCTTGAAAATTTGAACAAAAATTAAGTTGCTCCAAAATTGGTCGAGGTTAGACTCAAATGTGTGGAAATACATATATATTCACTTGAACAAAATAAGAACTCGATTAAAGATGATGAAATATTTGCCAAAAAATCCTTATAACGCATTGTTATGAGTAGCGTACTCATACCACATTGCTTTCGACAATCCTGAAAATTTGAACAAAAATTAAGTTGCTCCAAAATCAGTCAGTTAAGACTCAAATGTGTGGAAATACATATATATTCACTTGTACAAAATAAGAACTCGATCAAAGATGATGAAATTTTTGCAAAAAAATCCATATGACGCATTGTTATGAGTAGCGTACTCATACAATCTTGAAAATTTGAACAAAAATGAAGTTGCTCCAAAATCGGTCGGGTTTAGACTCAAATGTGTGGAAATACATATATATTCACGTGAACAAAATAAGAACTCGATTAAAGATGATGAAATTTTTGCAAAAAAATCCATATAACGCATTGTTATGAGTAGGGTACTCATACCACATTGCTTTCGACAATCTTGAAAATTTATACAAAAATGAAGTTGCTCCAAAATCGGTCGGGTTTAGACTCAAATGTGTGGAAATACATATATATTGACTTGTACAAAATAAGAACTCGATCAAAGATGATGAAATTTTTGCAAAAAAATCCATATGACCCATTGTTATGAGTAGCGTACTCATACAATCTTGAAAATTTGAACAAAATTGAAGTTGCTCCAAAATCGGTCGGGTTCAGCCTCAAATGTGTGGAAATACATACATATGCACTTGTACAAAATAAGAACTCGATCAAAGATGATGAAATTTTTGCAAAAAAATCCATATGACCCATTGTTATGAGTAGCGTACTCATACAATCTTCCAAATTTGAACAAAAATGAAGTTGCTCCAAAATCGGTCGGGTTTAGACTCAAATGTGTGGAAATACATATATATTCACGTGTACAAAATAAGAACTCGATCAAAGATGATGAAATTTTTGCTAAAAAATTCATATGACGCATTGTTATGAGTTGCGCACTCATACCACATTGCTTTCGAGAATGTTGAAAATTTGAACATAAATTAAGTTGGTCCAAAATCAGTCGGGTTTAGATTCAAATGTGTGCAAATACATATATATTTAAGTATAGAAAATAAGAACTCGATTAAAGATGATGAAATTTTTGCAAAAAAATCCATATGACACATTGTTATGAGTATCGTATTCATACCACATTGCTTTCGACAATCTGGCAAATTTGAACAAAAATTAAGTTGCTTCAAAATCAGTCGGGTTAAGACTCAAATGTGTGGAAATACATACATATATATTCACTTGTACAAAATAAGAACTCGATCAAAGATGATGAAATTTTTGCAAAAAAATCCATATGACCCATTGTTATGAGTAGCGTACTCATACAATCTTGAAAATTTTAACAAAAATGAAGTTGCTCCAAAATCGGTCGGGTGTAGACTCAAATGAGTGGAAATACATATATATTCACGTGTACAAAATAAGAACTCGATCAAAGATGATGAAATTTTTGCAAAAAAATCCATATGACCCATTGTTATGGGTAGCGTACTCATATAATCTTGAAAATTTGAACAAAAATGAAGTTGCTCCAAAATCGGTCGGGTTTAGACTCAAATGTGTGGAAATACATATATATTCACGTGAACAAAATAATAACTCGATTAAAGATGAAGAAATTTTTGCAAAAAAATCCATATAACGCATTGTTATGAGCAACGTACTCATACAATCTTGAAAATTTGAACAAAATTGAAGTTGCTCCAAAATCGGTCGGGTTCAGCCTCAAATGTGTGGAAAAACATACATATGCACTTGCACAAAATAAGAACTCGATCAAAGATGATGAAATTTTTGCAAAAAAATCCATATGACCCATTGTTATGAGTAGCGTACTCATACAATCTTGAAAATTTGAACAAAAATGAAGTTGCTCCAAAATCGGTCGGGTTTAGACTCAAATGTGTGGAAATACATATATATTCACGTGAACAAAATAAGAACTCGATCAAAGATGATGAAATTTTTGGAAAAAAATCCATATAACGCATTGTTATGAGTAGCGTACTCATACCACATTGCTTTCGACAATCTTGAAAATTTGAACAAAAATGAAGTTGCTCCAAAATCGGTCGGGTTTAGACTCAAATGTGTGGAAATACATATATATTCACATGAACAAAATAATAACTCGATTAAAGATGAAGAAATTTTTGCAAAAAAATCCATATAACGCATTGTTATGAGTAGCGTACTCATACAATCTTGAAAATTTGAACAAAAATGAAGTTGCTCCAAAATCGGTCGGGTTTAGACTCAAATGTGTGGAAATACATACATATATATTCACGTGTACAAAATAAGAACTCGATGAAAGATGATGAAATTTTTGCAAAAAAATTCATATGACGCATTGTTATGAGTTGCGCACTCATACCACATTGCTTTCGAGAATGTTGAAAATTTGAACATAAATTAAGTTGCTCCAAAATCGGTCGGGTTTAGATTCAAATGTGTGCAAATACATATATATTTAAGTATAGAAAATAAGAACTCGATAAAAGATGATGAAATTTTTGCAAAAAAATCCATATGACACATTGTTATGAGTAGCGTACTCATACCACATTGCTTTCGACAATCTTGCAAATTTGAACAAAAATTAAGTTGCTTCAAAATCAGTCGGGTTAAGACTCAAATGTGTGGAAATACATATATATTCACTTGTTCAAAATAAGAACTCGATCAAAGATGATGAAATTTTTGCAAAAAAATCCATATGACCCATTGTTATGAGTAGCGTACTCATACAATCTTGAAAATTTTAACAAAAATGAAGTTGCTCCAAAATCGGTCGGGTGTAGACTCAAATGAGTGGAAATACATATATATTCACGTGTACAAAATAAGAACTCGATCAAAGATGATGATATTTTTGCTAAAAAATCCATATAACGCATTGTTATGAGTAGCGTACTCATACCCCATTGCTTTCGACAATCTTGAAAATTTGAACAAAAATTAAGTTGCTCCAAAATCAGTCGGGTTAAGACTCAAATGTGTGGAAATACATATATATTCACGTGAACAAAATAAGAACTCGATTAAAGATGATGAAATTTTTGCAAAAAAATCTGTTGAGAACATGAGCACAAATCTCATAGATTTGTAGATGACCGTTGACGCAGTTGTGCATTTACATTTATATATATATATAAACTAATTTTGAATTTATATTTCCCTTTGCAACCATGTGTATACCAGTTTATATCGTAAATTGGGGTGGCGTGTAATCTAAATTTGCATTGTTACGCGACGACCCGGGGAGACCCGATCGCGCCATCCTAACTTAAAAAGTCAGTCGACTAATGACCGCCACCGCCAACGCATCTAATTTATTCCCTTTAATACGCCCCTCTGGCATTTTAAATATTTAAAGTTGGAAAGTAAATGAATACTAAATAAATTATATCTTTTCATATATTTCAATCGAAACATCCTCCTCTCCTTTTTTTGCATAACGAATTTTTGCCCTAAACCACAGTGAGTATGAATGGTCCTTACGATCCGTTCGAAGTAATCGGCAACCCTTGCATACTTGCAAATTTACACTCACTGCTCCCTTTGACTCAATACTCACCAACTCCTGGCAGTTTTATTTAAAAAGCGATTGGCGGCGGTCACGCGAAAAGAAAAAAAAAGAGAAAAAGTGCGGAAGCGAAAACATTTGTGACAAAGTTTAAAAAACTAGAAGATACAGTGAGATTATATAATAGCGAAAAATTTGTGAAAATTAGATATACAAAACCAAAAATACAGTGAAAGAGTTAAAAGCTGAAAATTGGTGAAAAGTATAAAAACCAGAAGATATAGTGAAAAGAAAAATGAAAGCGTGGAGCAAATAAGTAAAAGCGAAAAATTTGTGACGAAAGTTTAAAAAACCAGAAGATACAGTGAGAAAATGATAAAAAGCGAAACAAATTTGTGAAAATTATAAAAAGATACAGAGAAATCATTAAAAGCGGAAAATTTAAGAAAATTACAAAAACCAAAAATACAGTGAAATAATTAAAAGCGAAAAAATTTGTGAAAATTATAAAAAGATACAGAGAAATCATTAAAAGCGGAAAATTTAAGAAAATTACAAAAACCAAAAATACAGTGAAATAATTAAAAGCGAAAAAATTTGTGAAAATTATAAAAAGATACAGAGAAATCATTAAAAGCGGAAAATTTAAGAAAATTACAAAAACCAAAAATACAGTGAAATAATTAAAAGCGAAAAAAATTTGTGAAAATTATAAAAAGATACAGAGAAATCATTAAAAGCGGAAAATTTACACAGCACGCACAGTAGGAGCTACAACAACAGCAGTACACTCCGGACCTTGGCGGTACAGTACAGCCCAAAACACAGGTGGTACCCATAAAAATACGTAAGTGCCCAAAAACTGTATTTGCTTACTCGTAGGTACGTACGTATGTACGTGCGAACTCCATAGCGGTTTCAAGTACGGTGGTTGAGAGTCATCCAACTTTGAATTAACCGAAAGGAAAAAAAAAACCGCTATAAAAGTATATGTATATACAGCTCGCTCTACTTACATATGAGCATATGATAATACATATACTCATAATTTCCGCTCATTTATTACTTTAATCTCCTCGAAGTTTTAACTAGGCATCTCTGTCCCACAATATAGTTCTAACGCATGTACATATGCGGGTACATGCACTAATTGATTTGATATATGTATGTATATACAAATAATTCACTCAAACTCTATTACCTCAAAATTGCTACGTATGCACATATGTAAGTAACTACTAAACGCGTACTCATATACATATTTACATACCAAACGGTACTTATCATCTTCTCTCAATTTTCTGACGCTTTTAACTCGCGCCCAAATATTCACATATGTATGTAAATAATTAAACACCTCATGGTACATACATATACACACATATATAGATTCGCAGTTTCCCCATCTAGAAAACCGCGGGAAATAATATAATATACCTTTATACATATATACATAGTTGTTCTCATTCTCTCTTTCGAATTTCATTTTCATATAAAAGTACCGGTGCTTTAAAATTCTCACGCGCGCAAATATTCGCGACCATACATACATATATCCCACACAAAATAATTCTCCGCTACTATTCAGACGCAGATCAAACGCGCTTGCTCTCCACTTTGGCGTGTATACATATACATACATATACACAAATCAATAAGTAGAAGCGACAACACGGCTTTGGTTTGCACTTAGACGCGCTAAGGCAACACAAACCTAAGTTCAAATTGGAAAAAAAAAAAAAAAAACAATATATATATAATATATCTAAACATACGTTTATAAGCATATATATACATACATATATATTTTAAACATATTACCTCACATAATCTCATATCCCATTACTTATATTATATATTTTATATTTGATATTCTCACGTTTTTAAACAAATTCTTCCCACCTATATCCCGACAAAAGAAAATTCCCGTAAAATTTTTCAAAACGACCCACCCTATTTTAACCAAAACTACGTCAGCACATACAGACATATATATACATTCAGTATATACATATTTACATACATACGTAGATAAGTGCAATTCTCTCACTCGAGTATAAGCTGATCTGGCAAATACATATTCGTATTCCCCCTTTTTTAATTTCTCATCTCTCTCAGCTCAGCTGTTCAAATTATATTACATCTAGTAATTGTGCACACACATACATACACATACATACACGTGTACGTAATAATAAGCTCCGCCTATTCTCGCACTCTCACTGCATATATACTACACTTAGACGCGCTAAGGTAGTACAGTGGGACGAATCAGTACAAAATCACAGTGGGACAAGACGATTTAAATATTACTCAAATTAAAATAAATTATATTAAATAAAAAATTAACGCGACTAAATAAATTAAATATATAAATAAATTAATACATTTACAATAACTTAAAATAATTATTTTTTCACCCCTTTTTGAAAAAAAAAAAATTCACAAATTTCACCTTTTACTAGTTTTCCATTTAATTCCCTCACATTATGGAAAACAAAACGTCAGCTCATACCTCTAAAATGGATTCAAATACAAGTCTTCAGGCTTTCATCTTCGAAAGCGACAGATTGGAGGAATTTTACTCAACGTGGTCAGGCACACTGGTATCTGACCACACAGAATCCCTTCTCAAAGTGAAGATACAACAGCTCGAAAGACTGTGGGAATCACTCGTTGAAAGCTACAGAGGAGTTTCTCTCTCCGGCGATCACGATGATTCAATTAGCTCAATTGAAAAAAAATATATGAAATGCTCGGAGAGTTATGAAAATTGCTTAGCTCAGATTCTAGATGCTCAGCAACTTTTACAACCCACAGCACACTCCCGTAACCCCGCAAATTCTTCCACTAGCTCAGAAGGTTATCTCAAGGTACCACCGTGTGACACCGAAGTATTTCACGGTGGGTACGAAGACTGGCCAGCCTTTCGTGATATGTTCACGGCAGTCTACGGTAACCATCCCAAGCTGACACCTGCTCAGAAGCTATACCACCTGCGTCAAAAAACCAGAGCCCAAGCAGGGCAATTGGTGAAGCAATACCCGCTCACAGACGCAAACTTCAATCTGGCATGGGATGCTCTGAAGGCGCGGTATGAAAACCGCAGAATATTGGTGGATAATCAGTTAAAACCCCTTTTTAACTTATCCCCAATATATACCGAGAATGGTGAGCAGATTCAGAAAATGCAAACCACAATTAATAACTGCCTATCCACTCTGGCAGCACAAGGAATCCCAACCTCCGACTGGGACCCCATCCTTGTGTATATATGCTCCTCAAAACTTCCCAGCGAAACCCTCTCTCTATGGGAAATATCGCTCACCTCTCGGAAAGAGCTTCCACTCTGGGAAGACATGAACAAATTCTTAACAACTCGATATGAAGTTGTGGAGAGACTGAGTACTTACCGCCCAGGTAAACCAAGAGCGCCCTTACCAAATTTTACACCCAGAGCAGCAAATCATAACTCGACTTTTCTAAATAGAAATAAAACAAATAATTTTCACGCTGAACTCAATCAGCAAGTCTCATGCAAATTATGTAACTCCAATCACCCAATGAAAAATTGCGTGAAATTCAAAGCGCTTTCCATAAACGAGCGCCTCAAGTTCGTACGAGAGAATAATTACTGTGAAAATTGTCTCTCATACTCTCACCTCAAAAATGCATGTCAAAGTAGTTTTCTGTGCGTCTACTGTCAAAGTAGACATCACTCTCTCCTTCACTTTCAACCCCAATCTCAAGCCACAAAAGCAATCTCAAGGCCCCAAAAAACAGTCAGTCAAGCGGCTCAAATTCGGATAGACAACGAAAAGCCCTCGACATCCAAACAGGCTGCTATAAATACATTATCAAAAAACATACCTGAAAGGACCTCATCTCATTTCTCCAGTAGCAGTGCAACTACCTTACTCCCCACAGCGATAGTCCCCATATACTTCGCTGGCGAATATCACAAGGTTCGAGCTGTTGTCGACCAGGGGTCACAAAAAACCTTTTTGGCATCGAAAGTACAAAAATTATTAGGCTTACCCACCAGAGAAACGCACTATGAAATCTCTGGAATGGGAGGAATGGTGATACAGAAGTCGAACAAAATTTGCGAAATAACGATATGTTCACACGATTTTAGGAAAAAAATCACGACAAATGCAATCATCCTCCCCCAGCTCACTCATTTCCTTCCCACATTTAAAGTGCCAAATGTCGATATGAAAGAATTCCACTCTCTTCAACTTGCTGACCCCAATTGTTATACCGCGGCGAAAATCGACATGGTGATAGGTAGCGATATCACTCCCCAAATCCTTCTTGAAGGGCTTGAGCACAACGTCCACGGCGATTTATTGGCGCAGAGTACAATATTCGGATGGATACTCAGCGGTCCAGTCAGAGAACAAATCTCAACCTTCTCCACCCAAGTCACTGAGGCAACAGAACCCGAAATAAGCAAATTGCTCCAAAGATTTTGGGAACAGGAGGAAATAGAAACTGTGCGACCCAAATCAAAGGAAGACGAAATATGCGAGGAGCTCTACAAGACGACGACTACCAGACAAGCGGATGGACGATACGTGGTAAAACTGCCATTCGTCACAGAATTCCCGGACGCAATTGCCTTAGGACACCCCCGCCCAGCCGCTCAGCAACAATACATAAGTATAGAGAGAAGTCTGGAGAGGAAGCCTGAAAAGTATTCAGAAGTCCTTAATGAATACTTACAAATGAATCACATGGAACATGCAACCCCCCCCCCCTTGAAATAATTAAGAACGGAAAATATTTTTCATTTTATTTACCTCACCACGCTGTCTTGAAACCCGACAGCAAGACGACAAAAGTGCGTGTCGTCTTTAATGCATCTAAGGCATCACACTCAGGAACTTCGCTGAATGATGTACTTTACACAGGTCCAACACTCCAAAACGACTTGACGTCCATAATCCTCAAATGGTGTCTTTATAAATTCGTTTTCAATGGCGATATAGAGAAAATGTATCGCCAAATACTGGTTCACAAAGATGATCAAAAATTTCAAAAGATTCTCTTTAGGAAAGCCCCTCAACTTCCAATCGAAGATTTTAAGTTAAAAACCGTTACCTTCAGGATTAACTGTGCCCCATATCTTGCAATTCGCACTCTCCAACAGTTAGCTCACGATTGCCAACAAAAATACCCTCTCGCCAAAGACATTTTACTACATGAAACATATGTAGATGATGTACTCTCTGGCGGTCTCGATATACAGTCCACTCTCAACTCAATGACCCAAACAATCGAAGCTCTAAAATCGGCAGGTTTTCCATTACGTAAACTAACAGCTAATCACCCCACACCGATGTCTTAGATACCGAGTTTCTCAAATTTCAGGACACAAGTTCAACCAAAACGCTCGGAATAAGGTGGAACGCACTAACTGACTCTTTCTCGTACTCTTACGATCCAGTGCCCGCCTCCGAGTCGAAGACAAAACGTCAAATATTGTCAGCCGTAGCGAAACTTTTCGACCCGGCATGATGGCTATCGCCAATAATGATTGTGGCCAAAATTCTCCTCCAACAACTCTGGTTGGAAGGAACTGACTGGGACGAACACGTTAAACCCCTTGCTTTCCATAAGTGGTGCACTTTTCGTGAAACCCTCGAAGACATAAACACCATCAACATACCCCGTTGGGTGAACTTCTCCCCAGGTAAACGCATACAGATGCATGGCTTCTCGGACGCTTCTGAAAAGGCGTTTTGTGCCTGCGTTTATATTCAAGTGCAACATGAAGAGGCTTCATTTACAACCCATCTTTATGTTGCAAAAACTAAAGTTGCACCCTTAAAAACGGTCAGCCTACCACGTTTAGAACTCTGTGGCGCCGTGTTGTTATCCAAACTTATCTCCCATACCCGATCCCAGCTGAGTCTGCCAACGCACGAAGTTACCCTCTGGGTAGACTCCTCAATTGTCTTAGCTTGGCTAGTAAAACCCCCACATACGTGGAAAACATATGTGGCCAACCGAATTACTCAAATTCACCAAAACGTCAGCAACGTGACGTGGCGTCATGTACCGAATGGTGAAAGCCCAGCAGACTTAGGCACCCGTGGATGCAAATCACAAGACCTGTCTGGGTGTTCATTATGGTGGAACGGACCGGAATGGCTCTCCAAGTTATCTACTTTCTGGCCCGAACCCATTCTCTCCAACTCAGCTCCTCCTGAACAGAGACAGGTAGAATCTCTCCTGACATTAGAAAGCACAGATATTCTTGAACGTTTCTCGTCATTTCCACGCGCCTTAAGAGTGGTGGCTTACATGTACCGTTTTATTCTTAGGTCTCAAAGGTCTCCTATTCCAACCTCATTAGCTCCTACACAAGAAGAGATAAACCTCGTAAAAAGAAAACTGATAGCAGCGACTCAGCGCAACCACTTTGTCGAAGAATTTAAGGCGTTATCAACTGCAAAACCCATTAACAAGAAAAGTCCGCTTCTAACTCTAAATCCTATGCTAGATAAAAATGGTGTCATGCGGGTGAATGGTCGATTAGCTCACGCCGCTCTAAGTTATAACGAACGACACCCCATTATCATTCCAGATGGATCACAGTACTGCTCCTTGCTGCTAGATTTTCTCCATATAACGTTGCTTCACGCTGCAAAGCAACTAATGATTCGCATGGTACAGCAAGAGTACTACATACCCCGACTCAAGCAAAAGGTGAAAAAGTGCGTCTTTCAATGCAAAACTTGCACCATTCATAAACAGCGAATGCGATCACAAATCATGGCCGCACTACCCCCCGAACGTGTAACTTACTCAGTGCCATTCCACACTACTGGAATCGATTTCGCTGGACCATTCCTGGTAAAAACGTCGCCCCTTAGACAGGCCTCTCATAAAAAATCATATGTTTGTGTTTTCGTCTGCTTCTCCACAAAAGCGGTGCACTTAGAGTCCTGCACAGACTTAACCACTGAAGCGTTCAGAGCCGCATTCACTCGATTCGTCGGTCGACGCGGACTATCTCACAAAATAATGTCTGATAATGGGAAGACGTTTATTGGAGCCCAGCGAGCGATCCAGCGAGACCTTGCCCTATTTCTCAAAGAAGCGGCGTCCGATGTGGCCGAGGAATACGCGGTGCACGGACTTTCGTGGCAATTTATACCGCCATATGCTCCTCACATGGGCGGTCTGTGGAAAGCCGCTGTAAAAAGCTTTAAAATCCACTTCACAAAAGTCGCTGGAAACCAAAAATTCACCTTTGAGGAATTTACTACTCTCCTTATTCGGATCGAAGCAGTACTTAACTCTCGACCACTCTCCCCTATGTCACAAGATCCAAACGACTTACTGGCCCTAACACCAGGTCATTTCATTCGCGGAGCCCCCTTGGTGTCGCTACCCGAACCGAATGCTGAAAACGAGTCCCTCACTACGAAATGGCAAAAACTGAAGGTTCTGCATCATCAGTTCAGCTCCCGTTGGAAAGCTGAATACCTACAAGAATTACAAAAGAGATACAAATGGAAACATCCACAACTCAATATCCGCGAAGGAGACTTGGTAGTCATCAAAGATGATCTCTTACCTCCAAATGACTGGCGCCTTGGCCGAGTCACCAACCTCCACCTTGGCCCTGACCAAAACATACGAGTGGTAGATGTTCGTACACAAGCTGGCATAGTCACCCGAAACATTACTAAATTATGCATATTACCCCCGTTATAGTACCTCACCCTATATGGTCCTTTATATGCGGACTACATCACTAACCACACCCATACACACAATCTATATACATATCTCCTTCCAATACAGAGCTCACTAATATATCAGCTCATAGCACTAATCCTGTCCTTTGAAATTTTCTTTAACAGGTACATCAGTGTATCATGGAGTACAGCAAGTGTCGTTTGTGCTGCCGCTTCCACAGTTTGCGTTACTGCCATGCCTTTAAATCGATGACAACGGAGGAGAGGTACGAGTCGGCCAAGGTTCATCGGTATTGTATAAATTGTCTAGCCACGTCTCACACCACCGGATCGTGTGACTCGCCCGACAGCTGCCATCAATGCGGCAAAGCACACCACACCATGCTGCACCGGTCGGTAACGTCAACCCCACCACGCCGTCGTCGAGAAGAGACTCGCGGGAGCGGCGGTCGCCGTGAGATTTCGACCAAAAGCAAAGCCGTGTTGAAGCCAAATAAGCAATCCAACGGTCGGTCGGCCGTCCAGCAACGTATACAAACACTATTCAGCCAGGCGGTCCTGACGCTCGAGAAATTAAAGGAACTGCTTCACCTCGCTCCGGCACAGGCGGGCCGGCATGTTGAGAACATGAGCACAAATCTCATAGATTTGTAGATGACCGTTGACGCAGTTGTGCATTTACATTTATATATATATATATAAACTAATTTTGAATTTATATTTCCCTTTGCAACCATGTGTATACCAGTTTATATCGTAAATTGGGGTGGCGTGTAATCTAAATTTGCATTGTTACGCGACGACCCGGGGAGACCCGATCGCGCCATCCTAACTTAAAAAGTCAGTCGACTAATGACCGCCACCGCCAACGCATCTAATTTATTCCCTTTAATACGCCCCTCTGGCATTTTAAATCTTTAAAGTTGGAAAGTAAATGAATACTAAATAAATTATATCTTTGCATATATTTCAATCGAAACATCCTCCTCTCCTTTTTTTGCATAACGAATTTTTGCCCTAAACCACAGTGAACAAAATCCATATAACGCATTGTTATGAGTTGCGTACTCATACCACATTGCTTTCGACAATCTTGAAAATTTGAACAAAAATTAAGTTGCTTCAAAATCAGTCGGGTTAAGACTCAAATGTGTGGAAATACGTATATATTTACGTATACTTAATAAGAACTCGATTGAAGATGATGAAATTTTTGCAAAAAAATCCATATAACGCATTGTTATGAGTAGCGTACTCATACCACATTGCTTTCGACAATCTTGAAAATTTGAACAAAAATTAAGTTGCTCCAAAATCAGTCGGGTTAAGACTCAAATGTGTGGAAGTACATATATATTCACGTGAACAAAATAAGAACTCGATTAAAGATGATGAAATTTTTGGAAAAAAATCCATATAACGCATTGTTATGAGTAGCGTACTCATACCACATTGCTTTCGACAATCTTGAAAATTTGAACAAAAATGAAGTTGCTCCAAAATTGGTCGGGTTTAGACTCAAATGTGTGGAAATACATAAATATTCACGTGAACAAAATAAGAACTCGATTAAAGATGATGAAATATTTGCCAAAAAATCCATATAACGCATTGTTATGAGTAGCGTACTCATACCACATTGCTTTCGACAATCTTGAAAATTTCAACAAAAATTAAGTTGCTTCAAAATCAGTCGGGTTAAGACTCAAATGTGTGGAAATACATATATATTCACTTGTACAAAATAAGAACTCGATTAAAGATGAAGAAATTTTTGCAAAAAAATCCATATAACGCATTGTTATGAGTAGCGTACTCATACAATCTTGAAAATTTGAACAAAAATGAAGTTGCTCCAAAATTGGTCGGGTTTAGACTCAAATGTGTGGAAATACATATATATTCACGTGTACAAAATAAGAACTCGATCAAAGATGATGAAATTTTTGCTAAAAAATTCATATGACGCATTGTTATGAGTTGCGCACTCATACCACATTGCTTTCGAGAATGTTGAAAATTTGAACATAAATTAAGTTGCTCCAAAATCGGTCGGGTTTAGATTCAAATGTGTGCAAATACATATATATTTAAGTATAGAAAATAAGAACTCGATTAAAGATGATGAAATTTTTGCAAAAAAATCCATATGACGCATTGTTATGAGTAGCGTACTCATACCACATTGCTTTCGACAATCTTGCAAATTTGAACAAAAATTAAGTTGCTTCAAAATCAGTCGGGTTAAGACTCAAATGTGTGGAAATACATATATATTCACTTGTACAAAATAAGAACTCGATTAAAGATGAAGAAATTTTTTCAAAAAAATCCATATAACGCATTGTTATGAGTAGCGTACTCATACAATCTTGAAAATTTTAACAAAAATTAAGTTGCTCCAAAATCGGTCGGGTGTAGACTCAAATGAGTGGAAATACATATATATTCACGTGTACAAAATAAGAACTCGATCAAAGATGATGATATTTTTGCTAAAAAATCCATATAACGCATTGTTATGAGTAGCGTACTCATACCCCATTGCTTTCGACAATCTTGAAAATTTGAACAAAAATTAAGTTGCTCCAAAATCAGTCGGGTTAAGACTCAAATGTGTGGAAATACATATATATTCACGTGAACAAAATAAGAACTCGATTAAAGATGATGAAATTTTTGCAAAAAAATCCATATAACGCATTGTTATGAGTAGCGTACTCATACCACATTGCTTTCGACAATCTTGAAAATTTGAACAAAAATTAAGTTGCTTAAAAATCAGTCGGGTTAATACTCAAATGTGTGGAAATACATATATATTTACGTATACTTAATAAGAACTCGATTAAAGATGATGAAATTTTTGCTAAAAAATTCATATGACGCATTGTTATGAGTTGCGCACTCATACCACATTGCTTTCGAGAATGTTGAAAATTTGAACATAAATTAAGTTGCTCCAAAATCGGTCGGGTTTAGATTCAAATGTGTGCAAATACATATATATTTAAGTATAGAAAATAAGAACTCGATTAAAGATGATGAAATTTTTGCAAAAAAATCCATATGACGCATTGTTATGAGTAGCGTACTCATACCACATTGCTTTCGACAATCTTGCAAATTTGAACAAAAATTAAGTTGCTTCAAAATCAGTCGGGTTAAGACTCAAATGTGTGGAAATACATATATATTCACTTGTACAAAATAAGAACTCGATTAAAGATGAAGAAATTTTTTCAAAAAAATCCATATAACGCATTGTTATGAGTAGCGTACTCATACAATCTTGAAAATTTTAACAAAAATTAAGTTGCTCCAAAATCGGTCGGGTGTAGACTCAAATGAGTGGAAATACATATATATTCACGTGTACAAAATAAGAACTCGATCAAAGATGATGATATTTTTGCTAAAAAATCCATATAACGCATTGTTATGAGTAGCGTACTCATACCCCATTGCTTTCGACAATCTTGAAAATTTGAACAAAAATTAAGTTGCTCCAAAATCAGTCGGGTTAAGACTCAAATGTGTGGAAATACATATATATTCACGTGAACAAAATAAGAACTCGATTAAAGATGATGAAATTTTTGCAAAAAAATCCATATAACGCATTGTTATGAGTAGCGTACTCATACCACATTGCTTTCGACAATCTTGAAAATTTGAACAAAAATTAAGTTGCTTAAAAATCAGTCGGGTTAATACTCAAATGTGTGGAAATACATATATATTTACGTATACTTAATAAGAACTCGATTAAAGATGATGAAATTTTTTTGCAAAAAAATCCATATAACGCATTGTTATGAGTTGCGTACTCATACCACATTGCTTTCGACAATCTTGAAAATTTGAACAAAAATTAAGTTGCTTCAAAATGAGTCGGGTTAGGACTCAAATGTGTGGAAATACGTATATATTTAAGTATAGAAAATAAGAACTCGATTAAAGATGATGAAATTTTTGCAAAAAAATCCATATAACGCATTGTTATGAGTAGCGTACTCATACCACATTGCTTTCGACAATCTTGAAAATTTGAACAAAAATTAAGTTGCTCCAAAATCAGTCGGGTTAAGTCTCAAATGTGTGGAAGTACATATATATTCACGTAAACAAAATAAGAACTCGATTAAAGATGATGAAATTTTTGGAAAAAAATCCATATAACGCATTGTTATGAGTAGCGTACTCATACCACATTGCTTTCGACAATCTTGAAAATTTGAACAAAAATGAAGTTGCTCCAAAATTGGTCGGGTTAAGACTCAAATGTGTGGAAATACATATATATTAACGTGAACAAAATAAGAACTCGATTAAAGATGATGAAATATTTGCCAAAAAATCCATATAACGCATTGTTATGAGTAGCGTACTCATACCACATTGCTTTCGACAATCTTGAAAATTTGAACAAAATTAAGTTGCTTCAAAATCAGTCGGGTTAAGACTTAAATGTGTGGAAATACATATATATTCACTTGTACAAAATAAGAACTCGATCAAAGATGATGAAATTTTTGCAAAAAAATCCATATGACCCATTGTTATGAGTAGGGTACTCATACCACATTGCTTTCGACAATCTTGAAAATTTGAACAAAAATTAAGTTGCTTCAAAATCAGTCGGGTTAATACTCAAATGTCTGAAAATACATATATATTTACGTATACTTAATAAGAACTCGATTAAAGATAATGAAATTTTTGCAAAAAAATCCATATAACGCATTGTTATGAGTAGGGTACTCATACCACATTGCTTTCGACAATCTTGAAAATTTGAACAAAAATAAAGTTGCTCTAAAATCAGTCGGGTTAAGACTCAAATGTGTGGAAATACATATATATTCACTTGTACAAAATAAGAACTCGATCAAAGATGATGAAATTTTTGCAAAAAAATCCATATGACCCATTGTTATGAGTAGCGTACTCATACAATCTTGAAAATTTGAACAAAATTTAAGTTGCTCCAAAATCGATCGGGTTCAGCCTCAAATGTGTGGAAATACATACATATGCACTTGTACAAAATAAGAACTCGATCAAAGATGATGAAATTTTTGCAAAAAATCCATATGACCCATTGTTATGAGTAGCGTACTCATACAATCTTGAAAATTTGAACAAAAATGAAGTTGCTCCAAAATCGGTCGGGTTTAGACTCAAATGTGTGGAAATACATATATATTCACGTGTACAAAATAAGATCTCGATCAAAGATGATGAAATTTTTGCTTAAAAATTCATATGACGCATTGTTATGAGTTGCGCACTCATACCACATTGCTTTCGAGAATGTTGAAAATTTGAACATAAATTAAGTTGCTCCAAAATCGGTCGGGTTTGGATTCAAATGTGTGCAAATACATATATATTTAAGTATAGAAAATAAGAACTCGATTAAAGATGATTAAATTTTTGCAAAAAAATCCATATGACACATTGTTATGAGTAGCGTACTCATACCACATTGCTTTCGACAATCTTGAAAATTTGAACCAAAATTAAGTTGCTCCAAAATCGGTCGGGTTTAGACTCAAATGTGTGGAAATACATATATATTCACGTGAACAAAATAAGAACTCGATTAAAGATGTTGAAATTTTTGCAAAAAAATCCATATGACGCATTGTTATGAGTAGCGTACTCATACCACATTGCTTTCGACAATCTTGAAAATTTGAACAAAAATTAAGTTGCTCTAAAATCAGTCGGGTTAAGACTCAAATGTGTGGAAATACATATATATTCACGTGAACAAAATAAGAACTCGATTAAAGATGATGAAATTTTTGCAAAAAAATCCATATAACGCATTGTTATGAGTAGCGTACTCATACCACATTCCTTTCGACAATCTTGAAAATTTGAACAAAAATTAAGTTGCTTCAAAATCAGTCGGGTTAAGACTCAAATGTGTGGAAATACATATATATTTACGTATACTTAATAAGAACTCGATTAAAGATGATGAAATTTTTGCAAAAAAATCCATATAACGCATTGTTATGAGTAGCGTACTCATACCACATTGCTTTCGACAATCTTGAAAATTTGAACAAAAATTAAGTTGCTTCAAAATCAGTCGGGTTAAGACTCAAATGTGTGGAAATACGTATATGTTTACGTATACTTAATAAGAACTCGATTAAAGATGATGAAATTTTTGCAAAAAAATCCATATAACGCATTGTTATGAGTAGCGTACTCATACCACATTGCTTTCGACAATCTTGAAAATTTGAACAAAAATTAAGTTGCTCCAAAATCGGTCGGGTTTAGACTCAAATGTGTGGAAATACATATACATATATTCACGTGAACAAAATAAGAACTCGATCAAAGATGATGAAATATTTGCCAAAAAATCCATATAACGCATTGTTATGAGTAGCGTACTCATACCACATTGCTTTCGACAATCTTGAAAATTTGAACAAAAATTAAGTTGCTTCAAAATCGGTCGGGTTTAGATTCAAATGTGTGCAAATACATATATATTTAAGTATAGAAAATAAGAACTCGATTAAAGACGATGCAATTTTTGCAATAAAATCCATATGACACATTGTTATGAGTAGCGTACTCATACCACATTGCTTTCGACAATCTTGAAAATTTGAACAAAAATGAAGTTGCTCCAAAATCGGTCGGGTTTAGACTCAAATGTGTGGAAATACATATATATTCACGTGTACAAAATAAGATCTCGATCAAAGATGATGAAATTTTTGCTTAAAAATTCATATGACGCATTGTTATGAGTTGCGCACTCATACCACATTGCTTTCGAGAATGTTGAAAATTTGAACATAAATTAAGTTGCTCCAAAATCGGTCGGGTTTAGATTCAAATGTGTGCAAATACATACATATTTAAGTATAGAAAATAAGAACTCGATTAAAGATGTGGAAATTTTTGCAAAAAAATCCATATGACACATTGTTATGAGTAGCGTACTCATACCACATCGCTTTCGACAATCTTGAAAATTTGAACAAAAATTAAGTTGCTCCAAAATCGGTCGGGTTTAGACTCAAATGTGTGGAAATACATATATATTCACGTGAACAAAATAAGAACTCGATTAAAGATGATGAAATTTTTGCAAAAAAATCCATATGACGCATTGTTATGAGTAGCGTACTCATACCACATTGCTTTCGACAATCTTGAAAATTTGAACAAAAATTAAGTTGCTCTAAAATCAGTCGGGTTAAGACTCAAATGTGTGGAAATACATATATATTCACGTATACTTAATAAGAACTCGATTAAAGATGATGAAATTTTTGCAAAAAAATCCATATAACGCATTGTTATGAGTAGCGTACTCATACCACATTGCTTTCGACAATCTTGAAAATTTGAACAAAAATTAAGTTGCTCCAAAATCAGTCGGGTTAAGACTCAAATGTGTGGAAATACATATATATTCACTTGTACAAAATAAGAACTCTATCAAAGATGATAAAATTTTTGCAAAAAAATCCATATCACCCATTGTTATGAGTAGCGTACTCATACAATCTTGAAAATTTGAACAAAAATGAAGTTGCTCCAAAATCGGTCGGGTTTAGACTCAAATGTGGGGAAATAGATATACATATATTCACGTGAACAAAATAAGAACTCGATTAAAGATGATGAAATATTTGCCAAAAAATCCATATTATGCATTGTTATGAGTAGCGTACTCATACCACATTGCTTTCGACAATCTTGAAAATTTGAACAAAAATTAAGTTGCTCCAAAATCAGTCGGGTTAAGACTCAAATGTGTGGAAATACATATATATTCACTTGTACAAAATAAGAACTCTATCAAAGATGATGAAATTTTTGCAAAAAAATCCATATGACCCATTGTTATGAGTAGCGTACTCATACAATCTTGAAAATTTGAACAAAAATGAAGTTGCTCCAAAATCGGTCGGGTTAAGACTCAAATGTGTGGAAATACATATATATTCACGTGTACAAAATAAGAACTCGATCAAAGATGATGAAATTTTTGCTAAAAAATTCATATGACGCATTGTTTTGAGTTGCGTACTCATACCACATTGCTTTCGACAATCTTGAAAATTTGAACAAAGATTAAGTGGCTCCAAAATCAGTCGGGTTCAGACTCAAATGTGTGGAAATACATATATATTCACGTGAACAAAATAAGAACTCGATTAAAGATGATGAAATATTTGCCAAAAAATCCATATAACGCATTGTTATGAGTAGCGTACTCATACCACATTGCTTTCGACAATCTTGAAAATTTGAACAAAAATTAGGTTGCTCCAAAATCAGTCGGGTTAAGACTCAATTGTGTGGAAATACATATATATTCACTTGTACAAAATAAGAACTCGATCAAAGATGATGAAATTTTTGCAAAAAAATCCATATGACGCATTGTTATGAGTAGCGTACTCAACCAACAATGTTGAAAATTTTAACAAAAATGAAGTTGCTCCAAAATCGGTCGGGTTTAGACTCAAATGTGTGGAAATACATATACATATATTCACGTGAACAAAATAAGAACTCGATTAAAGATGATGAAATTTTTGCAAAAAAATCCATATGACGCATTGTTATGAGTAGCGTACTCATACCACATTGCTTTCGACAATCTTGAAAATTTGAACAAAAATTAAGTTGCTCCAAAATCAGTCGGGTTCAGACTCAAATGTGTGGAAATACATATACATATATTCACGTGAACAAAATAAGAACTCGATTAAAGATGATGAAATATTTGCCAAAAAATCCATATTATGCATTGTTATGAGTAGCGTACTCATACCACATTGCTTTCGACAATCTTGAAAATTTGAACAAAAATTAAGTTGCTCCAAAATCAGTCGGGTTAAGACTCAAATGTGTGGAAATACATATATATTCACTTGTACAAAATAAGAACTCTATCAAAGATGATGAAATTTTTGCAAAAAAATCCATATGACCCATTGTTATGAGTAGCGTACTCATACAATCTTGAAAATTTGAACAAAAATGAAGTTGCTCCAAGATCGGTCGGGTTAAGACTCAAATGTGTGGAAATACATATATATTCACGTGTACAAAATAAGAACTCGATCAAAGATGATGAAATTTTTGCTAAAAAATTCATATGACGCATTGTTTTGAGTTGCGTACTCATACCACATTGCTTTCGACAATCTTGAAAATTTGAACAAAGATTAAGTTGCTCCAAAATCAGTCGGGTTCAGACTCAAATGTGTGGAAATACATATATATTCACGTGAACAAAATAAAAACTCGATTAAAGATGATGAAATATTTGCCAAAAAATCCATATAACGCATTGTTATGAGTAGCGTACTCATACCACATTGCTTTCGACAATCTTGAAAATTTGAACAAAAATTAAGTTGCTTAAAAATCAGTCGGGTTAATACTCAAATGTGTGGAAATACATATATATTTACGTATACTTAATAAGAACTCGATTAAAGATGATGAAATTTTTGCAAAAAAATCCATATAACGCATTGTTATGAGTTGCGTACTCATACCACATTGCTTTCGACAATCTTGAAAATTTGAACAAAAATTAAGTTGCTTCAAAATGAGTCGGGTTAAGACTCAAATGTGTGGAAATACGTATATATTTAAGTATAGAAAATAAGAACTCGATTAAAGATGATGAAATTTTTGCAAAAAAATCCATATAACGCATTGTTATGAGTAGCGTACTCATACCACATTGCTTTCGACAATCTTGAAAATTTGAACAAAAATTAAGTTGCTCCAAAATCAGTCGGGTTAAGTCTCAAATGTGTGGAAGTACATATATATTCACGTAAACAAAATAAGAACTCGATTAAAGATGATGAAATTTTTGGAAAAAAATCCATATAACGCATTGTTATGAGTAGCGTACTCATACCACATTGCTTTCGACAATCTTGAAAATTTGAACAAAAATGAAGTTGCTCCAAAATTGGTCGGGTTAAGACTCAAATGTGTGGAAATACATATATATTAACGTGAACAAAATAAGAACTCGATTAAAGATGATGAAATATTTGCCAAAAAATCCATATAACGCATTGTTATGAGTAGCGTACTCATACCACATTGCTTTCGACAATCTTGAAAATTTGAACAAAATTAAGTTGCTTCAAAATCAGTCGGGTTAAGACTTAAATGTGTGGAAATACATATATATTCACTTGTACAAAATAAGAACTCGATCAAAGATGATGAAATTTTTGCAAAAAAATCCATATGACCCATTGTTATGAGTAGGGTACTCATACCACATTGCTTTCGACAATCTTGAAAATTTGAACAAAAATTAAGTTGCTTCAAAATCAGTCGGGTTAATACTCAAATGTCTGAAAATACATATATATTTACGTATACTTAATAAGAACTCGATTAAAGATAATGAAATTTTTGCAAAAAAATCCATATAACGCATTGTTATGAGTAGGGTACTCATACCACATTGCTTTCGACAATCTTGAAAATTTGAACAAAAATGAAGTTGCTCTAAAATCAGTCGGGTTAAGACTCAAATGTGTGGAAATACATATATATTCACTTGTACAAAATAAGAACTCGATCAAAGATGATGAAATTTTTGCAAAAAAATCCATATGACCCATTGTTATGAGTAGCGTACTCATACAATCTTGAAAATTTGAACAAAATTTAAGTTGCTCCAAAATCGATCCGGTTCAGCCTCAAATGTGTGGAAATACATACATATGCACTTGTACAAAATAAGAACTCGATCAAAGATGATGAAATTTTTGCAAAAAATCCATATGACCCATTGTTATGAGTAGCGTACTCATACAATCTTGAAAATTTGAACAAAAATGAAGTTGCTCCAAAATCGGTCGGGTTTAGACTCAAATGTGTGGAAATACATATATATTCACGTGTACAAAATAAGATCTCGATCAAAGATGATGAAATTTTTGCTTAAAAATTCATATGACGCATTGTTATGAGTTGCGCACTCATACCACATTGCTTTCGAGAATGTTGAAAATTTGAACATAAATTAAGTTGCTCCAAAATCGGTCGGGTTTGGATTCAAATGTGTGCAAATACATATATATTTAAGTATAGAAAATAAGAACTCGATTAAAGATGATTAAATTTTTGCAAAAAAATCCATATGACACATTGTTATGAGTAGCGTACTCATACCACATTGCTTTCGACAATCTTGAAAATTTGAACAAAAATTAAGTTGCTCCAAAATCGGTCGGGTTTAGACTCAAATGTGTGGAAATACATATATATTCACGTGAACAAAATAAGAACTCGATTAAAGATGTTGAAATTTTTGCAAAAAAATCCATATGACGCATTGTTATGAGTAGCGTACTCATACCACATTGCTTTCGACAATCTTGAAAATTTGAACAAAAATTAAGTTGCTCTAAAATCAGTCGGGTTAAGACTCAAATGTGTGGAAATACATATATATTCACGTGAACAAAATAAGAACTCGATTAAAGATGATGAAATTTTTGCAAAAAAATCCATATAACGCATTGTTATGAGTAGCGTACTCATACCACATTCCTTTCGACAATCTTGAAAATTTGAACAAAAATTAAGTTGCTTCAAAATCAGTCGGGTTAAGACTCAAATGTGTGGAAATACATATATATTTACGTATACTTAATAAGAACTCGATTAAAGATGATGGAATTTTTGCAAAAAAATCCATATAACGCATTGTTATGAGTAGCGTACTCATACCACATTGCTTTCGACAATCTTGAAAATTTGAACAAAAATTAAGTTGCTTCAAAATCAGTCGGGTTAAGACTCAAATGTGTGGAAATACGTATATGTTTACGTATACTTAATAAGAACTCGATTAAAGATGATGAAATTTTTGCAAAAAAATCCATATAACGCATTGTTATGAGTAGCGTACTCATACCACATTGCTTTCGACAATCTTGAAAATTTGAACAAAAATTAAGTTGCTCCAAAATCGGTCGGGTTTAGACTCAAATGTGTGGAAATACATATATATTCACGTGTACAAAATAAGATCTCGATCAAAGATGATGAAATTTTTGCTTAAAAATTCATATGACGCATTGTTATGAGTTGCGCACTCATACCACATTGCTTTCGAGAATGTTGAAAATTTGAACATAAATTAAGTTGCTCCAAAATCGGTCGGGTTTAGATTCAAATGTGTGCAAATACATACATATTTAAGTATAGAAAATAAGAACTCGATTAAAGATGTGGAAATTTTTGCAAAAAAATCCATATGACACATTGTTATGAGTAGCGTACTCATACCACATCGCTTTCGACAATCTTGAAAATTTGAACAAAAATTAAGTTGCTCCAAAATCGGTCGGGTTTAGACTCAAATGTGTGGAAATACATATATATTCACGTGAACAAAATAAGAACTCGATTAAAGATGATGAAATTTTTGCAAAAAAATCCATATGACGCATTGTTATGAGTAGCGTACTCATACCACATTGCTTTCGACAATCTTGAAAATTTGAACAAAAATTAAGTTGCTCTAAAATCAGTCGGGTTAAGACTCAAATGTGTGGAAATACATATATATTCACGTATACTTAATAAGAACTCGATTAAAGATGATGAAATTTTTGCAAAAAAATCCATATAACGCATTGTTATGAGTAGCGTACTCATACCACATTGCTTTCGACAATCTTGAAAATTTGAACAAAAATTAAGTTGCTCCAAAATCAGTCGGGTTAAGACTCAAATGTGTGGAAATACATATATATTCACTTGTACAAAATAAGAACTCTATCAAAGATGATAAAATTTTTGCAAAAAAATCCATATCACCCATTGTTATGAGTAGCGTACTCATACAATCTTGAAAATTTGAACAAAAATGAAGTTGCTCCAAAATCGGTCGGGTTTAGACTCAAATGTGGGGAAATAGATATACATATATTCACGTGAACAAAATAAGAACTCGATTAAAGATGATGAAATATTTGCCAAAAAATCCATATTATGCATTGTTATGAGTAGCGTACTCATACCACATTGCTTTCGACAATCTTGAAAATTTGAACAAAAATTAAGTTGCTCCAAAATCAGTCGGGTTAAGACTCAAATGTGTGGAAATACATATATATTCACTTGTACAAAATAAGAACTCTATCAAAGATGATGAAATTTTTGCAAAAAAATCCATATGACCCATTGTTATGAGTAGCGTACTCATACAATCTTGAAAATTTGAACAAAAATGAAGTTGCTCCAAAATCGGTCGGGTTAAGACTCAAATGTGTGGAAATACATATATATTCACGTGTACAAAATAAGAACTCGATCAAAGATGATGAAATTTTTGCTAAAAAATTCATATGACGCATTGTTTTGAGTTGCGTACTCATACCACATTGCTTTCGACAATCTTGAAAATTTGAACAAAGATTAAGTGGCTCCAAAATCAGTCGGGTTCAGACTCAAATGTGTGGAAATACATATATATTCACGTGAACAAAATAAGAACTCGATTAAAGATGATGAAATATTTGCCAAAAAATCCATATAACGCATTGTTATGAGTAGCGTACTCATACCACATTGCTTTCGACAATCTTGAAAATTTGAACAAAAATTAGGTTGCTCCAAAATCAGTCGGGTTAAGACTCAATTGTGTGGAAATACATATATATTCACTTGTACAAAATAAGAACTCGATCAAAGATGATGAAATTTTTGCAAAAAAATCCATATGACGCATTGTTATGAGTAGCGTACTCATACAATCTTGAAAATTTTAACAAAAATGAAGTTGCTCCAAAATCGGTCGGGTTTAGACTCAAATGTGTGAAAATACATATACATATATTCACGTGAACAAAATAAGAACTCGATTAAAGATGATGAAATTTTTGCAAAAAAATCCATATGACGCATTGTTATGAGTAGCGTACTCATACCACATTGCTTTCGACAATCTTGAAAATTTGAACAAAAATTAAGTTGCTCCAAAATCAGTCGGGTTCAGACTCAAATGTGTGGAAATACATATACATATATTCACGTGAACAAAATAAGAACTCGATTAAAGATGATGAAATATTTGCCAAAAAATCCATATTATGCATTGTTATGAGTAGCGTACTCATACCACATTGCTTTCGACAATCTTGAAAATTTGAACAAAAATTAAGTTGCTCCAAAATCAGTCGGGTTAAGACTCAAATGTGTGGAAATACATATATATTCACTTGTACAAAATAAGAACTCTATCAAAGATGATGAAATTTTTGCAAAAAAATCCATATGACCCATTGTTATGAGTAGCGTACTCATACAATCTTGAAAATTTGAACAAAAATGAAGTTGCTCCAAGATCGGTCGGGTTAAGACTCAAATGTGTGGAAATACATATATATTCACGTGTACAAAATAAGAACTCGATCAAAGATGATGAAATTTTTGCTAAAAAATTCATATGACGCATTGTTTTGAGTTGCGTACTCATACCACATTGCTTTCGACAATCTTGAAAATTTGAACAAAGATTAAGTTGCTCCAAAATCAGTCGGGTTCAGACTCAAATGTGTGGAAATACATATATATTCACGTGTACAAAATAAGAACTCGATCAAAGATGATGAAATTTTTGCTAAAAAATTCATATGACGCATTGTTATGAGTTGCGCACTCATACCACATTGCTTTCGAGAATGTTGAAAATTTGAACATAAATTAAGTTGCTCCAAAATCGGTCGGGTTTAGATTCAAATGTGTGCAAATACATATATATTTAAGTATAGAAAATAAGAACTCGATTAAAGACGATGAAATTTATGGAATAAAATCCATATGACACATTGTTATGAGTAGCGTACTCATACCACATTGCTTTCGACAATCTTGAAAATTTGAACAAAAATTAAGTTGCTTCAAAATCAGTCGGGTTAAGACTCAAATGTGTGGAATTACATATATATTCACTTGTACAAAATAAGAACTCGATCAAAGATGATGAAATTTTTGCAAAAAAATCCATATGACCCATTGTTATGAGTAGCGTACTCATACAATCTTGAAAATTTGAACAAAATTGAAGTTGCTCCAAAATCGGTCGGGTTCAGCCTCAAATGTGTGGAAATACATACATATTCACTTGTACAAAATAAGAACTCGATCAAAGATGATGAAATTTTTGCAAAAAAATCCATATGACCCATTGTTATGAGTAGCGTAATCATACAATCTTGAAAATTTGAATAAAAATGAAGTTGCTCCAAAATCGGTCGGGTTCAGACTCAAATGTGTGGAAATACATATATATTCACGTATACAAAATAAGAACTCGATCAAAGATGATGAAATTTTTGCTAAAAAATTCATATGACGCATTGTTATGAGTTGCGCACTCATACCACATTGCTTTCGAGAATGTTGAAAATTTGAACATAATTTAAGTTGCTCCAAAATCGGTCGGGTTTAGATTCAAACGTGTGCAAATACATATATATTTAAGTATAGAAAATAAGAACTCGATTAAAGATGATAAAATTTTTGCTAAAAAATTCATATGACGCATTGTTATGAGTTGCGTACTGATACCACATTGCTTTCGACAATCTTGAAAATTTGAACAAAGATTAAGTTGCTCCAAAATCAGTCGGGCTAAGACTCAAATGTGTGGAAATACATATATATTCACGTGAACAAAATAAGAACTCGATTAAAGATGATGAAATTTTTGCTAAAAAATTCATATGACGCATTGTTATGAGTTGCGTACTGATACCACATTGCTTTCGACAATCTTGAAAATTTGAACAAAGATTAAGTTGCTCCAAAATCAGTCGGGTTAAGACTCAAATGTGTGGAAATACATATATATTCACTTGTACAAAATAAGAACTCTATCAAAGATGATGAAATTTTTGCAAAAAAATCCATATGACCCATTGTTATGAGTAGCGTACTCATACAATCTTGAAAATTTGAACAAAAATGAAGTTGCTCCAAAATCGGTCGGGTTTAGACTCAAATGTGTGGAAATAGATATACATATATTCACGTGAACAAAATAAGAACTCGATTAAAGATGATGAAATATTTGCCAAAAAATCCATATTATGCATTGTTATGAGTAGCGTACTCATACGACATTGCTTTCGACAATCTTGAAAATTTGAACAAAAATTAAGTTGCTCCAAAATCAGTCGGGTTAAGACTCAAATGTGTGGAAATACATATATATTCACTTGTACAAAATAAGAACTCTATCAAAGATGATGAAATTTTTGCAAAAAAATCCATATGACCCATTGTTATGAGTAGCGTACTCATACAATCTTGAAAATTTGAACAAAAATGAAGTTGCTCCAAAATCGGTCGGGTTAAGACTCAAATGTGTGGAAATACATATATATTCACGTGTACAAAATAAGAACTCGATCAAAGATGATGAAATTTTTGCTAAAAAATTCATATGACGCATTGTTTTGAGTTGCGTACTCATACCACATTGCTTTCGACAATCTTGAAAATTTGAACAAAGATTAAGTGGCTCCAAAATCAGTCGGGTTCAGACTCAAATGTGTGGAAATACATATATATTCACGTGAACAAAATAAGAACTCGATTAAAGATGATGAAATATTTGCCAAAAAATCCATATAACGCATTGTTATGAGTAGCGTACTCATACCACATTGCTTTCGACAATCTTGAAAATTTGAACAAAAATTAGGTTGCTCCAAAATCAGTCGGGTTAAGACTCAAATGTGTGGAAATACATATATATTCACTTGTACAAAATAAGAACTCGATCAAAGATGATGCAATTTTTGCAAAAAAATCCATATGACGCATTGTTATGAGTACCGTACTCATACAATCTTGAAAATTTTAACAAAAATGAAGTTGCTCCAAAATCGGTCGGGTTTAGACTCAAATGTGTGGAAATACATATACATATATTCACGTGAACAAAATAAGAACTCGATTAAAGGTGATGAAATTTTTGCAAAAAAATCCATATGACGCATTGTTATGAGTAGCGTACTCATACCACATTGCTTTCGACAATCTTGAAAATTTGAACAAAAATTAAGTTGCTCCAAAATCAGTCGGGTTCAGACTCAAATGTGTGGAAATACATATACATATATTCACGTGAACAAAATAAGAACTCGATTAAAGATGATGAAATATTTGCCAAAAAATCCATATTATGCATTGTTATGAGTAGCGTACTCATACCACATTGCTTTCGACAATCTTGAAAATTTGAACAAAAATTAAGTTGCTCCAAAATCAGTCGGGTTAAGACTCAAATGTGTGGAAATACATATTTATTCACTTGTACAAAATAAGAACTCTATCAAAGATGATGAAATTTTTGCAAAAAAATCCATGTGACCCATTGTTATGAGTAGCGTACTCATACAATCTTGAAAATTTGAACAAAAATGAAGTTGCTCCAAAATCGGTCGGGTTAAGACTCAAATGTGTGGAAATACATATATATTCACGTGTACAAAATAAGAACTCGATCAAAGATGATGAAATTTTTGCTAAAAAATTCATATGACGCATTGTTTTGAGTTGCGTACTCATACCACATTGCTTTCGACAATCTTGAAAATTTGAACAAAGATTAAGTTGCTCCAAAATCAGTCGGGTTCAGACTCAAATGTGTGGAAATACATATATATTCACGTGAACAAAATAAAAACTCGATTAAAGATGATGAAATATTTGCCAAAAAATCCATATAACGCATTGTTATGAGTAGCGTACTCATACCACATTGCTTTCGACAATCTTGAAAATTTGAACAAAAATTAAGTTGCTCCAGAATCAGTCGGGTTAAGACTCAAATGTGTGGAAATACATATATATTCACTTGTACAAAATAAGAACTCGATCAAAGATGATGAAATTTTTGCAAAAAAATCCATATGACGCATTGTTATGAGTAGCGTACTCATACAATCTTGAAAATTTGAACAGAAATGAAGTTGCTTCAAAATCGGTCGGGTTTAGACTCAAATGTGTGGAAATAGATATATATTCACGTGAACAAAATAATAACTCGATTAAAGATGATGAAATTTTTGCAAAAAAATCCATATAACGCATTGTTATGAGTAGCGTACTCATAACATCTTGAAAATTTGAACAAAAATGAAGTTGCTCCAAAATCGGTCGGGTTCAGACTCAAATGTGTGGAAATACATATATATTCACGTGTACAAAATAAGAACTCGATCAAAGATGATGAAATTTTTGCAAAAAAATCCATATGACCCATTGTTATGAGTAGCGTACTCATACAATCTTGAAAATTTGAACAAAATTGAAGTTGCTCCAAAATCGGTCGGGTTCAGCCTCAAATGTGTGGAAATACATACATATTCACTTGTACAAAATAAGAACTCGATCAAAGATGATGAAATTTTTGCAAAAAAATCCATATGACCCATTGTTATGAGTAGCGTACTCATACAATCTTGAAAATTTGAATAAAAATGAAGTTGCTCCAAAATCGGTCGGGTTCAGACTCAAATGTGTGGAAATACATATATATTCACGTATACAAAATAAGAACTCGATCAAAGATGATGAAATTTTTGCTAAAAAATTCATATGACGCATTGTTATGAGTTGCGCACTCATACCACATTGCTTTCGAGAATGTTGAAAATTTGAGCATAAATTAAGTTGCTCCAAAATCGGTCGGGTTTAGATTCAAACGTGTGCAAATACATATATATTTAAGTATAGAAAATAAGAACTCGATTAAAGATGATGAAATTTTTGCTAAAAAATTCATATGACGCATTGTTATGAGTTGCGTACTGATACCACATTGCTTTCGACAATCTTGAAAATTTGAACAAAGATTAAGTTGCTCCAAAATCAGTCGGGCTAAGACTCAAATGTGTGGAAATACATATATATTCACGTGAACAAAATAAGAACTCGATTAAAGATGATGAAATTTTTGCAAAAAAATCCATATGACGCATTGTTATGAGTAGCGTACTCATACCACATTGCTTTCGACAATCTTGAAAATTTGAACAAAAATTAAGTTGCTCCAAAATCGGTCGGGTTTAGACTCAAATGTGTGGAAATACATATATATTCACGTGAACAAAATAAGAACTCGATTAAAGATGATGAAATTTTTGCAAAAAAATCCATATGACGCATTGTTATGAGTAGCGTACTCATACCACATTGCTTTCGACAATCTTGAAAATTTGAACAAAAATTAAGTTGCTTCAAAATCAGTCGGGTTAAGACTCAAATGTGTGGATTTACATATATATTCACTTGTACAAAATAAGAACTCGATCAAAGATGATGAAATTTTTGCAAAAAAATCCATATGACCCATTGTTATGAGTAACGTACTCATACAATCTTGAAAATTTGAACAAAATTGAAGTTGCTCCAAAATCGGTCGGGTTCAGCCTCAAATGTGTGGAAATACATACATATGCACTTGTACAAAATAAGAACTCGATCAAAGATGATGAAATTTTTGCAAAAAATCCATATGACCCATTGTTATGAGTAGCGTACTCATACAATCTTGAAAATTTGAACAAAAATGAATTTGCTCCAAAATCGGTCGGGTTTAGACTCAAATGTGTGGAAATACATATATATTCACGTGTACAAAATAAGATCTCGATCAAAGATGATGAAATTTTTGCTTAAAAATTCATATGACGCATTGTTATGAGTTGCGCACCCATACCACATTGCTTTCGAGAATGTTGAAAATTTGAACATAAATTAAGTTGCTCCAAAATCGGTCGGGTTTAGATTCAAATGTGTGCAAATACATATATATTTAAGTATAGAAAATAAGAACTCGATTAAAGATGATGAAATTTTTGCAAAAAAATCCATATGACACATTGTTATGAGTAGCGTACTCATACCACATTGCTTTCGACAATCTTGAAAATTTGAACAAAAATTAAGTTGCTCCAAAATTGGTCAAGTTTAGACTCAAATGTGTGGAAATACATATATATTCACGTGAACAAAATAAGAACTCGAGTAAAGATGGTGAAATTTTTGCAAAAAAATCCATATGACGCATTGTTATGAGTAGCGTACTCATACCACATTGCTTTCGACAATCTTGAAAATTTGAACAAAAATTAAGTTGCTCTAAAATCAGTCGGGTTAAGACTCAAATGTGTGGAAATACATATATATTCACGTGAACAAAATAAGAACTCGATTAAAGATGATGAAATTTTTGCAAAAAAATCCATATAACGCATTGTTATGAGTAGCGTACTCATACCACATTGCTTTCGACAATCTTGAAAATTTGAACAAAAATTAAGTTGCTTCAAAATCAGTCGGGTTAAGACTCAAATGTGTGAAAATACATATATATTTACGTATACTTAATAAGAACTCGATTAAAGACGATGAAATTTTTGCAAAAAAATCCATATAACGCATTGTTATGAGTAGCGTACTCATACCACATTGCTTTCGACAATCTTGAAAATTTGAACAAAAATTAAGTTGCTTCAAAATCAGTCGGGTTAAGACTCAAATGTGTGGAAATACGTACATGTTTACGTATACTTAATAAGAACTCGATTAAAGATGATGCAATTTTTGCAAAAAAATCCATATAACGCATTGTTATGAGTAGCGTACTCATACCACATTGCTTTCGACAATCTTGAAAATTTGAACAAAAATTAAGTTGCTCCAAAATCGGTCGGGTTTAGACTCAAATGTGTGGAAATACATATACATATATTCACGTGAACAAAATAAGAACTCGATTAAAGATGATGAAATATTTGCCAAAAAAACCATATAACGCATTGTTATGAGTAGCGTACTCATACCACATTGCTTTCGACAATCTTGAAAATTTGAACAAAAATTAAGTTGCTCCAAAATCGGTCGGGTTTAGACTCAAATGTGTGGAAATACATACATATTCACGTGAACAAAATAAGAACTCGATTAAAGATGATGAAATTTTTGCAAAAAAATCCATATGACGCATTGTTATGAGTAGCGTACTCATACCACATTGCTTTCGACAATCTTGAAAATTTGAACAAAAATTAAGTTGCTCCAAAATCGGTCGGGTTTAGACTCAAATGTGTGGAAATACATATATATTCACGTGAACAAAATAAGAACTCGATTAAAGACGATGAAATTTATGGAATAAAATCCATATGACACATTGTTATGAGTAGCGTACTCATACCACATTGCTTTCGACAATCTTGAAAATTTGAACAAAAATTAAGTTGCTTCAAAATCAGTCGGGTTAAGACTCAAATGTGTGGAATTACATATATATTCACTTGTACAAAATAAGAACTCGATCAAAGATGATGAAATTTTTGCAAAAAAATCCATATGACCCATTGTTATGAGTAGCGTACTCATACAATCTTGAAAATTTGAACAAAATTGAAGTTGCTCCAAAAGCGGTCGGGTTCAGCCTCAAATGTGTGGAAATACATACATATTCACTTGTACAAAATAAGAACTCGATCAAAGATGATGAAATTTTTGCAAAAAAATCCATATGACCCATTGTTATGAGTAGCGTACTCATACAATCTTGAAAATTTGAATAAAAATGAAGTTGCTCCAAAATCGGTCGGGTTCAGACTCAAATGTGTGGAAATACATATATATTCACGTATACAAAATAAGAACTCGATCAAAGATGATGAAATTTTTGCTAAAAAATTCATATGACGCATTGTTATGAGTTGCGCACTCATACCACATTGCTTTCGAGAATGTTGAAAATTTGAGCATAATTTAAGTTGCTCCAAAATCGGTCGGGTTTAGATTCAAACGTGTGCAAATACATATATATTTAAGTATAGAAAATAAGAACTCGATTAAAGATGATGAAATTTTTGCTAAAAAATTCATATGACGCATTGTTATGAGTTGCGTACTGATACCACATTGCTTTCGACAATCTTGAAAATTTGAACAAAGATTAAGTTGCTCCAAAATCAGTCGGGCTAAGACTCAAATGTGTGGAAATACATATATATTCACGTGAACAAAATAAGAACTCGATTAAAGATGATGAAATTTTTGCAAAAAAATCCATATGACGCATTGTTATGAGTAGCGTACTCATACCACATTGCTTTCGACAATCTTGAAAATTTGAACAAAAATTAAGTTGCTCCAAAATCGGTCGGGTTTAGACTCAAATGTGTGGAAATACATATATATTCACGTGAACAAAATAAGAACTCGATTAAAGATGATGAAATTTTTGCAAAAAAATCCATATGACGCATTGTTATGAGTAGCGTACTCATACCACATTGCTTTCGACAATCTTGAAAATTTGAACAAAAATTAAGTTGCTTCAAAATCAGTCGGGTTAAGACTCAAATGTGTGGATTTACATATATATTCACTTGTACAAAATAAGAACTCGATCAAAGATGATGAAATTTTTGCAAAAAAATCCATATGACCCATTGTTATGAGTAGCGTACTCATACAATCTTGAAAATTTGAACAAAATTGAAGTTGCTCCAAAATCGGTCGGGTTCAGCCTCAAATGTGTGGAAATACATACATATGCACTTGTACAAAATAAGAACTCGATCAAAGATGATGAAATTTTTGCAAAAAATCCATATGACCCATTGTTATGAGTAGCGTACTCATACAATCTTGAAAATTTGAACAAAAATGAATTTGCTCCAAAATCGGTCGGGTTTAGACTCAAATGTGTGGAAATACATATATATTCACGTGTACAAAATAAGATCTCGATCAAAGATGATGAAATTTTTGCTTAAAAATTCATATGACGCATTGTTATGAGTTGCGCACCCATACCACATTGCTTTCGAGAATGTTGAAAATTTGAACATAAATTAAGTTGCTCCAAAATCGGTCGGGTTTAGATTCAAATGTGTGCAAATACATATATATTTAAGTATAGAAAATAAGAACTCGATTAAAGATGATGAAATTTTTGCAAAAAAATCCATATGACACATTGTTATGAGTAGCGTACTCATACCACATTGCTTTCGACAATCTTGAAAATTTGAACAAAAATTAAGTTGCTCCAAAATTGGTCAAGTTTAGACTCAAATGTGTGGAAATACATATATATTCACGTGAACAAAATAAGAACTCGAGTAAAGATGATGAAATTTTTGCAAAAAAATCCATATGACGCATTGTTATGAGTAGCGTACTCATACCACATTGCTTTCGACAATCTTGAAAATTTGAACAAAAATTAAGTTGCTCTAAAATCAGTCGGGTTAAGACTCAAATGTGTGGAAATACATATATATTCACGTGAACAAAATAAGAACTCGATTAAAGATGATGAAATTTTTGCAAAAAAATCCATATAACGCATTGTTATGAGTAGCGTACTCATACCACATTGCTTTCGACAATCTTGAAAATTTGAACAAAAATTAAGTTGCTTCAAAATCAGTCGGGTTAAGACTCAAATGTGTGAAAATACATATATATTTACGTATACCTAATAAGAACTCGATTAAAGATGATGAAATTTTTGCAAAAAAATCCATATAACGCATTGTTATGAGTAGCGTACTCATACCACATTGCTTTCGACAATCTTGAAAATTTGAACAAAAATTAAGTTGCTTCAAAATCAGTCGGGTTAAGACTCAAATGTGTGGAAATACGTACATGTTTACGTATACTTAATAAGAACTCGATTAAAGATGATGCAATTTTTGCAAAAAAATCCATATAACGCATTGTTATGAGTAGCGTACTCATACCACATTGCTTTCGACAATCTTGAAAATTTGAACAAAAATTAAGTTGCTCCAAAATCGGTCGGGTTTAGACTCAAATGTGTGGAAATACATATACATATATTCACGTGAACAAAATAAGAACTCGATTAAAGATGATGAAATATTTGCCAAAAAAACCATATAACGCATTGTTATGAGTAGCGTACTCATACCACATTGCTTTCGACAATCTTGAAAATTTGAACAAAAATTAAGTTGCTCCAAAATCGGTCGGGTTTAGACTCAAATGTGTGGAAATACATACATATTCACGTGAACAAAATAAGAACTCGATTAAAGATGATGAAATTTTTGCAAAAAAATCCATATGACGCATTGTTATGAGTAGCGTACTCATACCACATTGCTTTCGACAATCTTGAAAATTTGAACAAAAATTAAGTTGCTCCAAAATCGGTCGGGTTTAGACTCAAATGTGTGGAAATACATATATATTCACGTGAACAAAATAAGAACTCGATTAAAGATGATGAAATTTTTGCAAAAAAATCCATATGACGCATTGTTATGAGTAGCGTACTCATACCACATTGCTTTCGACAATCTTGAAAATTTGAACAAAAATTAAGTTGCTTCAAAATCAGTCGGGTTAAGACTCAAATGTGTGGAATTACATATATATTCACTTGTACAAAATAAGAACTCGATCAAAGATGATGAAATTTTTGCAAAAAAATCCATATGACCCATTGTTATGAGTAGCGTACTCATACAATCTTGAAAATTTGAACAAAATTGAAGTTGCTCCAAAATCGGTCGCGTTCAGCCTCAAATGTGTGGAAATACATACATATGCACTTGTACAAAATAAGAACTCGATCAAAGATGATGAAATTTTTGCAAAAAATCCATATGACCCATTGTTATGAGTAGCGTACTCATACAATCTTGAAAATTTGAACAAAAATTAATTTGCTCCAAAATCGGTCGGGTTTAGACTCAAATGTGTGGAAATACATATATATTCACGTGTACAAAATAAGATCTCGATCAAAGATGATGAAATTTTTGCTTAAAAATTCATATGACGCATTGTTATGAGTTGCGCACCCATACCACATTGCTTTCGAGAATGTTGAAAATTTGAACATAAATTAAGTTGCTCCAAAATCGGTCGGGTTTAGATTCAAATGTGTGCAAATACATATATATTTAAGTATAGAAAATAAGAACTCGATTAAAGATGATGAAATTTTTGCAAAAAAATCCATATGACACATTGTTATGAGTAGCGTACTCATACCACATTGCTTTCGACAATCTTGAAAATTTGAACAAAAATTAAGTTGCTCCAAAATTGGTCAAGTTTAGACTCAAATGTGTGGAAATACATATATATTCACGTGAACAAAATAAGAACTCGAGTAAAGATGATGAAATTTTTGCAAAAAAATCCATATGACGCATTGTTATGAGTAGCGTACTCATACCACATTGCTTTCGACAATCTTGAAAATTTGAACAAAAATTAAGTTGCTCTAAAATCAGTCGGGTTAAGACTCAAATGTGTGGAAATACATATATATTCACGTGAACAAAATAAGAACTCGTTTAAAGATGATGAAATTTTTGCAAAAAAATCCATATAACGCATTGTTATGAGTAGCGTACTCATACCACATTGCTTTCGACAATCTTGAAAATTTGAACAAAAATTAAGTTGCTTCAAAATCAGTCGGGTTAAGACTCAAATGTGTGAAAATACATATATATTTACGTATACTTAATAAGAACTCGATTAAAGATGATGAAATTTTTGCAAAAAAATCCATATAACGCATTGTTATGAGTAGCGTACTCATACCACATTGCTTTCGACAATCTTGAAAATTTGAACAAAAATTAAGTTGCTTCAAAATCAGTCGGGTTAAGACTCAAATGTGTGGAAATACGTACATGTTTACGTATACTTAATAAGAACTCGATTAAAGATGATGAAATTTTTGCAAAAAAATCCATATAACGCATTGTTATGAGTAGCGTACTCATACCACATTGCTTTCGACAATCTTGAAAATTTGAACAAAAATTAAGTTGCTCCAAAATCGGTCGGGTTTAGACTCAAATGTGTGGAAATACATATACATATATTCACGTGAACAAAATAAGAACTCGATTAAAGATGATGAAATATTTGCCAAAAAAACCATATAACGCATTGTTATGAGTAGCGTACTCATACCACATTGCTTTCGACAATCTTGAAAATTTGAACAAAAATTAAGTTGCTCCAAAATCGGTCGGGTTTAGACTCAAATGTGTGGAAATACATACACATTCACGTGAACAAAATAAGAACTCGATTAAAGATGATGAAATTTTTGCAAAAAAATCCATATGACGCATTGTTATGAGTAGCGTACTCATACCACATTGCTTTCGACAATCTTGAAAATTTGAACAAAAATTAAGTTGCTCCAAAATCGGTCGGGTTTAGACTCAAATGTGTGGAAATACATATATATTCACGTGAACAAAATAAGAACTCGATTAAAGATGATGAAATTTTTGCAAAAAAATCCATATGACGCATTGTTATGAGTAGCGTACTCATACCACATTGCTTTCGACAATCTTGAAAATTTGAACAAAAATTAAGTTGCTTCAAAATCAGTCGGGTTAAGACTCAAATGTGTGGATTTACATATATATTCACTTGTACAAAATAAGAACTCGATCAAAGATGATGAAATTTTTGCAAAAAAATCCATATGACCCATTGTTATGAGTAGCGTACTCATACAATCTTGAAAATTTGAACAAAATTGAAGTTGCTCCAAAATCGGTCGGGTTCAGCCTCAAATGTGTGGAAATACATACATATGCACTTGTACAAAATAAGAACTCGATCAAAGATGATGAAATTTTTGCAAAAAATCCATATGACCCATTGTTATGAGTAGCGTACTCATACAATCTTGAAAATTTGAACAAAAATGAATTTGCTCCAAAATCGGTCGGGTTTAGACTCAAATGTGTGGAAATACATATATATTCACGTGTACAAAATAAGATCTCGATCAAAGATGATGAAATTTTTGCTTAAAAATTCATATGACGCATTGTTATGAGTTGCGCACCCATACCACATTGCTTTCGAGAATGTTGAAAATTTGAACATAAATTAAGTTGCTCCAAAATCGGTCGGGTTTAGATTCAAATGTGTGCAAATACATATATATTTAAGTATAGAAAATAAGAACTCGATTAAAGATGATGAAATTTTTGCAAAAAAATCCATATGACACATTGTTATGAGTAGCGTACTCATACCACATTGCTTTCGACAATCTTGAAAATTTGAACAAAAATTAAGTTGCTCCAAAATTGGTCAAGTTTAGACTCAAATGTGTGGAAATACATATATATTCACGTGAACAAAATAAGAACTCGAGTAAAGATGATGAAATTTTTGCAAAAAAATCCATATGACGCATTGTTATGAGTAGCGTACTCATACCACATTGCTTTCGACAATCTTGAAAATTTGAACAAAAATTAAGTTGCTCTAAAATCAGTCGGGTTAAGACTCAAATGTGTGGAAATACATATATATTCACGTGAACAAAATAAGAACTCGATTAAAGATGATGAAATTTTTGCAAAAAAATCCATATAACGCATTGTTATGAGTAGCGTACTCATACCACATTGCTTTCGACAATCTTGAAAATTTGAACAAAAATTAAGTTGCTTCAAAATCAGTCGGGTTAAGACTCAAATGTGTGAAAATACATATATATTTACGTATACTTAATAAGAACTCGATTAAAGATGATGAAATTTTTGCAAAAAAATCCATATAACGCATTGTTATGAGTAGCGTACTCATACCACATTGCTTTCGACAATCTTGAAAATTTGAACAAAAATTAAGTTGCTTCAAAATCAGTCGGGTTAAGACTCAAATGTGTGGAAATACGTACATGTTTACGTATACTTAATAAGAACTCGATTAAAGATGATGCAATTTTTGCAAAAAAATCCATATAACGCATTGTTATGAGTAGCGTACTCATACCACATTGCTTTCGACAATCTTGAAAATTTGAACAAAAATTAAGTTGCTCCAAAATCGGTCGGGTTTAGACTCAAATGTGTGGAAATACATATACATATATTCACGTGAACAAAATAAGAACTCGATTAAAGATGATGAAATATTTGCCAAAAAAACCATATAACGCATTGTTATGAGTAGCGTACTCATACCACATTGCTTTCGACAATCTTGAAAATTTGAACAAAAATTAAGTTGCTCCAAAATCGGTCGGGTTTAGACTCAAATGTGTGGAAATACATACATATTCACGTGAACAAAATAAGAACTCGATTAAAGATGATGAAATTTTTGCAAAAAAATCCATATGACGCATTGTTATGAGTAGCGTACTCATACCACATTGCTTTCGACAATCTTGAAAATTTGAACAAAAATTAAGTTGCTCCAAAATCGGTCGGGTTTAGACTCAAATGTGTGGAAATACATATATATTCACGTGAACAAAATAAGAACTCGATTAAAGATGATGAAATTTTTGCAAAAAAATCCATATGACGCATTGTTATGAGTAGCGTACTCATACCACATTGCTTTCGACAATCTTGAAAATTTGAACAAAAATTAAGTTGCTTCAAAATCAGTCGGGTTAAGACTCAAATGTGTGGAATTACATATATATTCACTTGTACAAAATAAGAACTCGATCAAAGATGATGAAATTTTTGCAAAAAAATCCATATGACCCATTGTTATGAGTAGCGTACTCATACAATCTTGAAAATTTGAACAAAATTGAAGTTGCTCCAAAATCGGTCGCGTTCAGCCTCAAATGTGTGGAAATACATACATATGCACTTGTACAAAATAAGAACTCGATCAAAGATGATGAAATTTTTGCAAAAAATCCATATGACCCATTGTTATGAGTAGCGTACTCATACAATCTTGAAAATTTGAACAAAAATTAATTTGCTCCAAAATCGGTCGGGTTTAGACTCAAATGTGTGGAAATACATATATATTCACGTGTACAAAATAAGATCTCGATCAAAGATGATGAAATTTTTGCTTAAAAATTCATATGACGCATTGTTATGAGTTGCGCACCCATACCACATTGCTTTCGAGAATGTTGAAAATTTGAACATAAATTAAGTTGCTCCAAAATCGGTCGGGTTTAGATTCAAATGTGTGCAAATACATATATATTTAAGTATAGAAAATAAGAACTCGATTAAAGATGATGAAATTTTTGCAAAAAAATCCATATGACACATTGTTATGAGTAGCGTACTCATACCACATTGCTTTCGACAATCTTGAAAATTTGAACAAAAATTAAGTTGCTCCAAAATTGGTCAAGTTTAGACTCAAATGTGTGGAAATACATATATATTCACGTGAACAAAATAAGAACTCGAGTAAAGATGATGAAATTTTTGCAAAAAAATCCATATGACGCATTGTTATGAGTAGCGTACTCATACCACATTGCTTTCGACAATCTTGAAAATTTGAACAAAAATTAAGTTGCTCTAAAATCAGTCGGGTTAAGACTCAAATGTGTGGAAATACATATATATTCACGTGAACAAAATAAGAACTCGTTTAAAGATGATGAAATTTTTGCAAAAAAATCCATATAACGCATTGTTATGAGTAGCGTACTCATACCACATTGCTTTCGACAATCTTGAAAATTTGAACAAAAATTAAGTTGCTTCAAAATCAGTCGGGTTAAGACTCAAATGTGTGAAAATACATATATATTTACGTATACTTAATAAGAACTCGATTAAAGATGATGAAATTTTTGCAAAAAAATCCATATAACGCATTGTTATGAGTAGCGTACTCATACCACATTGCTTTCGACAATCTTGAAAATTTGAACAAAAATTAAGTTGCTTCAAAATCAGTCGGGTTAAGACTCAAATGTGTGGAAATACGTACATGTTTACGTATACTTAATAAGAACTCGATTAAAGATGATGAAATTTTTGCAAAAAAATCCATATAACGCATTGTTATGAGTAGCGTACTCATACCACATTGCTTTCGACAATCTTGAAAATTTGAACAAAAATTAAGTTGCTCCAAAATCAGTCGGGTTTAGACTCAAATGTGTGGAAATACATATACATATATTCACGTGAACAAAATAAGAACTCGATTAAAGATGATGAAATATTTGCCAAAAAAACCATATAACGCATTGTTATGAGTAGCGTACTCATACCACATTGCTTTCGACAATCTTGAAAATTTGAACAAAAATTAAGTTGCTCCAAAATCGGTCGGGTTTAGACTCAAATGTGTGGAAATACATACACATTCACGTGAACAAAATAAGAACTCGATTAAAGATGATGAAATTTTTGCAAAAAAATCCATATGACGCATTGTTATGAGTAGCGTTCTCATACCACATTGCTTTCGACAATCTTGAAAATTTGAACAAAAATTAAGTTGCTCCAAAATCGGTCGGGTTTAGACTCAAATGTGTGGAAATACATATATATTCACGTGAACAAAATAAGAACTCGATTAAAGATGATGAAATTTTTGCAAAAAAATCCATATGACGCATTGTTATGAGTAGCGTACTCATACCACATTGCTTTCGACAATCTTGAAAATTTGAACAAAAATTAAGTTGCTTCAAAATCAGTCGGGTTAAGACTCAAATGTGTGGAATTACATATATATTCACTTGTACAAAATAAGAACTCGATCAAAGATGATGAAATTTTTGCAAAAAAATCCATATGACCCATTGTTATGAGTAGCGTACTCATACAATCTTGAAAATTTGAACAAAATTGAAGTTGCTCCAAAATCGGTCGGGTTCAGCCTCAAATGTGTGGAAATACATACATATGCACTTGTACAAAATAAGAACTCGATCAAAGATGATGAAATTTTTGCAAAAAATCCATATGACCCATTGTTATGAGTAGCGTACTCATACAATCTTGAAAATTTGAACGAAAATGAATTTGCTCCAAAATCGGTCGGGTTTAGACTCAAATGTGTGGAAATACATATATATTCACGTGTACAAAATAAGATCTCGATCAAAGATGATGAAATTTTTGCTTAAAAATTCATATGACGCATTGTTATGAGTTGCGCACCCATACCACATTGCTTTCGAGAATGTTGAAAATTTGAACATAAATTAAGTTGCTCCAAAATCGGTCGGGTTTAGATTCAAATGTGTGCAAATACATATATATTTAAGTATAGAAAATAAGAACTCGATTAAAGATGATGAAATTTTTGCAAAAAAATCCATATGACACATTGTTATGAGTAGCGTACTCATACCACATTGCTTTCGACAATCTTGAAAATTTGAACAAAAATTAAGTTGCTCCAAAATTGGTCAAGTTTAGACTCAAATGTGTGGAAATACATATATATTCACGTGAACAAAATAAGAACTCGAGTAAAGATGATGAAATTTTTGCAAAAAAATCCATATGACGCATTGTTATGAGTAGCGTACTCATACCACATTGCTTTCGACAATCTTGAAAATTTGAACAAAAATTAACTTGCTCTAAAATCGGTCGGGTTTAGACTCAAATGTGTGGAAATACATATATATTCACGTAAACAAAATAAGAACTCGAATAAAGATGATGAAATTTTTGCAAAAAAGTCCATATGACACATCGTTAGGAGTAGCGTACTCATACCACATTGCTTTCGACAATCTTGAATATTTGAACAAAAATTAACTTGCTCTAAAATCGGTCGGGTTTAGACTCAAATGTGTGGAAATACATATATATTCACGTGAACAAAATAAGAACTCGAGTAAAGATGATGAAATTTTTGCAAAAAAATCCATATGACGCATTGTTATGAGTAGCGTACTCATACCACATTGCTTTCGACAATCTTGAAAATTTGAACAAAAATTAACTTGCTCTAAAATCGGTCGGGTTTAGACTCAAATGTGTGGAAATACATATATATTCACGTAAACAAAATAAGAACTCGAATAAAGATGATGGAATTTTTGCTAAAAAATTCATATGACGCATTGTTATGAGTAGCGTACTCATACCACATTGCTTTCGACAATCTTGAAAATTTGAACAAAAATTAAGTTGCTCTAAAATAGGTCGGGTTAAGACTCAAATGTGTGGAAATACATATATATTCACGTGAACAAAATAAGAACTCGATTAAAGATGATGAAATTTTTGCAAAAAAATCCATATAACGCATTGTTATGAGTAGCGTACTCATACCACATTGCTTTCGACAATCTTGAAAATTTGAACAAAAATTAAGTTGCTTCAAAATCAGTCGGGTTAAGACTCAAATGTGTGAAAATACATATATATTTACGTATACTTAATAAGAACTCGATTAAAGATGATGAAATTTTTGCAAAAAAATCCATATAACGCATTGTTATGAGTAGCGTACTCATACCACATTGCTTTCGACAATCTTGAAAATTTGAACAAAAATTAAGTTGCTCCAAAATCAGTCGGGTTAAGACTCAAATGTGTAAAAATACATATATATTCACTTGTACAAAATAAGAACTCTATCAAAGATGATGAAATTTTTGCAAAAAAATCCATATGACCCATTGTTATGAGTAGCGTACTCATACAATCTTGAAAATTTGAACAAAAATGAAGTTGCTCCAAAATCGGTCGGGTTTAGACTCAAATGTGTGGAAATACATATATATTCACGGGTACAAAATAAGAACTCGATCAAAGATGATGAAATTTTTGCTAAAAAATTCATATGACGCATTGTTTTGAGTTGCGTACTCATACCACATTACTTTCGACAATCTTGAAAATTTGAACAAAGATTAAGTTGCTCCAAAATCAATCGGGCTAAGACTCAAATGTGTGGAAATACATATATATTCACGTGAACAAAATAAGAACTCGATTAAAGATGATGAAATATTTGCCAAAAAATCCATATAACGCATTGTTATGAGTAGCGTACTCATACCACATTGCTTTCGACAATCTTGAAAATTTGAACAAAAATTAAGTTGCTCCAAAATCAGTCGGGTTAAGACTCAAATGTGTGGAAATACATATATATTCACTTGTACAAAATAAGAACTCGATCAAAGATGATGAAATTTTTGCAAAACAATCCATATGACGCATTGTTATGAGTAGCGTACTCATACAATCTTGAAAATTTGAACAAAAATGAAGTTGCTCCAAAATCGGTCGGGTTTAGACTTAAATGTGTGGAAATAGAAATATATTCACGTGAACAAAATAATAATTCGATTAAAGATGATGAAATTTTTGCAAAAAAATCCATATAACGCATTGTTATGAGTAGCGTACTCATAACATCTTGAAAATTTGAACAAATATGAAGTTGCTCCAAAATCGGTCGGGTTCAGACTCAAATGTGTGGAAATACATATATATTCACCTGTACAAAATAAAAACTCGATCAAAGATGATGAAATTTTTGCTAAAAAATTCATATGACGCATTGTTATGAGTTGCGCACTCATACCACATTGGTTTCGAGAATGTTGAAAATTTGAACATAAATTAAGTTGCTCCAAAATCGGTCGGGTTTAGATTCAAATGTGTGCAAATACATATATATTTAAGTATAGAAAATAAGAACTCGATTAAAGACGACGAAATTTTTGCAATAAAATCCATATGACACATTGTTATGAGTAGCGTACTCATACCACATTGCTTTCGACAATCTTGAAAATTTGAACAAAAATTAAGTTGCTTCAAAATCAGTCGGGTTCAGACTCAAATGTGTGGAAATACATATATATTCACGGGTACAAAATAAGAACTCGATCAAAGATGATGAAATTTTTGCAAAAAAATCCATATGACCCATTGTTATGAGTAGCGTACTCATACAATCTTGAAAATTTGAACAAAAATGAAGTTGCTCCAAAATCGGTCGGGTTTAGACTCAAATGTGTGGAAATACATATATATTCACGGGTACAAAATAAGAACTCGATCAAAGATGATGAAATTTTTGCTAAAAAATTCATATGACGCATTGTTTTGAGTTGCGTACTCATACCACATTACTTTCGACAATCTTGAAAATTTGAACAAAGATTAAGTTGCTCCAAAATCAGTCGGGCTAAGACTCAAATGTGTGGAAATACATATATATTCACGTGAACAAAATAAGAACTCGATTAAAGATGATGAAATATTTGCCAAAAAATCCATATAACGCATTGTTATGAGTAGCGTACTCATACCACATTGCTTTCGACAATCTTGAAAATTTGAACAAAAATTAAGTTGCTCCAAAATCAGTCAGGTTAAGACTCAAATATGTGGAAATACATATATATTCACTTGTACAAAATAAGAACTCGATTAAAGATGATGAAATTTTTGCAAAAAAATCCATATAACGCATTGTTATGAGTAGCGTACTCATACAATCTTGAAAATTTGAACAAAAACGAAGTTGCTCCAAAATCGGTCGGGTTTAGACTCAAATGTGTGGAAATACATATATATTCACGTGTACAAAATAAGAACTCGATCAAAGATGATGAAATTTTTGCTAAAAAATTCATATGACGCATTGTTATGAGTTGCGCACTCATACCACATTGCTTTCGAGAATGTTGAAAATTTGAACATAAATTAAGTTGCTCCAAAATCGGTCGGGTTTAGATTCAAATGTGTGCAAATACATATATATTTAAGTATAGAAAATAAGAACTCGATTAAAGATGATGAAATTTTTGCAAAAAAATCCATATGACGCATTGTTATGAGTAGCGTACTCATACCACATTGCTTTCGACAATCTTGAAAATTTGAACAAAAATTAAGTTGCTCCAAAATCGGTCGGGTTTAGACTCAAATGTGTGGAAATACATATATATTCACGTGAACAAAATAAGAACTCGATTAAAGATGATGAAATTTTTGCAAAAAAATCCATATGACGCATTGTTATGAGTAGCGTACTCATACCACATTGCTTTCGACAATCTTGAAAATTTGAACAAAAATTAAGTTGCTTCAAAATCAGTCGGGTTAAGACTCAAATGTGTGGAATTACATATATATTCACTTGTACAAAATAAGAACTCGATCAAAGATGATGAAATTTTTGCAAAAAAATCCATATGACCCATTGTTATGAGTAGCGTACTCATACAATCTTGAAAATTTGAACAAAATTGAAGTTGCTCCAAAATCGGTCGGGTTCAGCCTCAAATGTGTGGAAATACATACATATGCACTTGTACAAAATAAGAACTCGATCAAAGATGATGAAATTTTTGCAAAAAATCCATATGACCCATTGTTATGAGTAGCGTACTCATACAATCTTGAAAATTTGAACGAAAATGAATTTGCTCCAAAATCGGTCGGGTTTAGACTCAAATGTGTGGAAATACATATATATTCACGTGTACAAAATAAGATCTCGATCAAAGATGATGAAATTTTTGCTTAAAAATTCATATGACGCATTGTTATGAGTTGCGCACCCATACCACATTGCTTTCGAGAATGTTGAAAATTTGAACATAAATTAAGTTGCTCCAAAATCGGTCGGGTTTAGATTCAAATGTGTGCAAATACATATATATTTAAGTATAGAAAATAAGAACTCGATTAAAGATGATGAAATTTTTGCAAAAAAATCCATATGACACATTGTTATGAGTAGCGTACTCATACCACATTGCTTTCGACAATCTTGAAAATTTGAACAAAAATTAAGTTGCTCCAAAATTGGTCAAGTTTAGACTCAAATGTGTGGAAATACATATATATTCACGTGAACAAAATAAGAATTCGAGTAAAGATGATGAAATTTTTGCAAAAAAATCCATATGACGCATTGTTATGAGTAGCGTACTCATACCACATTGCTTTCGACAATCTTGAAAATTTGAACAAAAATTAACTTGCTCTAAAATCGGTCGGGTTTAGACTCAAATGTGTGGAAATACATATATATTCACGTAAACAAAATAAGAACTCGAATAAAGATGATGAAATTTTTGCAAAAAAGTCCATATGACACATCGTTAGGAGTAGCGTACTCATACCACATTGCTTTCGACAATCTTGAATATTTGAACAAAAATTAACTTGCTCTAAAATCGGTCGGGTTTAGACTCAAATGTGTGGAAATACATATATATTCACGTGAACAAAATAAGAACTCGAGTAAAGATGATGAAATTTTTGCAAAAAAATCCATATGACGCATTGTTATGAGTAGCGTACTCATACCACATTGCTTTCGACAATCTTGAAAATTTGAACAAAAATTAACTTGCTCTAAAATCGGTCGGGTTTAGACTCAAATGTGTGGAAATACATATATATTCACGTAAACAAAATAAGAACTCGAATAAAGATGATGGAATTTTTGCTAAAAAATTCATATGACGCATTGTTATGAGTAGCGTACTCATACCACATTGCTTTCGACAATCTTGAAAATTTGAACAAAAATTAAGTTGCTCTAAAATAGGTCGGGTTAAGACTCAAATGTGTGGAAATACATATATATTCACGTGAACAAAATAAGAACTCGATTAAAGATGATGAAATTTTTGCAAAAAAATCCATATAACGCATTGTTATGAGTAGCGTACTCATACCACATTGCTTTCGACAATCTTGAAAATTTGAACAAAAATTAAGTTGCTTCAAAATCAGTCGGGTTAAGACTCAAATGTGTGAAAATACATATATATTTACGTATACTTAATAAGAACTCGATTAAAGATGATGAAATTTTTGCAAAAAAATCCATATAACGCATTGTTATGAGTAGCGTACTCATACCACATTGCTTTCGACAATCTTGAAAATTTGAACAAAAATTAAGTTGCTTCAAAATCAGTCGGGTTAAGACTCAAATGTGTGGAAATACGTACATGTTTACGTATACTTAATAAGAACTCGATTAAAGATGATGAAATTTTTGCAAAAAAATCGAAATAACGCATTGTTATGAGTAGCGTACTCATACCACATTGCTTTCGACAATCTTGAAAATTTGAACAAAAATTAAGTTGCTCCAAAATCGGTCGGGTTTAGACTCAAATGTGTGGAAATACATATACATATATTCACGTGAACAAAATAAGAACTCGATTAAAGATGATGAAATATTTGCCAAAAAATCCATATAACGCATTGTTATGAGTAGCGTACTCATACCACATTGCTTTCGACAATCTTGAAAATTTGAACAAAAATTAAGTTGCTCCAAAATCGGTCGGGTTTAGACTCAAATGTGTGGAAATACATACATATTCACGTGAACAAAATAAGAACTCGATTAAAGATGATGAAATTTTTGCAAAAAAATCCATATGACGCATTGTTATGAGTAGCGTACTCATACCACATTGCTTTCGACAATCTTGAAAATTTGAACAAAAATTAAGTTGCTCCAAAATCGGTCGGGTTTAGACTCAAATGTGTGGAAATACATATACATATATTCACGTGAACAAAATAAGAACTCGATTAAAGATGATGAAATATTTGCCAAAAAATCCATATTATGCATTGTTATGAGTAGCGTACTCATACCACATTGCTTTCGACAATCTTGAAAATTTGAACAAAAATTAAGTTGCTCCAAAATCAGTCGGGTTAAGACTCAAATGTGTAAAAATACATATATATTCACTTGTACAAAATAAGAACTCTATCAAAGATGATGAAATTTTTGCAAAAAAATCCATATGACCCATTGTTATGAGTAGCGTACTCATACAATCTTGAAAATTTGAACAAAAATGAAGTTGCTCCAAAATCGGTCGGGTTTAGACTCAAATGTGTGGAAATACATATATATTCACGTGTACAAAATAAGAACTCGATCAAAGATGATGAAATTTTTGCTAAAAAATTCATATGACGCATTGTTTTGAGTTGCGTACTCATACCACATTACTTTCGACAATCTTGAAAATTTGAACAAAGATTAAGTTGCTCCAAAATCAATCGGGCTAAGACTCAAATGTGTGGAAATACATATATATTCACGTGAACAAAATAAGAACTCGATTAAAGATGATGAAATATTTGCCAAAAAATCCATATAACGCATTGTTATGAGTAGCGTACTCATACCACATTGCTTTCGACAATCTTGAAAATTTGAACAAAAATTAAGTTGCTCCAAAATCAGTCGGGTTAAGACTCAAATGTGTGGAAATACATATATATTCACTTGTACAAAATAAGAACTCGATCAAAGATGATGAAATTTTTGCAAAACAATCCATATGACGCATTGTTATGAGTAGCGTACTCATACAATCTTGAAAATTTGAACAAAAATGAAGTTGCTCCAAAATCGGTCGGGTTTAGACTTAAATGTGTGGAAATAGAAATATATTCACGTGAACAAAATAATAATTCGATTAAAGATGATGAAATTTTTGCAAAAAAATCCATATAACGCATTGTTATGAGTAGCGTACTCATAACATCTTGAAAATTTGAACAAATATGAAGTTGCTCCAAAATCGGTCGGGTTCAGACTCAAATGTGTGGAAATACATATATATTCACGTGTACAAAATAAAAACTCGATCAAAGATGATGAAATTTTTGCTAAAAAATTCATATGACGCATTGTTATGAGTTGCGCACTCATACCACATTGGTTTCGAGAATGTTGAAAATTTGAACATAAATTAAGTTGCTCCAAAATCGGTCGGGTTTAGATTCAAATGTGTGCAAATACATATATATTTAAGTATAGAAAATAAGAACTCGATTAAAGACGACGAAATTTTTGCAATAAAATCCATATGACACATTGTTATGAGTAGCGTACTCATACCACATTGCTTTCGACAATCTTGAAAATTTGAACAAAAATTAAGTTGCTTCAAAATCAGTCGGGTTCAGACTCAAATGTGTGGAAATACATATATATTCACGTATACAAAATAAGAACTCGATCAAAGATGATGAAATTTTTGCTAAAAAATTCATATGACGCATTGTTATGAGTTGCGCACTCATACCTCATTGCTTTCGAGAATGTTGAAAATTTGAACATAATTTAAGTTGCTCCAAAATCGGTCGGGTTTAGATTCAAATGTGTGCAAATACATATATATTTAAGTATAAAAAATAAGAACTCGATTAAAGATGATGAAATTTTTGCTAAAAAATTCATATGACGCATTGTTATGAGTTGCGTACTCATACCACATTGCTTTCGACAATCTTGAAAATTTGAACAAAGATTAAGTTGCTCCAAAATCAGTCGGGCTAAGACTCAAATGTGTGGAAATACATATATATTCACGTGAACAAAATAAGAACTCGATTAAAGATGATGAAATATTTGCCAAAAAATCCATATAACGCATTGTTATGAGTAGCGTACTCATACCACATTGCTTTCGACAATCTTCAAAATTTGAACAAAAATTAAGTTGCTCCAAAATCAGTCAGGTTAAGACTCAAATATGTGGAAATACATATATATTCACTTGTACAAAATAAGAACTCGATCAAAGATGATGAAATTTTTGCAAAAAAATCCATATAACAAAAACGAAGTTGCTCCAAAATCGGTCGGGTTTAGACTCAAATGTGTGGAAATACATATATATTCACGTGTACAAAATAAGAACTCGATCAAAGATGATGAAATTTTTGCTAAAAAATTCATATGACGCATTGTTATGAGTTGCGCACTCATACCACATTGCTTTCGAGAATGTTGAAAATTTGAACATAAATTAAGTTGCTCCAAAATCGGTCGGGTTTAGATTCAAATGTGTGCAAATACATATATATTTAAGTATAGAAAATAAGAACTCGATTAAAGACGATGAAATTTTTGCAATAAAATCCATATGACACATTGTTATGAGTAGCGTACTCATACCACATTGCTTTCGACAATCTTGAAAATTTGAACAAAAATTAAGTTGCTCCAAAATCGGTCGGGTTTAGACTCAAATGTGTGGAAATACATATACATATATTCACGTGAACAAAATAAGAACTCGATTAAAGATGATGAAATATTTGCCAAAAAATCCATATTATGCATTGTTATGAGTAGCGTACTCATACCACATTGCTTTCCACAATCTTGAAAATTTGAACAAAATTGAAGTTGCTCCAAAATCGGTCGGGTTCAGCCTCAAATGTGTGGAAATACATACATATGCACTTGTACAAAATAAGAACTCGATCAAAGATGATGAAATTTTTGCAAAAAATCCATATGACCCATTGTTATGAGTAGCGTACTCATACAATCTTGAAAATTTGAACAAAAATGAATTTGCTCCAAAATCGGTCGGGTTTAGACTCAAATGTGTGGAAATACATATATATTCACGTGTACAAAATAAGATCTCGATCAAAGATGATGAAATTTTTGCTTAAAAATTCATATGACGCATTGTTATGAGTTGCGCACCCATACCACATTGCTTTCGAGAATGTTGAAAATTTGAACATAAATAAAGTTGCTCCAAAATCGGTCGGGTTTAGATTCAAATGTGTGCAAATACATATATATTTAAGTATAGAAAATAAGAACTCGATTAAAGATGATGAAATTTTTGCAAAAAAATCCATATGACACATTGTTATGAGTAGCGTACTCATACCACATTGCTTTCGACAATCTTGAAAATTTGAACAAAAATTAAGTTGCTCCAAAATTGGTCAAGTTTAGACTCAAATGTGAGGAAATACATATATATTCACGTGAACAAAATAAGAACTCGAGTAAAGATGATGAAATTTTTGCAAAAAAATCCATATGACGCATTGTTATGAGTAGCGTACTCATACCACATTGCTTTCGACAATCTTGAAAATTTGAACAAAAATTAACTTGCTCTAAAATCGGTCGGGTTTAGACTCAAATGTGTGGAAATACATATATATTCACGTAAACAAAATAAGAACTCGAATAAAGATGATGAAATTTTTGCAAAAAAGTCCATATGACACATCGTTAGGAGTAGCGTACTCATACCACATTGCTTTCGACAATCTTGAATATTTGAACAAAAATTAACTTGCTCTAAAATCGGTCGGGTTTAGACTCAAATGTGTGGAAATACATATATATTCACGTGAACAAAATAAGAACTCGAGTAAAGATGATGAAATTTTTGCAAAAAAATCCATATGACGCATTGTTATGAGTAGCGTACTCATACCACATTGCTTTCGACAATCTTGAAAATTTGAACAAAAATTAACTTGCTCTAAAATCGGTCGGGTTGAGACTCAAATGTGTGGAAATACATATATATTCACGTAAACAAAATAAGAACTCGAATAAAGATGATGAAATTTTTGCTAAAAAATTCATATGACGCATTGTTATGAGTAGCGTACTCATACCACATTGCTTTCGACAATCTTGAAAATTTGAACAAAAATTAAGTTGCTCTAAAATAGGTCGGGTTAAGACTCAAATGTGTGGAAATACATATATATTCACGTGAACAAAATAAGAACTCGATTAAAGATGATGAAATTTTTGCAAAAAAATCCATATAACGCATTGTTATGAGTAGCGTACTCATACCACATTGCTTTCGACAATCTTGAAAATTTGAACAAAAATTAAGTTGCTTCAAAATCAGTCGGGTTAAGACTCAAATGTGTGAAAATACATATATATTTACGTATACTTAATAAGAACTCGATTAAAGATGATGAAATTTTTGCAAAAAAATCCATATAACGCATTGTTATGAGTAGCGTACTCATACCACATTGCTTTCGACAATCTTGAAAATTTGAACAAAAATTAAGTTGCTTCAAAATCAGTCGGGTTAAGACTCAAATGTGTGGAAATACGTACATGTTTACGTATACTTAATAAGAACTCGATTAAAGATGATGAAATTTTTGCAAAAAAATCCATATAACGCATTGTTATGAGTAGCGTACTCATACCGCATTGCTTTCGACAATCTTGAAAATTTGAACAAAAATTAAGTTGCTCCAAAATCGGTCGGGTTTAGACTCAAATGTGTGGAAATACATATACATATATTCACGTGAACAAAATAAGAACTCGATTAAAGATGATGAAATATTTGCCAAAAAATCCATATAACGCATTGTTATGAGTAGCGTACTCATACCACATTGCTTTCGACAATCTTGAAAATTTGAACAAAAATTAAGTTGCTCCAAAATCGGTCGGGTTTAGACTCAAATGTGTGGAAATACATACATATTCACGTGAACAAAATAAGAACTCGATTAAAGATGATGAAATTTTTGCAAAAAAATCCATATGACGCATTGTTATGAGTAGCGTACTCATACCACATTGCTTTCGACAATCTTGAAAATTTGAACAAAAATGAAGTTGCTCCAAAATCGGTCGGGTTTAGACTCAAATGTGTGGAAATACATATATATTCACGTGTACAAAATAAGAACTCGATCAAAGATGATGAAATTTTTGCTAAAAAATTCATATGACGCATTGTTTTGAGTTGCGTACTCATACCACATTGCTTTCGACAATCTTGAAAATTTGAACAAAGATTAAGTTGCTCCAAAATCAATCGGGCTAAGACTCAAATGTGTGGAAATACATATATATTCACGTGAACAAAATAAGAACTCGATTAAAGATGATGAAATATTTGCCAAAAAATCCATATAACGCATTGTTATGAGTAGCGTACTCATACCACATTGCTTTCGACAATCTTGAAAATTTGAACAAAAATTAAGTTGCTCCAAAATCAGTCGGGTTAAGACTCAAATGTGTGGAAATACATATATATTCACTTGTACAAAATAAGAACTCGATCAAAGATGATGAAATTTTTGCAAAACAATCCATATGACGCATTGTTATGAGTAGCGTACTCATACAATCTTGAAAATTTGAACAAAAATGAAGTTGCTCCAAAATCGGTCGGGTTTAGACTTAAATGTGTGGAAATAGATATATATTCACGTGAACAAAATAATAATTCGATTAAAGATGATGAAATTTTTGCAAAAAAATCCATATAACGCATTGTTATGAGTAGCGTACTCATAACATCTTGAAAATTTGAACAAATAAGAAGTTGCTCCAAAATCGGTCGGGTTCAGACTCAAATGTGTGGAAATACATATATATTCACGTGTACAAAATAAGAACTCGATCAAAGATGATGAAATTTTTGCTAAAAAATTCATATGACGCATTGTTATGAGTTGCGCACTCATACCACATTGGTTTCGAGAATGTTGAAAATTTGAACATAAATTAAGTTGCTCCAAAATCGGTCGGGTTTAGATTCAAATGTGTGCAAATACATATATATTTAAGTATAGAAAATAAGAACTCGATTAAAGACGACGAAAATTTTGCAATAAAATCCATATGACACATTGTTATGAGTAGCGTACTCATACCACATTGCTTTCGACAATCTTGAAAATTTGAACAAAAATTAAGTTGCTTCAAAATCAGTCGGGTTCAGACTCAAATGTGTGGAAATACATATATATTCACGTATACAAAATAAGAACTCGATCAAAGATGATGAAATTTTTGCTAAAAAATTCATATGACGCATTGTTATGAGTTGCGCACTCATACCTCATTGCTTTCGAGAATGTTGAAAATTTGAACATAATTTAAGTTGCTCCAAAATCGGTCGGGTTTAGATTCAAATGTGTGCAAATACATATATATTTAAGTATAAAAAATAAGAACTCGATTAAAGATGATGAAATTTTTGCTAAAAAATTCATATGACGCATTGTTATGAGTTGCGTACTCATACCACATTGCTTTCGACAATCTTGAAAATTTGAACAAAGATTAAGTTGCTCCAAAATCAGTCGGGCTAAGACTCAAATGTGTGGAAATACATATATATTCACGTGAACAAAATAAGAACTCGATTAAAGATGATGAAATATTTGCCAAAAAATCCATATAACGCATTGTTATGAGTAGCGTACTCATACCACATTGCTTTCGACAATCTTGAAAATTTGAACAAAAATTAAGTTGCTCCAAAATCAGTCAGGTTAAGACTCAAATATGTGGAAATACATATATATTCACTTGTACAAAATAAGAACTCGATCAAAGATGATGAAATTTTTGCAAAAAAATCCATATAACGCATTGTTATGAGTAGCGTACTCATACAATCTTGAAAATTTGAACAAAAACGAAGTTGCTCCAAAATCGGTCGGGTTTAGACTCAAATGTGTGGAAATACATATATATTCACGTGTACAAAATAAGAACTCGATCAAAGATGATGAAATTTTTGCTAAAAAATTCATATGACGCATTGTTATGAGTTGCGCACTCATACCACATTGCTTTCGAGAATGTTGAAAATTTGAACATAAATTAAGTTGCTCCAAAATCGGTCGGGTTTAGATTCAAATGTGTGCAAATACATATATATTTAAGTATAGAAAATAAGAACTCGATTAAAGACGATGAAATTTTTGCAATAAAATCCATATGACACATTGTTATGAGTAGCGTACTCATACCACATTGCTTTCGACAATCTTGAAAATTTGAACAAAAATTAAGTTGCTCCAAAATCGGTCGGGTTTAGACTCAAATGTGTGGAAATACATATACATATATTCACGTGAACAAAATAAGAACTCGATTAAAGATGATGAAATATTTGCCAAAAAATCCATATTATGCATTGTTATGAGTAGCGTACTCATACCACATTGCTTTCCACAATCTTGAAAATTTGAACAAAAATTAAGTTGCTTCAAAATCAGTCGGGTTAAGACTCAAATGTGTGGAAATACGTATATGTTTACGTATACTTAATAAGAACTCGATTAAAGATGATGAAATTTTTGCAAAAAAATCCATATAACGCATTGTTATGAGTAGCGTACTGATACCACATTGCTTTCGACAATCTTGAAAATTTGAACAAAAATTAAGTTGCTCCAAAATCGGTCGGGTTTAGACTCAAATGTGTGGAAATACATATACATATATTCACGTGAACAAAATAAGAACTCGATTAAAGATGATGAAATATTTGCCAAAAAATCCATATAACGCATTGTTATGAGTAGCGTACTCATACCACATTGCTTTCGAGAATGTTGAAAATTTGAACATAAATTAAGTTGCTCCAAAATCGGTCGGGTTTAGATTCAAATGTGTGCAAATACATATATATTTAAGTATAGAAAATAAAAACTCGATTAAAGATGATGAAATTTTTGCAAAAAAATCCATATGACACATTGTTATGAGTAGCGTACTCATACCACATTGCTTTCGACAATCTTGAAAATTTGAACAAAAATTAAGTTGCTCCAAAATCGGTCGGGTTTAGACTCAAATGTGTGGAAATACATACATATTCACGTGAACAAAATAAGAACTCGATTAAAGATGATGAAATTTTTGCAAAATAATCCATATGACGCATTGTTATGAGTAGCGTACTCATACCACATTGCTTTCGACAATCTTGAAAATTTGAACAAAAATTAAGTTGCTCCAAAATCGGTCGGGTTTAGACTCAAATGTGTGGAAATACATATACATATATTCACGTGAACAAAATAAGAACTCGATTAAAGATGATGAAATATTTGCCAAAAAATCCATATTATGCATTGTTATGAGTAGCGTACTCATACCACATTGCTTTCGACAATCTTGAAAATTTGAACAAAAATTAAGTTGCTTCAAAATCAGTCGGGTTAAGACTCAAATGTGTGGAAATACATATATATTCACTTGTACAAAATAAGAACTCTATGAAAGATGATGAAATTTTTGCAAAAAAATCCATATGACCCATTGTTATGAGTAGCGTACTCATACAATCTTGAAAATTTGAACAAAAATGAAGTTGCTCCAAAATCGGTCGGGTTTAGACTCAAATGTGTGGAAATACATATATATTCACGTGTACAAAATAAGAACTCGATCAAAGATGATGAAATTTTTGCTAAAAAATTCATATGACGCATTGTTTTGAGTTGCGTACTCATACCACATTGCTTTCGACAATCTTGAAAATTTGAACAAAGATTAAGTTGCTCCAAAATCAGTCGGGCTAAGACTCAAATGTGTGGAAATACATATATATTCACGTGAACAAAATAAGAACTCGATTAAAATGATGAAATATTTGCCAAAAAATCCATATAACGCATTGTTATGAGTAGCGTACTCATACCACATTGCTTTCGACAATCTTGAAAATTTGAACAAAAATTAAGTTGCTCCAAAGTCAGTCGGGTTAAGACTCAAATGTGTGGAAATACATATATATTCACTTGTACAAAATAAGAACTCGATCAAAGATGACGAAATTTTTGCAAAACAATCCATATGACGCATTGTTATGAGTAGCGTACTCATACAATCTTGAAAATTTGAACAAAAATGAAGTTGCTCCAAAATCGGTCGGGTTTAGACTCAAATGTGTGGAAATATATATATATTCACGTGAACAAAATAATAACTCGATTAAAGATGATGAAATTTTTGCAAAAAAATCCATATAACGCATGGTTATGAGTAGCGTACTCATAACATCTTGAAAATTTGAACAAAAATGAAGTTGCTCCAAAATCGGTCGGGTTCAGACTCAAATGTGTGGAAATACATATAGATTCACGTGTACAAAATAAGAACTCGATCAAAGATGATGAAATTTTTGCTAAAAAATTCATATGACGCATTGTTATGAGTTGCGCACTCATACCACATTGGTTTCGAGAATGTTCAAAATTTGAATATAAATTAAGTTGCTCCAAAATCGGTCGGGTTTAGATTCAAATGTGTGCAAATACATATATATTTAAGTATAGAAAATAAGAACTCGATTAAAGACGATGAAATTTTTGCAATAAAATCCATATGACACATTGTTATGAGTAGCGTACTCATACCACATTGCTTTCGACAATCTTGAAAATTTGAACAAAAATTAAGTTGCTTCAAAATCAGTCGGGCTCAGACTCAAATGTGTGGAAATACATATATATTCACGTATACAAAATAAGAACTCGATCAAAGATGATGAAATTTTTGCTAAAAAATTCATATGACGCATTGTTATGAGTTGCGCACTCATACCTCATTGCTTTCGAGAATGTTGAAAATTTGAACATAATTTAAGTTGCTCCAAAATCGGTCGGGTTTAGATTCAAATGTGTGCAAATACATATATATTTAAGTATAGAAAATAAGAACTCGATTAAAGATGATGAAATTTTTGCTAAAAAATTCATATGACGCATTGTTATGAGTTGCGTACTCATACCACATTGCTTTCGACAATCTTGAAAATTTGAACAAAGATTAAGTTGCTCCAAAATCAGTCGGGCTAAGACTCAAATGTGTGGAAATACATATATATTCACGTGAACAAAATAAGAACTCGATTAAAGATGATGAAATTTTTGCAAAAAAATCCATATGACGCATTGTTATGAGTAGCGTACTCATACCACATTGCTTTCGACAATCTTGAAAATTTGAACAAAAATGAAGTTGCTCCAAAATTGGTCGGGTTTAGACTCAAATGTGTGGAAATACATATATATTCACGTGAACAAAATAAGAACTCGATTAAAGATGATGAAATATTTGCCAAAAAATCCATATAACGCATTGTTATGAGTAGCGTACTCATACCACATTGCTTTCGACAATCTTGAAAATTTGAACAAAAATGAAGTTGCTCTAAACTCAGTCGGGTTAAGACTCAAATGTGTGGAAATACATATATATTCACTTGTACAAAATAAGAACTCGATCAAAGATGATGAAATTTTTGCAAAAAAATCCATATGACCCATTGTTATGAGTAGCGTACTCATACAATCTTGAAAATTTGAACAAAATTGAAGTTGCTCCAAAATCGGTCGGGTGTAGACTCAAATGAGTCCAAATACATACATATTCACTTGTACACAATAAGACGCATTGTTATGAGTGGCGCACTCATACCACATTGCTTTCGAGAATGTTGAAAATTTGAACATAAATTAAGTTGCTCCAAAATCGGTCGGGTTTAGATTCAAATGTGTGCAAATACATATATATTTAAGTATAGAAAATAAGAACTCGATTAAAGATGATGAAATTTTTGCAAAAAAATCCATATGACGCATTGTTATGATTAGCGTACTCATACCACATTGCTTTCGACAATCTTGAAAAATTGAACAAAAATTAAGTTGCTCCAAAATCGGTCGGGTTTAGACTCAAATGTGTGGAAATACATATACATATATTCACGTGAACAAAATAAGAACTCGATTAAAGATGATGAAATATTTGCCAAAAAATCCATATAACGCATTGTTATGAGTAGCGTACTCATACCACATTGCTTTCGACAATCTTGAAAATTTGAACAAAAATTAAGTTGCTCCAAAATCAGTCGGGTTAAGACTCAAATGTGTGGAAATACATATATATTCACTTGTACAAAATAAGAACTCTATCAAAGATGATGAAATTTTTGCAAAAAAATCCATATGACTCATTGTTATGAGTAGCGTACTCATACAATATTGAAAATTTGAACAAAAATGAAGTTGCTTCAAAATCGGTCGGGTTTAGACTCAAATGTGTGGAAATACATATATATTCACGTGTACAAAATAAGAACTCGATCAAAGATGATGAAATTTTTGCTAAAAAATTCATATGACCCATTGTTATGAGTTGCGTACTCATACCACATTGCTTTCGACAATCTTGAAAATTTTAACAAAGATTAAGTTGCTCAAAAATCAGTCGGGTTAAGACTCAAATGCGTGGAAATACATATATATTCACGTGAACAAAATAAGAACTCGATCAAAGATGATGAAATTTTTGGAAAAAAATCCATATAACGCATTGTTATGAGTAGCGTACTCATACCACATTGCTTTCGACAATCTTGAAAATTTGAACAAAAATGAAGTTGCTCCAAAATTGGTCGGGTTTAGACTCAAATGTGTGGAAATAAATATATGTATATTCACGTGAACAAAATAAGAACTCGATTAAAGATGATGAAATATTTGCCAAAAAATCCATATGACGCATTGTTATGAGTAGCGTACTCATACCACATTGCTTACCGACAATCTTGAAAATTTGAACAAAAATTAAGTTGCTCCAAAATCAGTCGGGTTAAGACTCAAATGTGTGGAAATACATATATATTCACTTGTACAAAATAAGAACTCGATCAAAGCTGATGAAATTTTTGCAAAAAAATCCATATGACCCATTGTTATGAGTAGCGTACTCATACAATCTTGAAAATTTAAACAAAAATGAAGTTGCTTCAAAATCGGTCGGGTTCAGCCTCAAATATGTGGAAATACATACATATTCACTTGTACACAATAAGACGCATTGTTATGAGTGGCGCACTCATACCACATTGCTTACCGACAATCTTGAAAATTTGAACAAAAATTAAGTTGCTCCAAAATCAGTCGGGTTAAGACTCAAATGTGTGGAAATACATATATATTCACGTAAACAAAATAAGAACTCGATCAAAGCTGATGAAATTTTTGCAAAAAAATCCATATGACCCATTGTTATGAGTAGCGTACTCATACAATCTTGAAAATTTGAACAAAAATGAAGTTGCTCCAAAATCGGTCGGGTTCAGCCTCAAATATGTGGAAATACATACATATTCACTTGTACACAATAAGACGCATTGTTATGAGTAGCGTACTCATACCACATTGCTTTCGACAATCTTGAAAATTTGAACAAAAATTAAGTTGCTCCAAACTCGGTCGGGTTTAGACTCAAATGTGTGGAAATACATATATATTCACGTGAACAAAATAAGAACTCGATTAAAGATGATGAAAATTTTGCAAAAAAATCCATATGACGCATTGTTATGAGTAGCGTACTCATACCACATTGCTTTCGACAATCTTGAAAATTTGAACAAAAATTAAGTTGCTTCAAAATCGGTCGGGTTTAGACTCAAATGTGTGGAAATACATATGTATATACTAACGTGTACAAAATAAGAACTCGATTAAAGATGAAATACATATATATTTACGTATACTTAATAAGAACTCGATTAAAGATAATGAAATTTTTGCGAAAAAATCCATATGACGCATTGTTATGAGTAGCGTACTCATACCACATTGCTTTCGACAATCTTGAAAATTTGAACAAAAATGAAGTTGCTCCAAAATCGGTTGGGTTTAGACTCAAATGTGTGGAAATACATATATATTCACATGAAAAAAATTAGAACTCGATTAAAGATGATGAAATATTTGCAAAAAAATCCATATAACGCATTGTTATGAGTAGCGTACTCATACCACATTGCTTTCGACAATCTTGAAAATTTGAACAAAAATTAAGTTGCTTCAAAATCGGTCGGGCTTAGACTCAAATGTGTGGATATACATATATACTAACGTGTACAAAATAAGAACTCGATTAAAGATGATGAAAGTTTTGCAAAAAAAATGCATATGACGCATAGTTATGAGTAGCGTATTCATTGCTTTCGACAATCTGGAAAATTTGAACAAAAATTAAGTTGCTCCAAAATCGTTCGGGTTAAGACTCAAATGTGTGGAAATACATATATATTTACGTATACTTAATAAAAACTCGATTAAAGATAATGAAATTTTTGCAAAAAAATTCATATGACGCATAGTTATGAGTAGCGTATTCGTACCACATTGCTTTCGACAATCTGGAATATTTGAACAAAAATTAAGTTGCCCCAAAATCAGTCGGGTTAAGACTCAAATGTGTGGCAATACATATATATTTACGTATACTTAATAAGAACTCGATTAAAGATAATGAAATTTTTGCGAAAAAATCCATATGACGCATTGTTATGAGTAGCGTACTCATACCACATTGCTTTCGACAATCTTGAAAATTTGAACAAAAATTAAGTTGCTTCAAAATCGGTCGGGCTTAGACTCAAATGTGTGGAAAAACATATATACTAACGTGTACAAAATAAGAACTCGATTAAAGATGATGAAATTTTTGCAAAAAAATCCATATGACGCATTGTTATGAGTAGCGTACTCATACCACATTGCTTTCGACAATATTGAAAATTTGAACAAAAATTAAGTTGCTTCAAAATCGGTCGGGCTGAGACTCAAATGTGTGGAAATACATATATACTAACGTGTACAAAATAAGAACTCGATTAAAGATGACGAAAGTTTTGCAAAAAAATTCATATGACGCATAGTTATGAGTAGCGTACTCATACCACATTGCTTTCGACAATCTTGAAAATTTGAACAAAAATGAAGTTGCTTCAAAATCAGTCGGGTTAAGACTCAAATGTGTGGAAATACATATATATTTACGTATACTTAATAAGAACTCGATTAAAGATGATGAAATTTTTGCAAAAAAATCCATATGACACATTGTTATGAGTAGCGTACTCATACCACATTGCTTTCGACAATCTTGAAAATTTGAACAAAAATTAAGTTGCTCCAAAATCGGTCGGGTTTAGACTCAAATGTGTGGAAATACATATATATTCACGTGAACAAAATAAGAACTCGATTAAAGATGATGAAATTTTTGCAAAAAAATCCATATAACGCATTGTTATGAGTAGCGTACTCATACCACATTGCTTTCGACAATCTTGAAAATTTGAACAAAAATTAAGTTGCTCCAAACTCGGTCGGGTTTAGACTCAAATGTGTGGAAATACATATATATTCACGTGAACAAAATAAGAACTCGATTAAAGATGATGAAATTTTTGCAAAAAAATCCATATGACGCATTGTTATGAGTAGCGTACTCATACCACATTGCTTTCGACAATCTTGAAAATTTGAACATAAATTAAGTTGCTTCAAAATCGGTCGGGCTTAGACTCAAATGTGTGGAAATACATATATACTAACGTGTACAAAATAAGAACTCGATTAAAGATGATGAAAGTTTTGCAAAAAAATTCATATGACGCATAGTTATGAGTAGCGTATTCATACCACATTGCTTTCGACAATCTGGAAAATTTGAACAAAAATTAAGTTGCTCCAAAATCGTTCGGGTTAAGACACAAATGTGTGGAAATACATATATATTTACGTATACTTAATAAAAACTCGATTAAGGATAATGAAATTTTTGCAAAAAAATTCATATGACGCATAGTTTAAGTAGCGTATTCATACCACATTGCTTTCGACAATCTGGAAAATTTGAACAAAAATTAGGTTGCTCCAAAATCAGTCGGGTTAAGACTCAAATGTGTGGAAATACATGTATATTTACGTATACTTAATAAGAACTCGATTAAAGATAATGAAATTTTTGCGAAAAAATCCATATGACGCATTGTTATGAGTAGCGTACTCATACCACATTGCTTTCGACAATCTTGAAAATTTGAACAAAAATGAATTTGCTCTAAAATCGGTCGGGTTCCAACTCAAATGTGTGGACATGCATACATATTCACTTGTACAAAATAACAACTCGATCAAAGATGATGAAATTTTTGCAAAAAAATCCATATGACCCATTGTTATGAGCAGCGTACTCATACGACATTGCTTTCGACAATCTTGAAAATTTGAACAAAAATGAAGTTGCTCCAAAATCGGTTGGGTTTAGACTCAAATGTGTGGAAATACATATATATTCACGTGAACAAAATAAGAGCTCGATTAAAGATGATGAAATTTTTGCAAAAAAATTCATATAACGCATTGTTATGAGCAGCGTACTCATACGACATTGCTTTCGACAATCTTGAAAATTTGAACAAAAATGGAGTTGCTCCAAAATCGGTCGGGTTTAGACTCAAATATGTGGAAATACATATATATTCACGATAACATAATAAGAACTCGATTAAAGATGATGAAATATTTGCAAAAAAATCCATATAACGCATTGTTGTGAGTAGCGTACTCATACCACATTGCTTTCGACAATCTTGAAAATTTTACCAAAAATTAAGTTGCTCTAAAATCGGTCGGGTTCAGACTCAAATGTGTGGAAATGCATATATATTCACGTGAACAAAATAAGAACTCGATCAAAGATGATGAAATTTTTGCAAAAAAATCCATATAACGCATTGTTATGAGTAGCGTACTCATACGACATTGCTTTCGACAATCTTGAAAATTTGAACAAAAATGAAGTTGCTCCAAAATCAGTCGGGTTAAGACTCAAATGTGTGGAAATACATATATATTCACGTGAACAAAATAAGAACTCGATTAAAGATGATGAAATTTTTGCAAAAAAATCCATATAACGCATTGTTGTGAGTAGCGTACTCATACCACATTGCTTTTGACAATATTGTAAATTTGAACAAAAATTAAGTTGCTCCAAAATCAGTCGGGTTAAGACTCAAATGTGTGGAAATACATATATATTCACGTGAACAGAATAAGAACTCGATTAAAGATGATGAAATTTTTGCAAAAAAATCCATATAACGCATTGTTATGAGTAGCGTACTCATACCACATTGCTTTCGACAATCTTGAAAATTTGAACAAAAATTAAGTTGCTCCAAAATCAGTCGTGTTAAGACTCAAATGTGTGGAAATACATATATATTCACGTGAACAAAATAAGAACTCGATTAAAGATGATGAAATTTTTGCAAAAAAATCCATATAACGCATTGTTATGAGTAGCGTACTCATACCACATTGCTTTCGACAATCTTGAAAATTTGAACAAAAATTAAGTTGCTCCAAAATCAGTCGGGTTAAGACTCAAATGTGTGGAAATACATATATATTCACGTGAACAGAATAAGAACTCGATTAAAGATGATGAAATTTTTGCAAAAAAATCCATATAACGAATTGTTGTGAGTAGCGTACTCATACCACATTGCTTTCGACAATCTTGAAAATTTGAACAAAAATTAAGTTGCTCCAAAATCAGTCGGGTTAAGACTCAAATGTGTGGAAATACATATATATTCACGTGAACAAAATAAGAACTCGATTAAAGATGATGAAATTTTTGCAAAAAAATCCATATAACGCATTGTTGTGAGTAGCGTACTCATACCACATTGCTTTTGACAATATTGTAAATTTGAACAAAAATTATGTTGCTCCAAAATCAGTTGGGATAAGACTCAAATGTGTGGAAATACATATATATTCACGTGAACAAAATAAGAACTCGATTAAAGTTGATGAAATTTTTGCAAAAAAATCCATATAACGCATTGTTGTGAGTAGCGTACTCATACCACATTGCTTTCGACAATCTTGAAAATTTTAACAAAAATTAAGTTGCTCTAAAATCGGTCGGGTTCAGACTCAAATGTGTGGAAATGCATATATATTCACGTGAACAAAATAAGAACTCGATCAAAGATGATGAAATTTTTGCAAAAAAATCCATATAACGCATTGTTATGAGTAGCGTACTCATACGACATTGCTTTCGACAATCTTGAAAATTTGAACAAAAATGAAGTTGCTCCAAAATCAGTCGGGTTAAGACTCAAATGTGTGGAAATACATATATATTCACGTGAACAAAATAAGAACTCGATTAAAGATGATGAAATTTTTGTAAAAAAATCCATATAACGCATTGTTGTGAGTAGCGTACTCATACCACATTGCTTTCGACAATCTTGAAAATTTGAACAAAAATTAAGTTGCTCCAAAATCGGTCGGGTTTAGACTCAAATGTGTGGAAATACATATATATTCACGTGAACAAAATAAGAACTCGATTAAAGATGATGAAATATTTGCAAAAAAAATCCATATAACGCATTGTTATGAGTAGCGTACTCATACCACATCGCTTTCGACAATCTTGAAAATTTGAACAAAAATTAAGTTGCTCCAAAATCAGTCGGGTTAAGACTCAAATGTGTGGAAATACATATATATTCACGTGAACAAAATAAGAACTCGATTAAAGATGATGAAATTTTTGCAAAAAAATCCATATAACGCATTGTTGTGAGTAGCGTACTCATACCATATTGCTTTCGACAATCTTCAAAATTTGAACAAAAATTAAGTTGCTCCAAAATCAGTCGGGTTAAGACTCAAATGTGTGGAAATACATATATATTCACGTGAACAAAATAAGAACTCGATTAAAGATGATGAAATTTTTGCCAAAAAATCCATATAACGCATTGTTGTGAGTAGCGTACTTATACCACATTGCTTTCGACAATCTTGAAAATTTGAACAAAAATTAAGTTGCTCTAAAATCGGTCGGGTTCAGACTCAAATGTGTGGAAATGCATATATATTCACGTGTACAAAATAATAACTCGATCAAAGATGATGAAATTTTTGCAAAAAAATCCATATAACGCATTGTTATGAGTAGCGTACTCATACGACATTGCTTTCGACAATCTTGAAAATTTGAACAAAAATGAAGTTGCTCCAAAATCAGTCGGGTTAAGACTCAAATGTGTGGAAATACATATATATTCACGTGAACAAAATAAGAACTCGATTAAAGATGATGAAATTTTTGCAAAAAAATCCATATAACGCATTGTTGTGAATAGCGTACTCATACCACATTGCTTTCGACAATCTTGAAAATTTGAACAAAAATTAAGTTGCTCCAAAATCAGTCGGGTTAAGACTCAAATGTGTGGAAATACATATATATTTACGTATACTTAATAAGAACTCGATTAAAGATGATGAAATTTTTGCAAAAAAATCCATATAACGCATTGTTATGAATAGCGTACTCATACCACATTACTTTCGACAATCTTGAAAATTTGAACAAAAATTAAGTTGCTCCAAAATCAGTCGGGTTAAGACTCAAATGTGTGGAAATACATATATATTTACGTATACTTAATAAGAACTCGATTAAAGATGATGAAATTTTTGCAAAAAAATCCATATAACGCATTGTTATGAGTAGCGTACTCATACCACATTGCTTTCGACAATCTTGAAAATTTGAACAAAAATTAAGTTGCCCCAAAATCAGTCGGGTTAAGACTCAAATGTGTGGAAATACATATATATTCACGTGAACAAAATAAGAACTCGATCAAAGATGATGAAATTTTTGCAAAAAAATCTATATAACGCATTGTTATGAGTAGCGTACTCATACCACATTGCTTTCGACAATCTTGAAAATTTGAACAAAAATTAAGTTGCTTCAAAATCAGTCGGGTTAAGACTCAAATGTGTGGAAATACATATATATTTACGTATACTTAATAAGAACTCGATTAAAGATGATGAAATTTTTGCAAAAAAGTCCATATAACGCATTGTTATGAGAAGCGTACTCATACCACATTGCTTTCGACAATCTGGAAAATTTGAACAAAAATTAAGTTGCTCCAAAATCGTTCGGGTTAAGACTCAAATGTGTGGAAATACATATATATTTACGTATACTTAATAAAAACTCGATTAAAGATAATGAAATTTTTGCAAAAAAATTCATATGACGCATAGTTATGAGTAGCGTATTCGTACCACATTGCTTTCGACAATCTGGAAAATTTGAACAAAAATGAAGTTGCTCCAAAATCAGTCGGGTTAAGACTCAAATGTGTGGAAATAAATATATATTCACGTGAACAAAATAAGAACTCGATTAAAGATGATGAAATTTTTGTAAAAAAATCCATATAACGCATTGTTGTGAGTAGCGTACTCATACCACATTGCTTTCGACAATCTTGAAAATTTGAACATAAATTAAGTTGCTCCAAAATCGGTCGGGTTTAGACTCAAATGTGTGGAAATACATATATATTCACATGAACAAAATAAGAACTCGATTAAAGATGATGAAATATTTGCAAAAAAAATCCATATAACGCATTGTTATGAGTAGCGTACTCATACCACATTGCTTTCGACAATCTTGAAAATTTGAACAAAAATTAAGTTGCTCCAAAATCAGTCGGGTTAAGACTCAAATGTGTGGAAATACATATATATTCACGTGAACAAAATAAGAACTCGATTAAAGATGATGAAATTTTTGCAAAAAAATCCATATAACGCATTGTTGTGAATAGCGTACTCATACCACATTGCTTTCGACAATCTTCAAAATTTGAACAAAAATTAAGTTGCTCCAAAATCAGTCGGGTTAAGACTCAAATGTGTGGAAATACATATATATTCACGTGAACAAAATAAGAACTCGATTAAAGATGATGAAATTTTTGCCAAAAAATCCATATAACGCATTGTTGTGAGTAGCGTACTTATACCACATTGCTTTCGACAATCTTGAAAATTTGAACAAAAATTAAGTTGCTCTAAAATCGGTCGGGTTCAGACTCAAATGTGTGGAAATGCATATATATTCACGTGAACAAAATAATAACTCGATCAAAGATGATGAAATTTTTGTAAAAAAATCCATATAACGCATTGTTATGAGTAGCGTACTCATACGACATTGCTTTCGACAATCTTGAAAATTTGAACAAAAATGAAGTTGCTCCAAAATCAGTCGGGTTAAGACTCAAATGTGTGGAAATACATATATATTCACGTGAACAAAATAAGAACTCGATTAAAGATGATGAAATTTTTGCAAAAAAATCCATATAACGCATTATTGTGAATAGCGTACTCATACCACATTGCTTTCGACAATCTTGAAAATTTGAACAAAAATTAAGTTGCTCCAAAATCAGTCGGGTTAAGACTCAAATGTGTGGAAATACATATATATTTACGTATACTTAATAAGAACTCGATTAAAGATGATGAAATTTTTGCAAAAAAATCCATATAACGCATTGTTATGAGTAGCGTACTCATACCACATTGCTTTCGACAATCTTGAAAATTTGAACAAAAATTAAGTTGCCCCAAAATCAGTCGGGTTAAGACTCAAATGTGTGGAAATACATATATATTCACGTGAACAAAATAAGAACTCGATCAAAGATGATGAAATTTTTGCAAAAAAATTCATATAACGCATTGTTATGAGTAGCGTACTCATACCACATTGCTTTCGACAATCTTGAAAATTTGAACAAAAATTAAGTTGCTTCAAAATCAGTCGGGTTAAGACTCAAATGTTTGGAAATACATATATATTTACGTATACTTAATAAGAACTCGATTAAAGATGATGAAATTTTTGCAAAAAAGTCTATATAACGCATTGTTATGAGAAGCGTACTCATACCACATTGCTTTCGACAATCTGGAAAATTTGAACAAAAATTAAGTTGCTCCAAAATCGTTCGGGTTAAGACTCAAATGTGTAGAAATACATATATATTTACGTATACTTAATAAAAACTCGATTAAAGATAATGAAATTTTTGCAAAAAAATTCATATGACGCATAGTTATGAGTAGCGTATTCGTACCACATTGCTTTCGACAATCTGGAAAATTTGAACAAAAATTAAGTTGCTCCAAAATCAGTCGGGTTAAGACTCAAATGTGTGGAAATACATATATATTTACGTATACTTAATAAGAACTCGATTAAAGATAATGCAATTTTTGCGAAAAAATCCATATGACGCATTGTTATGAGTAGCGTACTCATACCACATTGCTTTCGACAATCTTGAAAATTTGAACAAAAATTAAGTTGCTTCAAAATCGGTCGGGCTTAGACTCAAATGTGTGGAAAAACATATATACTAACGTGTACCAAATAAGAACTCGATTAAAGATGATGAAATTTTTGCAAAAAAATCCATATGACGCATTGTTATGAGTAGCGTACTCATACCACATTGCTTTCGACAATCTTGAAAATTTGAACAAAAATTAAGTTGCTTCAAAATCGGTCGGGCTTAGACTCAAATGTGTGGAAATACATATATACTAACGTGTACAAAATAAGAACTCGATTAAAGATGACGAAAGTTTTGCAAAAAAATTCATATGACGCATTGTTATGAGTAGCGTACTCATACCACATTGCTTTCGACAATCTTGAAAATTTGAACAAAAATGAAGTTGCTTCAAAATCAGTCGGGTTAAGACTCAAATGTGTGGAAATACATATATATTTACGTATACTTAATAAGAACTCGATTAAAGATGATGAAATTTTTGCAAAAAAATCCATATGACACATTGTTATGAGTAGCGTACTCATACCACATTGCTTTCGACAATCTTGAAAATTTGAACAAAAATTAAGTTGCTCCAAAATCGGTCGGGTTTAGACTCAAATGTGTGGAAATACATATATATTCACGTGAACAAAATAAGAACTCGATTAAAGATGATGAAATTTTTGCAAAAAAATCCATATAACGCATTGTTATGAGTAGCGTACTCATACCACATTGCTTTCGACAATCTTGAAAATTTGAACAAAAATTAAGTTGCTCCAAACTCGGTCGGGTTTAGACTCAAATGTGTGGAAATACATATATATTCACGTGAACAAAATAAGAACTCGATTAAAGATGATGAAATTTTTGCAAAAAAATCCATATGACGCATTGTTATGAGTAGCGTACTCATACCACATTGCTTTCGACAATCTTGAAAATTTGAACATAAATTAAGTTGCTTCAAAGTCGGTCGGGCTTAGACTCAAATGTGTGGAAATACATATATACTAACGTGTACAAAATAAGAACTCGATTAAAGATGATGAAAGTTTTGCAAAAAAATTCATATGACGCATAGTTATGAGTAGCGTATTCATACCACATTGCTTTCGACAATCTGGAAAATTTGAACAAAAATTAAGTTGCTCCAAAATCGTTCGGGTTAAGACACAAATGTGTGGAAATACATATATATTTACGTATACTTAATAAAAACTCGATTCAGGATAATGAAATTTTTGCAAAAAAATTCATATGACGCATAGTTATGAGTAGCGTATTCATACCACATTGCTTTCGACAATCTAGAAAATTTGAACAAAAATTAGGTTGCTCTAAAATCAGTCGGGTTAAGACTCAAATGTGTGGAAATACATATATATTTACGTATACTTAATAAGAACTCGGTTAAAGATAATGAAATTTTTGCGAAAAAATCCATATGACGCATTGTTATGAGTAGCGTACTCATACCACATTGCTTTCGACAATCTTGAAAATTTGAACAAAAATGAATTTGCTCTAAAATCGGTCGGGTTCCAACTCAAATGTGTGGACATGCATACATATTCACTTGTACAAAATAAGAACTCGATCAAAGATGATGAAATTTTTGCAAAAAAATCCATATGACCCATTGTTATGAGTAGCGTACTCATACGACATTGCTTTCGACAATCTTGAAAATTTGAACAAAAATGAAGTTTTTCCAAAATCGGTTGGGTTTAGACTCAAATGTGTGGAAATACATATATATTCACGTGAACAAAATAAGAGCTCGATTAAAGATGATGAAATTTTAGCAAAAAAATCCATATAACGCATTGTTATGAGTAGCGTACTCATACCACATTGCTTTCGACAATCTTGAAAATTTGAACAAAAATTAAGTTGCTTCAAAATCAGTCGGGTTAAGACTCAAATGTGTGGAAATACATATATATTTACGTATACTTAATAAGAACTCGATTAAAGATGATGAAATTTTTGCAAAAAAATCCATATAACGCATTGTTATGAGTAGCGTACTCATACCACATTGCTTTCGACAATCTTGAAAATTTGAACAAAAATTAAGTTGCTCCAAAATCAGTCGGGTTAAGACTCAAATGTGTGGAAATACATATATATTCACGTGAACAAAATAAGAACTCGATCAAAGATGATGAAATTTTTGCAAAAAAATCCATATAACGCATTGTTATGAGTAGCGTACTCATACCACATTGCTTTCGACAATCTTGAAAATTTAAACAAAATTAAGTTGCTCCAAAATCAGTCAGGTTAAGACTCAAATGTGTGGAAATACATATATATTCACGTGAACAAAATAAGAACTCGATTAAAGATGATGAAATTTTTGCAAAAAAATCCATATAACGCATTGTTGTGAGTAGCGTACTCATACCACATTGCTTTCGACAATCTTGAAAATTTTAACAAAAATGAAGTTGCTCCAAAATCAGTCGGGTTAAGACTCAAATGTGTGGAAATACATATATATTCACGTGAACAAATTAAGAACTCGATTAAAGATGATGAAATTTTTGCAAAAAATCCATATAACGCATTGTTGTGAGTAGCGTACTCATACGACATTGCTTTCGACAATCTTGAAAATTTGAACAAAAATGGAGTTGCTCCAAAATCGGTCGGGTTTAGACTCAAATGTGTGGAAATACATATATATTCACGATAACATAATAAGAACTCGATTAAAGATGATGAAATATTTGCAAAAAAATCCATATAACGCATTGTTATGAGTAGCGTACTCATACCACATTGCTTTCGACAATCTTAAAAATTTGAACAAAAATTAAGTTGCTCCAAAATCAGTCGGGTTAAGACTCAAATGTGTGGAAATACATATATATTCACGTGAACAAATTAAGAACTCGATTAAAGATGATGAAATTTTTGCAAAAAAATCCATATAACGCATTGTTGTGAGTAGCGTACTCATACCACATTGCTTTCGACAATCTTGAAAATTTGAACAAAAATTAAGTTGCTCCAAAATCAGTCGGGTTAAGACTCAAATGTGTGGAAATACATATATATTCCGGTGATCAAAATAAGAACTCGATTAAAGATGATGAAATTTTTGCAAAAAAATCCATATAACGCAATGTTGTGAGTAGCGTACTCATACCACATTGCTTTCGACAATCTTGAAAATTTGAACAAAAATTAAGTTGCTCCAAAATCGGTCGGGTTTAGACTCGAATGTGTGGAAATACATATATATTCACATGAACAAAATAAGAACTCGATTAAAGATGATGAAATATTTGCAAAAAAATCCATATAACGCATTGTTATGAGTAGCGTACTCATACCACATTGCTTTCGACAATCTTGAAAATTTGAACAAAAATTAAGTTGCTCCATAATCAGTCGGGTTAAGACTCAAATGTGTGGAAATACATATATATTCACGTGAACAAAATAAGAACTCGATTAAAGATGATGAAATTTTTGCAAAAAAATCCATATAACGCATTGTTGTGAGTAGCGTACTCATACCACATTGCTTTTGACAATCTTCAAAATTTGAACAAAAATTAAGTTGCTCCAAAATCAGTCGGGTTAAGACTCAAATGTGTGGAAATACATATATATTCACGTGAACAAAATAAGAACTCGATTAAAGATGATGAAATTTTTGCCAAAAAATCCATATAACGCATTGTTGTGAGTAGCGTACTTATACCACATTGCTTTCGACAATCTTGAAAATTTGAACAAAAATTAAGTTGCTCTAAAATCGGTCGGGTTCAGACTCAAATGTGTGGAAATACATATATATTCACGTGAACAAAATAAGAACTCGATCAAAGATGATGAAATTTTTGCAAAAAAATCCATATAACGCATTGTTATGAGTAGCGTACTCATACGATAATGCTTTCGACAATCTTGAAAATTTGAACAAAAATGAAGTTGCTCCAAAATCAGTCGGGTTAAGCCTCAAATGTGTGGAAATACATATGTATATATTCACGTGAACAAAATAAGAACTCGATTAAAGATGATGAAATTTTTGCAAAAAAATCCATATAACGCATTGTTGTGAATAGCGTACTCATACCACATTGCTTTCGACAATCTTGAAAATTTGAACAAAAATTAAGATGCTTCAAAATCAGTCGGGTTAAGACTCAAATGTGTGGAAATACATATATTTTTACGTATACTTAATAAGAACTCGATTAAAGATGATGAAATTTTTGCAAAAAAATCCATATAACGCATTGTTATGAATAGCGTACTCATACCACATTGCTTTCGACAATCTTGAAAGTTTGAACAAAAATTAAGATGCTTCAAAATCAGTCGGGTTAAGACTCAAATCCGTTGAAATACATATATATTTACGTATACTTAATAAGAACTCGATTAAAGATGATGAAATTTTTGCAAAAAAATCCATATAACGCATTGTTATGAATAGCGTACTCATACCACATTGCTTTCGACAATCTTGAAAATTTGAACAAAAATGAAGTTGCTCCAAAATCGGTCGGGTTTAGACTCAAATGTGTGGAAATACATATATATTCACGTGTACAAAATAAGAACTCGATCAAAGATGATGAAATTTTTGCTAAAAAATTCATATGACGCATTGTTTTGAGTTGCGTACTCATACCACATTGCTTTCGACAATCTTGAAAATTTGAACAAAAATTAAGTTGCTCCAAAGTCAGTCGGGTTAAGACTCAAATGTGTGGAAATACATATATATTCACTTGTACAAAATAAGAACTCGATCAAAGATGATGAAATTTTTGCAAAACAATCCATATGACGCATTGTTATGAGTAGCGTACTCATACAATCTTGAAAATTTGAACAAAAATGAAGTTGCTCCAAAATCGGTCGGGTTTAGACTCAAATGTGTGGAAATATATATATATTCACGTGAACAAAATAATAACTCGATTAAAGATGATGAAATTTTTGCAAAAAAATCCATATAACGCATTGTTATGAGTAGCGTACTCATAACATCTTGAAAATTTGAACAAAAATGAAGTTGCTCCAAAATCGGTCGGGTTCAGACTCAAATGTGTGGAAATACATATAAATTCACGTGTACAAAATAAGAACTCGATCAAAGATGATGAAATTTTTGCTAAAAAATTCATATGACGCATTGTTATGAGTTGCGCACTCATACCACATTGGTTTCGAGAATGTTGAAAATTTGAACATAAATTAAGTTGCTCCAAAATCGGTCGGGTTTAGATTCAAATGTGTGCAAATACATATATATTTAAGTATAGAAAATAAGAACTCGATTAAAGACGATGAAATTTTTGCAATAAAATCCATATGACACATTGTTATGAGTAGCGTACTCATACCACATTGCTTTCGACAATCTTGAAAATTTGAACAAAAATTAAGTTGCTTCAAAATCAGTCGGGTTCAGACTCAAATGTGTGGAAATACATATATATTCACGTATACAAAATAAGAACTCGATCAAAGATGATGAAATTTTTGCTAAAAAATTCATATGACGCATTGTTATGAGTTGCGCACTCATACCTCATTGCTTTCGAGAATGTTGAAAATTTGAACATAATTTAAGTTGCTCCAAAATCGGTCGGGTTTAGATTCAAATGTGTGCAAATACATATATATTTAAGTATAGAAAATAAGAACTCGATTAAAGATGATGAAATTTTTGCTAAAAAATTCATATGACGCATTGTTATGAGTTGCGTACTCATACCACATTGCTTTCGACAATCTTGAAAATTTGAACAAAGATTAAGTTGCTCCAAAATCAGTCGGGCTAAGACTCAAATGTGTGGAAATACATATATATTCACGTGAACAAAATAAGAACTCGATTAAAGATGATGAAATTTTTGCAAAAAAATCCATATGACGCATTGTTATGAGTAGCGTACTCATACCACATTGCTTTCGACAATCTTGAAAATTTGAACAAAAATGAAGTTGCTCCAAAATTGGTCGGGTTTAGACTCAAATGTGTGGAAATACATATATATTCACGTGAACAAAATAAGAACTCGATTAAAGATGATGAAATATTTGCCAAAAAATCCATATAACGCATTGTTATGAGTAGCGTACTCATACCACATTGCTTTCGACAATCTTGAAAATTTGAACAAAAATGAAGTTGCTCTAAAATCAGTCGGGTTAAGACTCAAATGTGTGGAAATACATATATATTCACTTGTACAAAATAAGAACTCGATTAAAGATGATGAAATTTTTGCAAAAAAATCCATATGACGCATTGTTATGAGTAGCGTACTCATACCACATTGCTTTCGACAATCTTGAAAATTTGAACAAAGATTAAGTTGCTCCAAAATCAGTCGGGCTAAGACTCAAATGTGTGGAAATACATATATATTCACGTGAACAAAATAAGAACTCGATTAAAGATGATGAAATTTTTGCAAAAAAATCCATATGACGCATTGTTATGAGTAGCGTACTCATACCACATTGCTTTCGACAATCTTGAAAATTTGAACAAAATTGAAGTTGCTCCAAAATCGGTCGGGTGTAGACTCAAATGAGTGGAAATACATACATATTCACTTGTACACAATAAGACGCATTGTTATGAGTGGCGCACTCATACCACATTGCTTTCGAGAATGTTGAAAATTTGAACATAAATTAAGTTGCTCCAAAATCGGTCGGGTTTAGATTCAAATGTGTGCAAATACATATATATTTATGTATAGAAAATAAGAACTCGATTAAAGATGATGAAATTTTTGCAAAAAAATCCATATGACACATTGTTATGAGTAGCGTACTCATACAATCTTGAAAATTTGAACAAAAATGAAGTTGCTCCAAAATCGGTCGGGTTTAGACTCAAATGTGTGGAAATACATATATATTCACGTGAACAAAATAAGAACTCGATTAAAGATGATGAAATTTTTGCAAAAAAATCCATATGACGCATTGTTATGATTAGCGTACTCATACCACATTGCTTTCGACAATCTTGAAAATTTGAACAAAAATTAAGTTGCTCCAAAATCGGTCGGGTTTAGACTCAAATGTGTGGAAATACATATACATATATTCACGTGAACAAAATAAGAACTCGATTAAAGATGATGAAATATTTGCCAAAAAATCCATATAACGCATTGTTATGAGTAGCGTACTCATACCACATTGCTTTCGACAATCTTGAAAATTTGAACAAAAATTAAGTTGCTCCAAAATCAGTCGGGTTAAGACTCAAATGTGTGGAAATACATATATATTCACTTGTACAAAATAAGAACTCTATCAAAGATGATGAAATTTTTGCAAAAAAATCCATATGACTCATTGTTATGAGTAGCGTACTCATACAATCTTGAAAATTTGAACAAAAATGAAGTTGCTTCAAAATCGGTCGGGTTTAGACTCAAATGTGGGGAAATACATATATATTCACGTGTACAAAATAAGAACTCGATCAAAGATGATGAAATTTTTGCTAAAAAATTCATATGACGCATTGTTATGAGTTGCGTACTCATACCACATTGCTTTCGACAATCTTGAAAATTTTAACAAAGATTAAGTTGCTCAAAAATCAGTCGGGTTAAGACTCAAATGTGTGGAAATACATATATATTCACGTGAACAAAATAAGAACTCGATCAAAGATGATGAAATTTTTGGAAAAAAATCCATATAACGCATTGTTATGAGTAGCGTACTCATACCACATTGCTTTCGACAATCTTGAAAATTTGAACAAAAATGAAGTTGCTCCAAAATTGGTCGGGTTTAGACTCAAATGTGTGGAAATAAATATATGTATATTCACGTGAACAAAATAAGAACTCGATTAAAGATGATGAAATATTTGCCAAAAAATCCATATGACGCATTGTTATGAGTAGCGTACTCATACCACATTGCTTACCGACAATCTTGAAAATTTGAACAAAAATTAAGTTGCTCCAAAATCAGTCGGGTTAAGACTCAAATGTGTGGAAATACATATATATTCACTTGTACAAAATAAGAACTCGATCAAAGCTGATGAAATTTTTGCAAAAAAATCCATATGACCCATTGTTATGAGTAGCGTACTCATACAATCTTGAAAATTTAAACAAAAATGAAGTTGCTCCAAAATCGGTCGGGTTCAGCCTCAAATATGTGGAAATACATACATATTCACTTGTACACAATAAGACGCATTGTTATGAGTGGCGCACTCATACCACATTGCTTACCGACAATCTTGAAAATTTGAACAAAAATTAAGTTGCTCCAAAATCAGTCGGGTTAAGACTCAAATGTGTGGAAATACATATATATTCACTTGTACAAAATAAGAACTCGATCAAAGCTGATGAAATTTTTGCAAAAAAATCCATATGACCCATTGTTATGAGTAGCGTACTCATACAATCTTGAAAATTTGAACAAAAATGAAGTTGCTCCAAAATCGGTCGGGTTCAGCCTCAAATATGTGGAAATACATACATATTCACTTGTACACAATAAGACGCATTGTTATGAGTAGCGTACTCATACCACATTGCTTTCGACAATCTTGAAAATTTGAACAAAAATTAAGTTGCTCCAAACTCGGTCGGGTTTAGACTCAAATGTGTGGAAATACATATATATTCACGTGAACAAAATAAGAACTCGATTAAAGATGATGAAAATTTTGCAAAAAAATCCATATGACGCATTGTTATGAGTAGCGTACTCATACCACATTGCTTTCGACAATCTTGAAAATTTGAACAAAAATTAAGTTGCTTCAAAATCGGTCGGGTTTAGACTCAAATGTGTGGAAATACATATGTATATACTAACGTGTACAAAATAAGAACTCGATTAAAGATGATGAAAGTTTTGCAAAAAAAATTCATATGACGCATAGTTATGAGTAGCGTATTCATATCACATTGCTTTCGACAATCTGGAAAATTTGAACAAAAATTAAGTTGCTCCAAAATCGTTCGGGTTAAGACTCAAATGTGTGGAAATACATATATATTTACGTATACTGAATAAAAACTCGATTAAAGATAATGAAATTTTTGCAAAAAAATTCATATGACGCATAGTTATGAGTAGCGTATTCGTACCACATTGCTTTCGACAATCTGGAAAATTTGAACAAAAATTAAGTTGCTCCAGAATCAGTCGGGTTAAGACTCAAATGTGTGGAAATACATATATATTTACGTATACTTAATAAGAACTCGATTAAAGATAATGAAATTTTTGCGAAAAAATCCATATGACGCATTGTTATGAGTAGCGTACTCATACCACATTGCTTTCGACAATCTTGAAAATTTGAACAAAAATGAAGTTGCTCCAAAATCGGTTGGGTTTAGACTCAAATGTGTGGAAATACATATATATTCACATGAAAAAAATTAGAACTCGATTAAAGATGATGAAATATTTGCAAAAAAATCCATATAACGCATTGTTATGAGTAGCGTACTCATACCACATTGCTTTCGACAATCTTGAAAATTTGAACAAAAATTAAGTTGCTTCAAAATCGGTCGGGCTTAGACTCAAATGTGTGGATATACATATATACTAACGTGTACAAAATAAGAACTCGATTAAAGATGTTGAAAGTTTTGCAAAAAAAATGCATATGACGCATAGTTATGAGTAGCGTATTCATACCACATTGCTTTCGACAATCTGGAAAATTTGAACAAAAATTAAGTTGCTCCAAAATCGTTCGGGTTAAGACTCAAATGTGTGGAAATACATATATATTTACGTATACTTAATAAAAACTCGATTAAAGATAATGAAATTTTTGCAAAAAATTCATATGACGCATAGTTATGAGTAGCGTATTCGTACCACATTGCTTTCGACAATCTGGAATATTTGAACAAAAATTAAGTTGCCCCAAAATCAGTCGGGTTGAGACTCAAATGTGTGGAAATACATATATATTTACGTATACTTAATAAGAACTCGATTAAAGATAATGAAATTTTTGCGAAAAAATCCATATGACGCATTGTTATGAGTAGCGTACTCATACCACATTGCTTTCGACAATCTTGAAAATTTGAACAAAAATTAAGTTGCTTCAAAATCGGTCGGGCTTAGACTCAAATGTGTGGAAAAACATATATACTAACGTGTACAAAATAAGAACTCGATTAAAGATGATGAAATTTTTGCAAAAAAATCCATATGACGCATTGTTATGAGTAGCGTACTCATACCACATTGCTTTCGACAATCTTGAAAATTTGAACAAAAATTAAGTTGCTTCAAAATCGGTCGGGCTGAGACTCAAATGTGTGGAAATACATATATACTAACGTGTACAAAATAAGAACTCGATTAAAGATGACGAAAGTTTTGCAAAAAAATTCATATGACGCATAGTTATGAGTAGCGTACTCATACCACATTGCTTTCGACAATCTTGAAAATTTGAACAAAAATGAAGTTGCTTCAAAATCAGTCGGGTTAAGACTCAAATGTGTGAAAATACATATATATTTACGTATACTTAATAAGAACTCGATTAAAGATGATGAAATTTTTGCAAAAAAATCCATATGACACATTGTTATGAGTAGCGTACTCATACCACATTGCTTTCGACAATCTTGAAAATTTGAACAAAAATTAAGTTGCTCCAAACTCGGTCGGGTTTAGACTCAAATGTGTGGAAATACATATATATTCACGTGAACAAAATAAGAACTCGATTAAAGATGATGAAATTTTTGCAAAAAAATCCATATAACGCATTGTTATGAGTAGCGTACTCATACCACATTGCTTTCGACAATCTTGAAAATTTGAACAAAAATTAAGTTGGTCCAAACTCGGTCGGGTTTAGACTCAAATGTGTGGAAATACATATATATTCACGTGAACAAAATAAGAACTCGATTAAAGATGATGAAATTTTTGCAAAAAAATCCATATGACGCATTGTTATGAGTAGCGTACTCATACCACATTGCTTTCGACAATCTTGAAAATTTGAACATAAATTAAGTTGCTTCAATATCGGTCGGGCTTAGACTCAAATGTGTGGAAATACATATATACTAACGTGTACAAAATAAGAACTCGATTAAAGATGATGAAAGTTTTGCAAAAAAATTCATATGACGCATAGTTATGAGTAGCGTATTCATACCACATTGCTTTCGACAATCTGGAAAATTTGAACAAAAATTAAGTTGCTCCAAAATCGTTCGGGTTAAGACACAAATGTGTGGAAATACATATATATTTACGTATACTTAATAAAAACTCGATTAAGGATAATGAAATTTTTGCAAAAAAATTCATATGACGCATAGTTATAAGTAGCGTATTCATACCACATTGCTTTCGACAATCTGGAAAATTTGAACAAAAATTAGGTTGCTCCAAAATCAGTCGGGTTAAGACTCAAATGTGTGGAAATACATGTATATTTACGTATACTTAATAAGAACTCGATTAAAGATAATGAAATTTTTGCGAAAAAATCCATATGACGCATTGTTATGAGTAGCGTACTCATACCACATTGCTTTCGACAATCTTGAAAATTTGAACAAAAATGAATTTGCTCTAAAATCGGTCGGGTTCCAACTCAAATGTGTGGACATGCATACATATTCACTTGTACAAAATAAGAACTCGATCAAAGATGATGAAATTTTTGCAAAAAAATCCATATGACCCATTGTTATGAGCAGCGTACTCATACGACATTGCTTTCGACAATCTTGAAAATTTGAACAAAAATGAAGTTGCTCCAAAATCGGTTGGGTTTAGACTCAAATGTGTGGAAATACATATATATTCACGTGAACAAAATAAGAGCTCGATTAAAGATGATGAAATTTTTGCAAAAAAATCCATATAACGCATTGTTATGAGCAGCGTACTCATACGACATTGCTTTCGACAATCTTGAAAATTTGAACAAAAATGGAGTTGCTCCAAAATCGGTCGGGTTTAGACTCAAATGTGTGGAAATACATATATATTCACGATAACATAATAAGAACTCGATTAAAGATGATGAAATATTTGCAAAAAAATCCATATAACGCATTGTTGTGAGTAGCGTACTCATACAACATTGCTTTCGACAATCTTGAAAATTTTAACAAAAATTAAGTTGCTCTAAAATCGGTCGGGTTCAGACTCAAATGTGTGGAAATGCATATATATTCACGTGAACAAAATAAGAACTCGATCAAAGATGATGAAATTTTTGCAAAAAAATCCATATAACGCATTGTTATGAGTAGCGTACTCATACGACATTGCTTTCGACAATCTTGAAAATTTGAACAAAAATGAAGTTGCTCCAAAATCAGTCGGGTTAAGACTCAAATGTGTGGAAATACATATATATTCACGTGAACAAAATAAGAACTCGATTAAAGATGATGAAATTTTTGCAAAAAAATCCATATAACGCATTGTTGTGAGTAGCGTACTCATACCACATTGCTTTTGACAATATTGTAAATTTGAACAAAAATTAAGTTGCTCCAAAATCAGTCGGGTTAAGACTCAAATGTGTGGAAATACATATATATTCACGTGAACAGAATAAGAACTCGATTAAAGATGATGAAATTTTTGCAAAAAAATCCATATAACGAATTGTTGTGAGTAGCGTACTCATACCACATTGCTTTCGACAATCTTGAAAATTTGAACAAAAATTAAGTTGCTCCAAAATCAGTCGGGTTAAGACTCAAATGTGTGGAAATACATATATATTCACGTGAACAAAATAAGAACTCGATTAAAGATGATGAAATTTTTGCAAAAAAATCCATATAACGCATTGTTGTGAGTAGCGTACTCATACCACATTGCTTTTGACAATATTGTAAATTTGAACAAAAATTATGTTGCTCCAAAATCAGTTGGGATAAGACTCAAATGTGTGGAAATACATATATATTCACGTGAACAAAATAAGAACTCGATTAAAGTTGATGAAATTTTTGCAAAAAAATCCATATAACGCATTGTTGTGAGTAGCGTACTCATACCACATTGCTTTCGACAATCTTGAAAATTTTAACAAAAATTAAGTTGCTCTAAAATCGGTCGGGTTCAGACTCAAATGTGTGGAAATACATATATATTCACGTGAACAAAATAAGAACTCGATCAAAGATGATGAAATTTTTGCAAAAAAATCCATATAACGCATTGTTATGAGTAGCGTACTCATACGACATTGCTTTCGACAATCTTGAAAATTTGAACAAAAATGAAGTTGCTCCAAAATCAGTCGGGTTAAGACTCAAATGTGTGGAAATACATATATATTCACGTGAACAAAATAAGAACTCGATTAAAGATGATGAAATATTTGCAAAAAAAATCCATATAACGCATTGTTATGAGTAGCGTACTCATACCACATTGCTTTCGACAATCTTGAAAATTTGAACAAAAATTAAGTTGCTCCAAAATCAGTCGGGTTAAGACTCAAATGTGTGGAAATACATATATATTCACGTGAACAAAATAAGAACTCGATTAAAGATGATGAAATTTTTGCAAAAAAATCCATATAACGCATTGTTGTGAGTAGCGTACTCATACCATATTGCTTTCGACAATCTTCAAAATTTGAACAAAAATTAAGTTGCTCCAAAATCAGTCGGGTTAAGACTCAAATGTGTGGAAATACATATATATTCACGTGAACAAAATAAGAACTCGATTAAAGATGATGAAATTTTTGCCAAAAAATCCATATAACGCATTGTTGTGAGTAGCGTACTTATACCACATTGCTTTCGACAATCTTGAAAATTTGAACAAAAATTAAGTTGCTCTAAAATCGGTCGGGTTCAGACTCAAATGTGTGGAAATGCATATATATTCACGTGAACAAAATAATAACTCGATCAAAGATGATGAAATTTTTGCAAAAAAATCCATATAACGCAGTGTTATGAGTAGCGTACTCATACGACATTGCTTTCGACAATCTTGAAAATTTGAACAAAAATGAAGTTGCTCCAAAATCAGTCGGGTTAAGACTCAAATGTGTGGAAATACATATATGTATATTCACGTGAACAAAATAAGAACTCGATTAAAGATGATGAAATTTTTGCAAAAAAATCCATATAACGCATTGTTGTGAATAGCGTACTCATACCACATTGCTTTCGACAATCTTGAAAATTTGAACAAAAATTAAGTTGCTCCAAAATCAGTCGGGTTAAGACTCAAATGTGTGGAAATACATATATATTTACGTATACTTAATAAGAACTCGATTAAAGATGATGAAATTTTTGCAAAAAAATCCATATAACGCATTGTTATGAATAGCGTACTCATACCACATTACTTTCGACAATCTTGAAAATTTGAACAAAAATTAAGTTGCTCCAAAATCAGTCGGGTTAAGACTCAAATGTGTGGAAATACATATATATTTACGTATACTTAATAAGAACTCGATTAAAGATGATGAAATTTTTGCAAAAAAATCCATATAACGCATTGTTATGAGTAGCGTACTCATACCACATTGCTTTCGACAATCTTGAAAATTTGAACAAAAATTAAGTTGCCCCAAAATCAGTCGGGTTAAGACTCAAATGTGTGGAAATACATATATATTCACGTGAACAAAATAAGAACTCGATCAAAGATGATGAAATTTTTGCAAAAAAATCTATATAACGCATTGTTATGAGTAGCGTACTCATACCACATTGCTTTCGACAATCTTGAAAATTTGAACAAAAATTAAGTTGCTTCAAAATCAGTCGGGTTAAGACTCAAATGTGTGGAAATACATATATATTTACGTATACTTAATAAGAACTCGATTAAAGATGATGAAATTTTTGCAAAAAAGTCCATATAACGCATTGTTATGAGAAGCGTACTCATACCACATTGCTTTCGACAATCTGGAAAATTTGAACAAAAATTAAGTTGCTCCAAAATCGTTCGGGTTAAGACTCAAATGTGTGGAAATACATATATATTTACGTATACTTAATAAAAACTCGATTAAAGATAATGAAATTTTTGCAAAAAAATTCATATGACGCATAGTTATGAGTAGCGTATTCGTACCACATTGCTTTCGACAATCTGGAAAATTTGAACAAAAATGAAGTTGCTCCAAAATCAGTCGGGTTAAGACTCAAATGTGTGGAAATACATATATATTCACGTGAACAAAATAAGAACTCGATTAAAGATGATGAAATTTTTGTAAAAAAATCCATATAACGCATTGTTGTGAGTAGCGTACTCATACCACATTGCTTTCGACAATCTTGAAAATTTGAACAAAAATTAAGTTGCTCCAAAATCGGTCGGGTTTAGACTCAAATGTGTGGAAATACATATATATTCACATGAACAAAATAAGAACTCGATTAAAGATGATGAAATATTTGCAAAAAAAATCCATATAACGCATTGTTATGAGTAGCGTACTCATACCACATTGCTTTCGACAATCTTGAAAATTTGAACAAAAATTAAGTTGCTCCAAAATCAGTCGGGTTAAGACTCAAATGTGTGGAAATACATATATATTCACGTGAACAAAATAAGAACTCGATTAAAGATGATGAAATTTTTGCAAAAAAATCCATATAACGCATTGTTGTGAATAGCGTACTCATACCACATTGCTTTCGACAATCTTCAAAATTTGAACAAAAATTAAGTTGCTCCAAAATCAGTCGGGTTAAGACTCAAATGTTGTACTGTTGCCCGTACAGGCGCAAATATGCTGAAAATAAAACCGCTTCTAAAAAGTTGTTTCCATTATTATAATATGTTTTTTTTCCATCATTAGAACCATTAAGTAAGACTGCATTCTTGTAGTTCATCTCACAACCATTTTTCTTGTTCTTTGGATTCACCACACTGCAGTCGCCACAAACAGCTGGTAGGCCCACCGGCTGATCACAGCGGCCTACTTATCCGCCTGATGGCATTTTTTCTTTCTTTTTCCGGTGGCAACTGTCGGCGAGTACGGTGCGAAATAAATTTAATTTTCCGTCAAAATAACTAGTAATAAATATTGCGGCGAGAATTCAGGCGTATACGTATTTACTGATCGTAGCCTATCGAACGAATCGGATGAAAGTTCGCGAAATTAAACATTTGACTCGGGCATTAAAAGCTAAAGTTAACCGTAGTGCGTACTATTTTTGGAGATTTGTGACCTCTTCGAGCGTTCCGAGTTCCCCAACGCGTGAGCGGAAATACAATTTGGCACCAGCAGGCACGTGGCAACACGCAAGGACTTGCCAGTGTCCGCCCACCATCTCCTCAAAAATAATCGAGCCTCAAGTGACCAATAGAACCCTCCACGCAACCTGCCATCAAGACGGATTAAGCCCGCAGTCACCGATAATCAGCAATCTTTTAATTAGCCGACAGGAACCATCCCCGGATCTACAACTCCGCTGCAGGAGTGAGAAATCTCTCACCGAATGTAGTATATACATAAAATATGCATACACCGGAATTAGACAATTCCAAACCAGACATTATATTGTATAATATGTTAGAATGGCGATGAAACTTCCTGTGAATTGTAAATAAGTAAAATTTCATGAATTTACTGTTAAAACTGAACTACTAGGGTTAAAGTAGGTTAAACTACAACTAGGTCCTAGCTTCGCAAATCTAAAACATCAACCTTTTGATCTCTATAATGCTACCTAAATATCCTATACTCAAATAAAAATAAGTTATAAAAGAGGTTAGAAAAGTGCTAACAATTATAAGTAGGGCAAGTTGTGTTAAGTGAAATAATGGCTTATCTTAAAAGTAACTTAAACGTTAAAATTTATTTCTACTTGTAACTACTTTTAAAATGCTTCCACCTCAAAGCTAAATTAAGTAAATAAGTAAATCATTTTAACTAATTCATATATCAATCAAAATTACATTGATTTCATCTACACACCCACCTTTCTTTGTCTAACGTCTTAACATACATTACATATATTTAGCATGTAGTGATATATGTTGGTATGTACATATGTGCCCTCCAACTGAATTTGCACTGGCTTATCAAGACAGCTGATTTATCGCAACAGTTAGTACAGTAGGCACAAGGTCGCTAAGAGCGCCACAATGATCACCATAAATCATAATTAGCATTAATGGCATTGCTTATAAGAGTTAACCACTATAGAGAGAGTAGATAACCGAATAATTCTTTGGTATTTTCTAGCCGCTCGCGATCTTTATGACCGTTTCAGATAATGCAAGTGGTTTGAATACCAACTTTCCGCTTACAAAGTTGCGCGGAGTTTTTTTTAGGTTTGGTTGCAACGACCTACATTTCTTCTTGCAACATCAAATGTTAAAATTCAATATTAACATCTGTTAATAGTTAGTTAGGAAAGTGATAGGGGAATTTACCTTGTACATAATTGCAAAAACAATTTTCAGCTCTCGCTCGGTATGCTGAGAAGGCCTTCGACGCATCGTGGGAGATTGGAGTGAAACAAAAACAAGTAAGTTAGCATCATTACTCTTATCAGTGCACTTTTACTCTTTGGTTGTAATCTCGTGATACCATATGCGTATTTACATATTTGGGTATACATACTAACCGACAAATCCATATGTACGTACGCCTATGATTTTCACACTCTCTCTCTCTATATATATTTAATTTGTTTGTTATTTAATATGAGAAAATGTATTTGCATTCGCGTGTACGTGCGTATATACACATAAGTATGTACATATGTGGGTAGATACGGATGAACGCGTGTTCTCTTTTATTTTATATATACACCTATACATTTACGAATAGACTTTTCTCTGCGGCTTGTATGTAGGTACAGTAGCACACGTGTTTGTATATACGTAGGTACGTCAGCCTATGCAATTTTTTCTACCTCCCATTGTCAGCGCTCGCGCTTAGCCCTAATGCTAATTTGACAGATCTCTCTCGCGCCTACAAACTTACCATTTACGTACATATGTATGTACATAAATAACTAATTACATACATTCATAAAAATATATTTTTCTTTCGGGTCAACGACCTCTGTGCGATCAGCTGTTGAGAGGAATCAGTTTTCTAAGATTTACATGTTAGGCCTGTATCAGAGTTAGTCAAAGAATTGGAAAGTACACTAAACTAAAGCTAAATGTTGAAAAAGTAGCTTATGAAAGGATTTATGTAAGAAAGAGAGGAAGTAAATTGTTTATTAAGAGAGAAAAAAAAAAGATAAAAAGATGTAATTATTATACAACCGAAGAATATTAAATAATAAGATATGTTTTTTTTTGATTATTTGTACGGCCATATTTCTACTTAAATTTAATTGAACCATTTCAATAAATTTGCGTTGAAATGATTTGCTGAATTTTATTCGTCATGGTCTGATTTCTAAGGGTTCTGTGAGTGGCTCTGTGGGGCTTTTAATAACACCTTTCAAGCCAATGGTCGGGATGGGTAGAGAGGCAGCCATCCATACAATGAAGCGAGCTGCTAGGCATGTTATGGGTTTGAGTCGATAGGGCCATAGTTTTGCTTTTTGTAGATCGGTTTTTTTTGTTGTTTGCTTTTAGTGTGCAAGTGAAGTACTTCTTGTTAGGGCTCTTGGCTGACTAGGAGGATTGTTTGCCCAGTGATTACGTATAGGAACCACACGAAACTGAAGCTCCGGGTATCAACGCCAGTGCACACGCCGTGGTCACTGGGCCTTGCCACAGACACTTCGTCCCTGGTTGCCATGATCATGGTATCATATGTCGGCCAAGGCGGACCCATAACAGAAAATGGCGCCCAACGTGGGGCACACGATAGGCAGGTATTTCAGTGCTTGCTTCAACTCGTGGCTCCATGATTAAGATTCCCCCCCTGGAATCGACTTGTCCGTCCGTATTGAAGAAAAATTATTTTTAAATAACTACATATAATTTTTGGAATTCAGGCCTATTAAGTTAAATACTTTAGATTCTGACCATATCATTGATTGTTGTTATTTAGTCTAGCGTTGTGTTTGGATTTCCATTATTGAAGGCGAACATTTCTTGCCGGATGTTGCGTTCCACACGGCTATATGCCTCAAGAGTGTACCGCGAGCAATTTTGGCTTTCAAGGCTATTTAAGCGTAACGCTATGCTGTATTCTTGTTGATCAGCGCTTAGTTTCACGGACCGTTGTTGTAATTAGGCTATATGCCAGTCGACTAACCTGAAGCTTAAGGCAGGTTGCAAGAGAAAAAAAAAAGGAAAAAAAAAAAAACAAAAAAAAACAAGAAACAATTTTCTGTATATCAAAGGATAAAATTTGCTCAATTTCAATTTAGAGACACCATTTTTTTCTGTTTTGTTTTAAGAAGTCGGAATATTATACTTAGCTACCAATTGAAGTATAACCGACTTTGTCGAAAATTCTACAACACTGAAGCCTGGTCTACTCCCGATGAAAGATACCGGTTGCATGCCATATAATTGAACCATCTCACAAGCCCTGGAGATCAGACCATTTAATTTTGAAGAAGAATTGTACTTTTACTGTAGTTACGAAACCTTGTAATTTATATGGAGCCGAAGTTTTTTTTTTGAAGTGCTTACGAATTCATTTTTTTCAATGTACCTAAGTGCATATACATAGGTATAAATACAATTTTTTTCTGGAAATCGAAGAAAATGATAGATAATTAAAGTAAGTTTTGTTATTCGAACTGGAATGTCATTGGCGGAAATCAGATTCTTTCTATTCGCAATTTACGCGCTTTTATATTAGTTAGCTATTCATTCAAAAATGTCCTTGCGACATAGCAACGAAAACTTGCCGCTGCAGGCCAATGCATGTACCATTTGCCGAGAAAGGTTTTTAGAGAATGATGACATTTTAGTGACCGCGTGTTCCCACCATTTCCATCGTCCGTGCCTCCTCAATTGGCTCAAAAAGAACTCCTCTTGTCCGCTATGCAGAAGTAAATGTAATAGCCGCGATTTTAGTCAGAACACTGGTGCACGAACTAGAGCTCGGGCGGCATGCCAGTCGGATCAACATGGTAGCGGAATCGGCCCAGACAACCCTATCAGGGAACCAAATGAACAACCGCCGACCGAGGGCGCAGCAAGTTTGGCCTTCCTCCATACCCAAGAAACCAACAATGGTGTCAGCGAAGAAGACAGCCGTATACGGAATATTGTAGCCGCCGTGGTGTCGGCTAGGCAAGCATCAATATTCACCAATTTAGAAAACCGTGTTTCACATTTGATAGAAGAGAGACTTGAAAATGCGATGTCCAACTTAGTAGAGCGCCTAAACATAAACCCCCAACCAACTCAACCTGTTGTTAACGAAAGTCTCAACGCGAATCCTGCGCATCAAAGCATGCCACGCAATAATTCAAGCCCCTTTTGGCAAAGGGATATACCGAACTTAGCTAATAACTCAAATCAGAATTTTGGACATCAGCTTGACCAGATACGATTTAGTGAGATTTCGAATGTGCCAAACTCAGGTAGGGTGGCCCAACTTATATCCAACTGGGACGTTAAGTTTGATGGGTCCACGAAACTCTCGGTTGATAGTTTCCTTTACCGCATCGAATGCCAAGTTCTAGATACCCTAGGGGGTAACTTTAACCTGCTATGCGAACATGTCCAAACACTGTTTTTAAATGAAGCCAAAGACTGGTACTGGCGCTATCGCCGTACAGTCAATCGGGTTACTTGGCCTTCACTTTGTCAGGCCTTGCGCACGAACTTCCAGCAGCACAAAAGTGATTTTGAAATCAAAGAAATTATCCGTAGTAGAAAGCAAGGATTAAATGAATCCTTCGATGACTTCCGAAACGCTGTAGTGAAAATTGCTGAACCCTTACACTCCCCTCTGCCTGAAACTGAACTGACCGAAATATTACAACACAACCTAAGACCCCGCGTCCGTCAGCAACTGCTATATGTGCAAATAAGTTCGTTAGCGGAACTGCGTAGACTCTGCCTCAAGGGTGAGAGCCTCGCAAACGAGATTTCCAGATCTACCAATCTCTCACCGGTTGTAAACCCACGATCACAATCGCGTCGATACGTGAATGAAATTGAATGCGACGAAAATCCTCAGCAAATTGAAATAGAGGAAATTACCAAAAAACCCCAAGAAAAATTAAAAATAGTCTGCTGGAACTGTCGGTGTGAAGGACACCGATACTTCGATTGCTTGCAAGAGAGAACTGTCTTCTGCTATGGTTGTGGCGCGATTAACACCTACCGCCCAAAATGCGAAGCTTGTAATCCGGAAAACTCGAAAACGAGCGAGGCTTACAAGCAGAAGCCTCGCCACGACATAAAACGTTAAAGGTTAAAAATTCCATCACGCCTTCTGAGGACCCCGGAGCCAATGCTTTTGTACTACCACGCATATGTTTAGATAATTCTGGTGAAACTAAACGATTTGTACATACAATTGTCCCCTACGAAGTCCGCCTGCAAAAATACAATAATATAAAAGAAAGAATATTTAATTCAGATAGGAAATTCCAAAGTAACAACCGTTCTTCGGCGCGATTGAAAAAGTTTTGGGAGAAAGTAAGGAAAAATCGTGGAAGTGTTAAGAGCGTTATTGCGAGCATAGAACACAAATCATTCGATCTGAGGCCATATGCTAAAGTTTACATTTTAGATAACATAGAATTAGGTCTCTTAGACAGCGGAGCGCAAGTTTCGTGCTTAGGTTTTTCGTTAGCCGACCAAGTTTGCAAGCAAAAGCAACTGCGTCAGCATGCCACATCTATTCGTACCGCGGACGGGAAAACACAAGTTGTTTACGGTACGGTCGATTTAAAAGTTCGCTTTGAAGAAAAGGAAGAAGTTGTTCGATTTTTTGTGATACCGAGCCTGTCTCAAAGAGTCATTCTTGGTGCAGACTTTTGGCTAAAATTTAAAATAGCGCCCCACATAATTTCAGAGGTCCAATGTATTACTAATTGTGAGGTGAATACACTTGACTTAGATTTTGAGCAGCAACGACAGTTAGCGTCAGTTAAAAATCGATTCCCTAGCTTCGAAAAAGAAGGCCTTGGGAAAACTTCCTTAATGGAATATACTATAGAACTAATTCCGAAGGTCCGTCCGATAAAGCAGCGTTACTTCCCAATATCTCCCGCCATAGAAAAATTAGTCCACGCGGAGATTGATGAGATGATTAAGTTAGGTGTAATTGAAGAAGCACCAAATAGTCCATGGTCTAGTCCGGTCGTGTTAGTCAAAAAGCCAAATAAAGTCCGTCTGTGTCTTGACTCAAGAAAGGTTAATAGTGTTACCGTTAAGGATGCTTACCCCCTCCCTCATATTGACGGCATTCTCAGTAGAATACCAAAGGCTAAGTTTATTAGTTCACTTGACCTGCGCCGAGCCTTTTGGCAAATTCCCTTAGAAGAAAGTTCTAGAGATTACACCTGTTTTACGGTCCCGAACCGTCCTCTTTACCGCTACCGCGTAATGCCCTTCGGCTTATGCAACGCTCCTCAGGCGCTTTGCCGTCTGATGGATCGCGTCATCCCACCCCAGTTAAAGAACCAAGTGTTCGTTTATTTAGACGATCTCCTGATCGTTTCCGACAGCTTCGAGACACATATGTCCGTCCTAGCTGAAGTGGCTCATTATCTAAGGAAAGCTGGCCTGACTATTAATGTAGACAAAAGCAAGTTTTGTATCAGCGAAGTGAAGTATTTAGGTTATATAGTTGGCAATGGAACCCTCAAACCCGATCCGGACAAAATTTCAGCGGTTACTGATTACCCCATACCAACAAATGTAAAGCAGTTGCGGCGGTTTCTTGGAATGGCTGGGTGGTACCGCCGATTCATAGATAACTTCGCCTCCATTACAACTCCTCTTACGAATCTACTCAAGAAATCCAAACCGTTCCACTGGAATGATGAGGCGCAGAAAGCCTTCGACACCCTTAAGCAGAAGCTGAGTACTGCACCCGTATTAGCAAGTCCAAATTATGAAAACCCATTTATTATCCAATGCGACGCCAGTAAGCTTGGTGTTGGTGCTGTGTTATCGCAGGTAAATGAGGATGGAATTGAAGTCCCGATCGCTTATTTTTCGCAAAAGTTAAACAAAGCCCAGAGCAACTACAGCGTAACTGAACTGGAGTGTCTTGCAGCAATACTCAGCCTAAAAAAGTTCAGGGCATACGTAGAAGGACAAGACTTCACGATAGTAACAGACCACGCAAGTTTACAGTGGCTCATGCGTCAGACCGACCTTTCAACCCGACTTGCGCGTTGGTCTCTGAAGTTGCAGTGTTTTAGGTTCGAAATTAAACACCGTAAAGGGTCATTTAATGTTGTACCGGATAGCCTATCTCGCCAAAATTTTGAAGAGATTTCCGAACTAGGGATCGGTCCGTTAGTTGATTTGAAATCACCCGAATTTTCGTCTGAGGGATATCAAAGATTACTAAACCACGTCCGTAAGAATGAAAACCAACTTCCTGATCTACAAATAATAGACGAGCACGTTTACAAAAGGACTGAACATCCAGATGGTAACCCTGCTCGGGAGGCCTTTAATTGGAAATTATGGATTCCAACAGCTCTAGTCCATCCGGTTATTGAAAATGCTCACTGTCCTCCTAATAAATGCCATGGAGGAGTAGCGAAGACATTGGAGCGGTTGCGTCTTAACCTTTATTGGCCAAATATGACTGTTGACGTGAAAGAATACGTGGGCCATTGCGATGTTTGTCGGCAGTGCAAGTCGCCCAACAAAACGCTACGACCTCCTATGTCCGCCCAGTATACTGTCCAACGTCCCTTTCAAAAGTTATACATTGACCTAATTGGTCCATATCCTAGATCTAAACATGGTAACATAGGCATTTTAATCATTCTCGACCATTTGACCAAGTTCCCTCTTTTGAAGGCTATTCGCAACTTTAATGCATCCACAGTCTGCTGTTTATTGAAAGAGGTGTTCACTATCTTTGGAACGCCCGAAATCGTATTAAGCGATAACGGCAAGCAATTTAAATCGCACCAGTTTAACAGTTTATTAACAGATCGAGGCATAAAACACATTTTCACCGCTCTTTATAGCCCACAAGCAAATGCCAGCGAACGGGTAAATCGCTCGATAATTGTAGGTATACGGTCTTATCTAAACAAAGACCATACGCACTGGGACAATAACCTTTCCGATATCGCAGAAGCGCTAAGAAGCTCCTACCACCAATCTATTGGGTGCACGCCATATTTTGCCCTATTCGGTCAACAAATGCTATCACACGCGCAGGAATATGAGCTGCTTCGAAAGTTAGAAACGCTTGACGACAATATCATTAGTAAGACGGATAGACTAAAACTGACACGCCAATCGATTCAGGAAAACATTAAGCTAGCCTTCGAGAATTCTGCCAAGCGGTATAACTTGAGAAGTTGTGCGAAAAATTTCTCCGTGGGAGAAAAAGTATATCGACGGAATTTTGTTCTAAGCGATGCACCAAGAAAATTCAGCGCCAAATTTGCACCCAAGTTTGTTAAAGCGAAAGTTATTGCCTTGAAAGGAAATTGCATGTACGAGTTGGAGGATATTCAAACCGGAAAGCGGGCAACTTACCATCGTAAAGACATACAAGAAGCCCGAGATGGAGCTTAGACTGCACCAACACTCTAAGCGGGGGGGTGTGTACTGTTGCCCGTACAGGCGCAAATATGCTGAAAATAAAACCGCTTCTAAAAAGTTGTTTCCATTATTATAATATGTTTTTTTTCCATCATTAGAACCATTAAGTAAGACTGCATTCTTGTAGTTCATCTCACAACCATTTTTCTTGTTCTTTGGATTCACCACACTGCAGTCGCCACAAACAGCTGGTAGGCCCACCGGCTGATCACAGCGGCCTACTTATCCGCCTGATGGCATTTTTTCTTTCTTTTTCCGGTGGCAACTGTCGGCGAGTACGGTGCGAAATAAATTTAATTTTCCGTCAAAATAACTAGTAATAAATATTGCGGCGAGAATTCAGGCGTATACGTATTTACTGATCGTAGCCTATCGAACGAATCGGATGAAAGTTCGCGAAATTAAACATTTGACTCGGGCATTAAAAGCTAAAGTTAACCGTAGTGCGTACTATTTTTGGAGATTTGTGACCTCTTCGAGCGTTCCGAGTTCCCCAACGCGTGAGCGGAAATACAATTTGGCACCAGCAGGCACGTGGCAACACGCAAGGACTTGCCAGTGTCCGCCCACCATCTCCTCAAAAATAATCGAGCCTCAAGTGACCAATAGAACCCTCCACGCAACCTGCCATCAAGACGGATTAAGCCCGCAGTCACCGATAATCAGCAATCTTTTAATTAGCCGACAGGAACCATCCCCGGATCTACAACTCCGCTGCAGGAGTGAGAAATCTCTCACCGAATGTAGTATATACATAAAATATGCATACACCGGAATTAGACAATTCCAAACCAGACATTATATTGTATAATATGTTAGAATGGCGATGAAACTTCCTGTGAATTGTAAATAAGTAAAATTTCATGAATTTACTGTTAAAACTGAACTACTAGGGTTAAAGTAGGTTAAACTACAACTAGGTCCTAGCTTCGCAAATCTAAAACATCAACCTTTTGATCTCTATAATGCTACCTAAATATCCTATACTCAAATAAAAATAAGTTATAAAAGAGGTTAGAAAAGTGCTAACAATTATAAGTAGGGCAAGTTGTGTTAAGTGAATTAATGGCTTATCTTAAAAGTAACTTAAACGTTAAAATTTATTTCTACTTGTAACTACTTTTAAAATGCTTCCACCTCAAAGCTAAATTAAGTAAATAAGTAAATCATTTTAACTAATTCATATATCAATCAAAATTACATTGATTTCATCTACACACCCACCTTTCTTTGTCTAACGTCTTAACATACATTACATATATTTAGCATGTAGTGATATATGTTGGTATGTACATATGTGCCCTCCAACTGAATTTGCACTGGCTTATCAAGACAGCTGATTTATCGCAACAGTTAGTACAGTAGGCACAAGGTCGCTAAGAGCGCCACAATGATCACCATAAATCATAATTAGCATTAATGGCATTGCTTATAAGAGTTAACCACTATAGAGAGAGTAGATAACCGAATAATTCTTTGGTATTTTCTAGCCGCTCGCGATCTTTATGACCGTTTCAGATAATGCAAGTGGTTTGAATACCAACTTTCCGCTTACAAAGTTGCGCGGAGTTTTTTTTAGGTTTGGTTGCAACGACCTACATTTCTTCTTGCAACATCAAATGTTAAAATTCAATATTAACATCTGTTAATAGTTAGTTAGGAAAGTGATAGGGGAATTTACCTTGTACATAATTGCAAAAACAATTTTCAGCTCTCGCTCGGTATGCTGAGAAGGCCTTCGACGCATCGTGGGAGATTGGAGTGAAACAAAAACAAGTAAGTTAGCATCATTACTCTTATCAGTGCACTTTTACTCTTTGGTTGTAATCTCGTGATACCATATGCGTATTTACATATTTGGGTATACATACTAACCGACAAATCCATATGTACGTACGCCTATGATTTTCACACTCTCTCTCTCTATATATATTTAATTTGTTTGTTATTTAATATGAGAAAATGTATTTGCATTCGCGTGTACGTGCGTATATACACATAAGTATGTATGTGGGTAGATACGGATGAACGCGTGTTCTCTTTTATTTTATATATACACCTATACATTTACGAATAGACTTTTCTCTGCGGCTTGTATGTAGGTACAGTAGCACACGTGTTTGTATATACGTAGGTACGTCAGCCTATGCAATTTTTTCTACCTCCCATTGTCAGCGCTCGCGCTTAGCCCTAATGCTAATTTGACAGATCTCTCTCGCGCCTACAAACTTACCATTTACGTACATATGTATGTACATAAATAACTAATTACATACATTCATAAAAATATATTTTTCTTTCGGGTCAACGACCTCTGTGCGATCAGCTGTTGAGAGGAATCAGTTTTCTAAGATTTACATGTTAGGCCTGTATCAGAGTTAGTCAAAGAATTGGAAAGTACACTAAACTAAAGCTAAATGTTGAAAAAGTAGCTTATGAAAGGATTTATGTAAGAAAGAGAGGAAGTAAATTGTTTATTAAGAGAGAAAAAAAAAAGATAAAAAGATGTAATTATTATACAACCGAAGAATATTAAATAATAAGATATGTTTTTTTTTGATTATTTGTACGGCCATATTTCTACTTAAATTTAATTGAACCATTATAATAAATTTGCGTTGAAATGATTTGCTGAATTTTATTCGTCATGGTCTGATTTCTAAGGGTTCTGTGAGTGGCTCTGTGGGGCTTTTAATAACACCTTTCAAGCCAATGGTCGGGATGGGTAGAGAGGCAGCCATCCATACAATGAAGCGAGCTGCTAGGCATGTTATGGGTTTGAGTCGATAGGGCCATAGTTTTGCTTTTTGTAGATCGGTTTTTTTTGTTGTTTGCTTTTAGTGTGCAAGTGAAGTACTTCTTGTTAGGGCTCTTGGCTGACTAGGAGGATTGTTTGCCCAGTGATTACGTATAGGAACCACACGAAACTGAAGCTCCGGGTATCAACGCCAGTGCACACGCCGTGGTCACTGGGCCTTGCCACAGACACTTCGTCCCTGGTTGCCATGATCATGGTATCATATGTCGGCCAAGGCGGACCCATAACAATGTGTGGAAATACATATATATTCACGTGAACAAAATAAGAACTCGATTAAAGATGATGAAATTTTTGCCAAAAAATCCATATAACGCATTGTTGTGAGTAGCGTACTTATACCACATTGCTTTCGACAATCTTGAAAATTTGAACAAAAATTAAGTTGCTCTAAAATCGGTCGGGTTCAGACTCAAATGTGTGGAAATGCATATATATTCACGTGAACAAAATAATAACTCGATCAAAGATGATGAAATTTTTGCAAAAAAATCCATATAACGCATTGTTATGAGTAGCGTACTCATACCACATTGCTTTCGACAATCTTGAAAATTTGAACAAAAATTAAGTTGCTCCAAAATCAGTCGGGTTAAGACTCAAATGTGTGGAAATACATATATATTTACGTATACTTAATAAGAACTCGATTAAAGATGATGAAATTTTTGCAAAAAAATCCATATAACGCATTGTTATGAGTAGCGTACTCATACCACATTGCTTTCGACAATCTTGAAAATTTGAACAAAAATTAAGTTGCCCCAAAATCAGTCGGGTTAAGACTCAAATGTGTGGAAATACATATATATTCACGTGAACAAAATAAGAACTCGATCAAAGATGATGAAATTTTTGCAAAAAAATTCATATAACGCATTGTTATGAGTAGCGTACTCATACCACATTGCTTTCGACAATCTTGAAAATTTGAACAAAAATTAAGTTGCTTCAAAATCAGTCGGGTTAAGACTCAAATGTGTGGAAATACATATATATTTACGTATACTTAATAAGAACTCGATTAAAGATGATGAAATTTTTGCAAAAAAGTCCATATAACGCATTGTTATGAGAAGCGTACTCATACCACATTGCTTTCGACAATCTGGAAAATTTGAACAAAAATTAAGTTGCTCCAAAATCGTTCGGGTTAAGACTCAAATGTGTGGAAATACATATATATTTACGTATACTTAATAAAAACTCGATTAAAGATAATGAAATTTTTGCAAAAAAATTCATATGACGCATAGTTATGAGTAGCGTATTCGTACCACATTGCTTTCGACAATCTGGAAAATTTGAACAAAAATTAAGTTGCTCCAAAATCAGTCGGGTTAAGACTCAAATGTGTGGAAATACATATATATTTACGTATACTTAATAAGAACTCGATTAAAGATAATGAAATTTTTGCGAAAAAATCCATATGACGCATTGTTATGAGTAGCGTACTCATACCACATTGCTTTCGACAATCTTGAAAATTTGAACAAAAATTAAGTTGCTTCAAAATCGGTCGGGCTTAGACTCAAATGTGTGGAAAAACATATATACTAACGTGTACCAAATAAGAACTCGATTAAAGATGATGAAATTTTTGCAAAAAAATCCATATGACGCATTGTTATGAGTAGCGTACTCATACCACATTGCTTTCGACAATCTTGAAAATTTGAACAAAAATTAAGTTGCTTCAAAATCGGTCGGGCTTAGACTCAAATGTGTGGAAATACATATATACTAACGTGTACAAAATAAGAACTCGATTAAAGATGACGAAAGTTTTGCAAAAAAATTCATATGACGCATAGTTATGAGTAGCGTACTCATACCACATTGCTTTCGACAATCTTGAAAATTTGAACAAAAATGAAGTTGCTTCAAAATCAGTCGGGTTAAGACTCAAATGTGTGGAAATACATATATATTTACGTATACTTAATAAGAACTCGATTAAAGATGATGAAATTTTTGCAAAAAAATCCATATGACACATTGTTATGAGTAGCGTAGTCATACCACATTGCTTTCGACAATCTTGAAAATTTGAACAAAAATTAAGTTGCTCCAAAATCGGTCGGGTTTAGACTCAAATGTGTGGAAATACATATATATTCACGTGAACAAAATAAGAACTCGATTAAAGATGATGAAATTTTTGCAAAAAAATCCATATAACGCATTGTTATGAGTAGCGTACTCATACCACATTGCTTTCGACAATCTTGAAAATTTGAACAAAAATTAAGTTGCTCCAAACTCGGTCGGGTTTAGACTCAAATGTGTGGAAATACATATATATTCACGTGAACAAAATAAGAACTCGATTAAAGATGATGAAATTTTTGCAAAAAAATCCATATGACGCATTGTTATGAGTAGCGTACTCATACCACATTGCTTTCGACAATCTTGAAAATTTGAACATAAATTAAGTTGCTTCAAAGTCGGTCGGGCTTAGACTCAAATGTGTGGAAATACATATATACTAACGTGTACAAAATAAGAACTCGATTAAAGATGATGAAAGTTTTGCAAAAAAATTCATATGACGCATAGTTATGAGTAGCGTATTCATACCACATTGCTTTCGACAATCTGGAAAATTTGAACAAAAATTAAGTTGCTCCAAAATCGTTCGGGTTAAGACACAAATGTGTGGAAATACATATATATTTACGTATACTTAATAAAAACTCGATTCAGGATAATGAAATTTTTGCAAAAAAATTCATATGACGCATAGTTATGAGTAGCGTATTCATACCACATTGCTTTCGACAATCTAGAAAATTTGAACAAAAATTAGGTTGCTCTAAAATCAGTCGGGTTAAGACTCAAATGTGTGGAAATACATATATATTTACGTATACTTAATAAGAACTCGGTTAAAGATAATGAAATTTTTGCGAAAAAATCCATATGACGCATTGTTATGAGTAGCGTACTCATACCACATTGCTTTCGACAATCTTGTTAGGGCTCTTGGCTGACTAGGAGGATTGTTTGCCCAGTGATTACGTATAGGAACCACACGAAACTGAAGCTCCGGGTATCAACGCCAGTGCACACGCCGTGGTCACTGGGCCTTGCCACAGACACTTCGTCCCTGGTTGCCATGATCATGGTATCATATGTCGGCCAAGGCGGACCCATAACAATGTGTGGAAATACATATATATTCACGTGAACAAAATAAGAACTCGATTAAAGATGATGAAATTTTTGCCAAAAAATCCATATAACGCATTGTTGTGAGTAGCGTACTTATACCACATTGCTTTCGACAATCTTGAAAATTTGAACAAAAATTAAGTTGCTCTAAAATCGGTCGGGTTCAGACTCAAATGTGTGGAAATGCATATATATTCACGTGAACAAAATAATAACTCGATCAAAGATGATGAAATTTTTGCAAAAAAATCCATATAACGCATTGTTATGAGTAGCGTACTCATACCACATTGCTTTCGACAATCTTGAAAATTTGAACAAAAATTAAGTTGCTCCAAAATCAGTCGGGTTAAGACTCAAATGTGTGGAAATACATATATATTTACGTATACTTAATAAGAACTCGATTAAAGATGATGAAATTTTTGCAAAAAAATCCATATAACGCATTGTTATGAGTAGCGTACTCATACCACATTGCTTTCGACAATCTTGAAAATTTGAACAAAAATTAAGTTGCCCCAAAATCAGTCGGGTTAAGACTCAAATGTGTGGAAATACATATATATTCACGTGAACAAAATAAGAACTCGATCAAAGATGATGAAATTTTTGCAAAAAAATTCATATAACGCATTGTTATGAGTAGCGTACTCATACCACATTGCTTTCGACAATCTTGAAAATTTGAACAAAAATTAAGTTGCTTCAAAATCAGTCGGGTTAAGACTCAAATGTGTGGAAATACATATATATTTACGTATACTTAATAAGAACTCGATTAAAGATGATGAAATTTTTGCAAAAAAGTCCATATAACGCATTGTTATGAGAAGCGTACTCATACCACATTGCTTTCGACAATCTGGAAAATTTGAACAAAAATTAAGTTGCTCCAAAATCGTTCGGGTTAAGACTCAAATGTGTGGAAATACATATATATTTACGTATACTTAATAAAAACTCGATTAAAGATAATGAAATTTTTGCAAAAAAATTCATATGACGCATAGTTATGAGTAGCGTATTCGTACCACATTGCTTTCGACAATCTGGAAAATTTGAACAAAAATTAAGTTGCTCCAAAATCAGTCGGGTTAAGACTCAAATGTGTGGAAATACATATATATTTACGTATACTTAATAAGAACTCGATTAAAGATAATGAAATTTTTGCGAAAAAATCCATATGACGCATTGTTATGAGTAGCGTACTCATACCACATTGCTTTCGACAATCTTGAAAATTTGAACAAAAATTAAGTTGCTTCAAAATCGGTCGGGCTTAGACTCAAATGTGTGGAAAAACATATATACTAACGTGTACCAAATAAGAACTCGATTAAAGATGATGAAATTTTTGCAAAAAAATCCATATGACGCATTGTTATGAGTAGCGTACTCATACCACATTGCTTTCGACAATCTTGAAAATTTGAACAAAAATTAAGTTGCTTCAAAATCGGTCGGGCTTAGACTCAAATGTGTGGAAATACATATATACTAACGTGTACAAAATAAGAACTCGATTAAAGATGACGAAAGTTTTGCAAAAAAATTCATATGACGCATAGTTATGAGTAGCGTACTCATACCACATTGCTTTCGACAATCTTGAAAATTTGAACAAAAATGAAGTTGCTTCAAAATCAGTCGGGTTAAGACTCAAATGTGTGGAAATACATATATATTTACGTATACTTAATAAGAACTCGATTAAAGATGATGAAATTTTTGCAAAAAAATCCATATGACACATTGTTATTAGTAGCGTACTCATACCACATTGCTTTCGACAATCTTGAAAATTTGAACAAAAATTAAGTTGCTCCAAAATCGGTCGGGTTTAGACTCAAATGTGTGGAAATACATATATATTCACGTGAACAAAATAAGAACTCGATTAAAGATGATGAAATTTTTGCAAAAAAATCCATATAACGCATTGTTATGAGTAGCGTACTCATACCACATTGCTTTCGACAATCTTGAAAATTTGAACAAAAATTAAGTTGCTCCAAACTCGGTCGGGTTTAGACTCAAATGTGTGGAAATACATATATATTCACGTGAACAAAATAAGAACTCGATTAAAGATGATGAAATTTTTGCAAAAAAATCCATATGACGCATTGTTATGAGTAGCGTACTCATACCACATTGCTTTCGACAATCTTGAAAATTTGAACATAAATTAAGTTGCTTCAAAGTCGGTCGGGCTTAGACTCAAATGTGTGGAAATACATATATACTAACGTGTACAAAATAAGAACTCGATTAAAGATGATGAAAGTTTTGCAAAAAAATTCATATGACGCATAGTTATGAGTAGCGTATTCATACCACATTGCTTTCGACAATCTGGAAAATTTGAACAAAAATTAAGTTGCTCCAAAATCGTTCGGGTTAAGACACAAATGTGTGGAAATACATATATATTTACGTATACTTAATAAAAACTCGATTCAGGATAATGAAATTTTTGCAAAAAAATTCATATGACGCATAGTTATGAGTAGCGTATTCATACCACATTGCTTTCGACAATCTAGAAAATTTGAACAAAAATTAGGTTGCTCTAAAATCAGTCGGGTTAAGACTCAAATGTGTGGAAATACATATATATTTACGTATACTTAATAAGAACTCGGTTAAAGATAATGAAATTTTTGCGAAAAAATCCATATGACGCATTGTTATGAGTAGCGTACTCATACCACATTGCTTTCGACAATCTTGAAAATTTGAACAAAAATGAATTTGCTCTAAAATCGGTCGGGTTCCAACTCAAATGTGTGGACATGCATACATATTCACTTGTACAAAATAAGAACTCGATCAAAGATGATGAAATTTTTGCAAAAAAATCCATATGACCCATTGTTATGAGTAGCGTACTCATACGACATTGCTTTCGACAATCTTGAAAATTTGAACAAAAATGAAGTTTTTCTAAAATCGGTTGGGTTTAGACTCAAATGTGTGGAAATACATATATATTCACGTGATCAAAATAAGAGCTCGATTAAAGATGATGAAATTTTAGCAAAAAAATCCATATAACGCATTGTTATGAGTAGCGTACTCATACCACATTGCTTTCGACAATCTTGAAAATTTGAACAAAAATTAAGTTGCTTCAAAATCAGTCGGGTTAAGACTCAAATGTGTGGAAATACATATATATTTACGTATACTTAATAAGAACTCGATTAAAGATGATGAAATTTTTGCAAAAAAATCCATATAACGCATTGTTATGAGTAGCGTACTCATACCACATTGCTTTCGACAATCTTGAAAATTTGAACAAAAATTAAGTTGCTCCAAAATCAGTCGGGTTAAGACTCAAATGTGTGGAAATACATATATATTCACGTGAACAAAATAAGAACTCGATCAAAGATGATGAAATTTTTGCAAAAAAATCCATATAACGCATTGTTATGAGTAGCGTACTCATACCACATTGCTTTCGACAATCTTGAAAATTTAAACAAAATTAAGTTGCTCCAAAATCAGTCAGGTTAAGACTCAAATGTGTGGAAATACATATATATTCACGTGAACAAAATAAGAACTCGATTAAAGATGATGAAATTTTTGCAAAAAAATCCATATAACGCATTGTTGTGAGTAGCGTACTCATACCACATTGCTTTCGACAATCTTGAAAATTTTAACAAAAATGAAGTTGCTCCAAAATCAGTCGGGTTAAGACACAAATGTGTGGAAATACATATATATTCACGTGAACAAATTAAGAACTCGATTAAAGATGATGAAATTTTTGCAAAAAATCCATATAACGCATTGTTGTGAGTAGCGTACTCATACGACATTGCTTTCGACAATCTTGAAAATTTGAACAAAAATGGAGTTGCTCCAAAATCGGTCGGGTTTAGACTCAAATGTGTGGAAATACATATATATTCACGATAACATAATAAGAACTCGATTAAAGATGATGAAATATTTGCAAAAAAATCCATATAACGCATTGTTATGAGTAGCGTACTCATACCACATTGCTTTCGACAATCTTAAAAATTTGAACAAAAATTAAGTTGCTCCAAAATCAGTCGGGTTAAGACTCAAATGTGTGGAAATACATATATATTCACGTGAACAAATTAAGAACTCGATTAAAGATGATGAAATTTTTGCAAAAAAATCCATATAACGCATTGTTGTGAGTAGCGTACTCATACCACATTGCTTTCGACAATCTTGAAAATTTGAACAAAAATTAAGTTGCTCCAAAATCAGTCGGGTTAAGACTCAAATGTGTGGAAATACATATATATTCCGGTGATCAAAATAAGAACTCGATTAAAGATGATGAAATTTTTGCAAAAAAATCCATATAACGCAATGTTGTGAGTAGCGTACTCATACCACATTGCTTTCGACAATCTTGAAAATTTGAACAAAAATTAAGTTGCTCCAAAATCGGTCGGGTTTAGACTCAAATGTGTGGAAATACATATATATTCACATGAACAAAATAAGAACTCGATTAAAGATGATGAAATATTTGCAAAAAAATCCATATAACGCATTGTTATGAGTAGCGTACTCATACCACATTGCTTTCGACAATCTTGAAAATTTGAACAAAAATTAAGTTGCTCCATAATCAGTCGGGTTAAGACTCAAATGTGTGGAAATACATATATATTCACGTGAACAAAATAAGAACTCGATTAAAGATGATGAAATTTTTGCAAAAAAATCCATATAACGCATTGTTGTGAGTAGCGTACTCATACCACATTGCTTTTGACAATCTTCAAAATTTGAACAAAAATTAAGTTGCTCCAAAATCAGTCGGGTTAAGACTCAAATGTGTGGAAATACATATATATTCACGTGAACAAAATAAGAACTCGATTAAAGATGATGAAATTTTTGCCAAAAAATCCATATAACGCATTGTTGTGAGTAGCGTACTTATACCACATTGCTTTCGACAATCTTGAAAATTTGAACAAAAATTAAGTTGCTCTAAAATCGGTCGGGTTCAGACTCAAATGTGTGGAAATACATATATATTCACGTGAACAAAATAAGAACTCGATCAAAGATGATGAAATTTTTGCAAAAAAATCCATATAACGCATTGTTATGAGTAGCGTACTCATACGATAATGCTTTCGACAATCTTGAAAATTTGAACAAAAATGAAGTTGCTCCAAAATCAGTCGGGTTAAGCCTCAAATGTGTGGAAATACATATGTATATATTCACGTAAACAAAATAAGAACTCGATTAAAGATGATGAAATTTTTGCAAAAAAATCCATATAACGCATTGTTGTGAATAGCGTACTCATACCACATTGCTTTCGACAATCTTGAAAATTTGAACAAAAATTAAGATGCTTCAAAATCAGTCGGGTTAAGACTCAAATGTGTGGAAATACATATATATTTACGTATACTTAATAAGAACTCGATTAAAGATGATGAACTTTTTGCAAAAAAATCCATATAACGCATTGTTATGAATAGCGTACTCATACCACATTACTTTCGACAATCTTGAAAATTTGAACAAAAATTAAGTTGCTCCAAAATCAGTCGGGTTAAGACTCAAATGTGTGGAAATACATTTATATTCACGTGAACAAAATAAGAACTCGATTAAAGATGATGAAATTTTTGCAAAAAAATCCATATAACGCATTGTTGTGAGTAGCGTACTCATACCACATTGCTTTCGACAATCTTGAAAATTTTAACAAAAATTAAGATGCTTCAAAATCAGTCGGGTTAAGACTCAAATGTGTGGAAATACATATATATTTACTTATACTTAATAAGAACTTGATTAAAGATGATGAAATTTTTGCAAAAAAATCCATATAACGCATTGTTATGAATAGCGTACTCATACCACATTGCTTTCGACAATCTTGAAAGTTTGAACAAAAATTAAGTTGCTCCAAAATCAGTCGGGTTAAGACTCAAATGTGTGAAAATACATATATATTCACGTGAACAAAATAAGAACTCGATGAAAGATGATGTAATTTTTGCCAAAAATCCATATGACCCATTGTTATGAGTAGCGTACTCATACGACATTGCTTTCGACAATCTTGAAAATTTGAACAAAAATGAAGTTGCTCCAAAATCAGTCGGGTTAAGACTCAAATGTGTGGAAATACATATATATTCACGTGAACAAAATAAGAACTCGATTAAAGATGATGAAATTTTTGCCAAAAAATCCATATAACGCATTGTTGTGAGTAGCGTACTTATACCACATTGCTTTCGACAATCTTGAAAATTTGAACAAAAATTAAGTTGCTCTAAAATCGGTCGGGTTCAGACTCAAATGTGTGGAAATACATATATATTTACGTGAACAAAATAAGAACTCGATCAAAGATGATGAAATTTTTGCAAAAAAATCCATATAACGCATTGTTATGAGTAGCGTACTCATACGATAATGCTTTCGACAATCTTGAAAATTTGAACAAAAATGAAGTTGCTCCAAAATCAGTCGGGTTAAGACTCAAATGTGTGGAAATACATATATATTCACGTGAACAAAATAAGAACTCGATCAAAGATGATGAAATTTTTGCAAAAAAATCCATATAACGCATTGTTATGAGTAGCGTACTCATACGATAATGCTTTCGACAATCTTGAAAATTTGAACAAAAATGAAGTTGCTCCAAAATCAGTCGGGTTAAGCCTCAAATGTGTGGAAATACATATGTATATATTCACGTGAACAAAATAAGAACTCGATTAAAGATGATGAAATTTTTGCAAAAAAATCCATATAACGCATTGTTGTGAATAGCGTACTCATACCACATTGCTTTCGACAATCTTGAAAATTTGAACAAAAATTAAGATGCTTCAAAATCAGTCGGGTTAAGACTCAAATGTGTGGAAATACATATATATTTACGTATACTTAATAAGAACTCGATTAAAGATGATGAAATTTTTGCAAAAAAATCCATATAACGCATTGTTATGAATAGCGTACACATACCACATTACTTTCGACAATCTTGAAAATTTGAACAAAAATTAAGTTGCTCCAAAATCAGTCGGGTTAAGACTCAAATGTGTGGAAATACATTTATATTCACGTGAACAAAATAAGAACTCGATTAAAGATGATGAAATTTTTGCAAAAAAATCCATATAACGCATTGTTGTGAGTAGCGTACTCATACCACATTGCTTTCGACAATCTTGAAAATTTTAACAAAAATTAAGATGCTTCAAAATCAGTCGGGTTAAGACTCAAATGTGTGGAAATACATATATATTTACTTATACTTAATAAGAACTTGATTAAAGATGATGAAATTTTTGCAAAAAAATCCATATAACGCATTGTTATGAATAGCGTACTCATACCACATTGCTTTCGACAATCTTGAAAGTTTGAACAAAAATTAAGTTGCTCCAAAATCAGTCGGGTTAAGACTCAAATGTGTGAAAATACATATATATTCACGTGAACAAAATAAGAACTCGATCAAAGATGATGTAATTTTTGCCAAAAATCCATATGACCCATTGTTATGAGTAGCGTACTCATACGACATTGCTTTCGACAATCTTGAAAATTTGAACAAAAATGAAGTTGCTCCAAAATCGGTCGGGTGTAGACTCAAATGTGTGGAAATACATATATATTCAAGTGAACAAAATAAGAACTCGATTAAGGATGATGAAATATTTGCAAAAAAATCCATATAACGCATTGTTATGAGTAGCGTACTCATACCACATTGCTTTCGACAATCTTGAAAATTTGAACAAAAATTAAGTTGCTCCAAAATCAGTCGGGTTAAGACTCAAATGTGTGGAAATACATACATATTCACTTGTACAAAATAAGAACTCGATCAAAGATGATGAAATTTTGCAAAAAAATCCATATAACGTATTGTTATGAGTAGCGTACTCATACGACATTGCTTTCGACAATCTTGAAAATTTGAACAAAAATTAAGTTGCTCCAAAATCAGTCGGGTTAAGACTCAAATGTGTGGAAATACATATATATTCACGTGAACATAATAAGAACTCGATTAAAGATGATGAAATATTTGCAAAAAAATCCATATAACGCATTGTTATGAGTAGCGTACTCATACCACATTGCTTTCGACAATCTTGAAAATTTGAACAAAAATTAAGTTGCTCCAAAATCAGTCGGGTTAAGACTCAAATGTGTGGAAATACATATATATTCACGTGAACAAAATAAGAACTCGATCAAAGAAGATGAAATTTTTGCAAAAAAATCCATATAACGCATTGTTATGAGTAGCGTACTCATACCACATTGCTTTCGACAATCTTGAACATTTGAACAAAAATGAAGTTGCTCCAAAATCGGTCGGGTTTAGACTCAAATGTGTGGAAATACATATATATTCACGTGAACATAATAAGAACTCGATTAAAGATGATGAAATATTTGCAAAAAAATCCATATAACGCATTGTTATGAGTAGCGTACTCATACCACATTGCTTTCGACAAACTTGAAAATTTGAACAAAAATTAAGTTGCTCCAAAATCAGTCGGGTTAAGACTCAAATGTGTGGAAATACATATATATTCACGTGAACAAAATAAGAACTCGATTAAAGATGATGAAATTTTTGCAAAAAAATCCATATAACGCATTGTTGTGAGTAGCGTACTCATACCACATTGCTTTCGACAATCTTGAAAATTTGAACAAAAATTAAGTTGCTCCAAAATCAGTCGGGTTAAGACTCAAATGTGTGGAAATACATACATATTCACTTGTACAAAATAAGAACTCGATCAAAGATGATGAAATTTTGCAAAAAAATCCATATAACGTATTGTTATGAGTAGCGTACTCATACGACATTGCTTTCGACAATCTTGAAAATTTGAACAAAAATTAAGTTGCTCCAAAATCAGTCGGGTTAAGACTCAAATGTGTGGAAATACATATATATTCACGTGAACAAAATAAGAACTCGATTAAAGATGATGAAATTTTTGCAAAAAAATCCATATAACGCATTGTTGTGAGTAGCGTACTCATACCACATTGCTTTCGACAATCTTGAAAATTTGAACAAAAATTAAGATGCTTCAAAATCAGTCGGGTTAAGACTCAAATCCGTTGAAATACATATATATTTAAGTATACTTAATAAGAACTCGATTAAAGATGATGAAATTTTTGCAAAAAAATCCATATAACGCATTGTTATGAATAGCTTACTCATACCACATTGCTTTCGACAATCTTGAAAATTTGAACAAAAATTAAATTGCTCCAAAATCAGTAGGGTTAAGACTCAAATGTGTGAATATACATATATATTCACGTGAACAAAATAAGAACTCGATCAAAGATGATGCAATTTTTGCCAAAAATCCATATGACCCATTGTTATGAGTAGCGTACTCATACGACATTGCTTTCGACAATCTTGAAAATTTGAACAAAAATGAAGTTGCTCCAAAATCGGTCGGGTGTAGACTCAAATGTGTGGAAATACATATATATTCAAGTGAACAAAATAAGAACTCGATTAAAGATGATGAAATATTTGCAAAAAAATCCATATAACGCATTGTTATGAGTAGCGTACTCATACCACATTGCTTTCGACAAACTTGAAAATTTGAACAAAAATTAAGTTGCTCCAAAATCAGTCGGGTTAAGACTCAAATGTGTGGAAATACATATATATTCACGTGAACAAAATAAGAACTCGATTAAAGATGATGAAATTTTTGCAAAAAAATCCATATAACGCATTGTTGTGAGTAGCGTACTCATACCACATTGCTTTCGACAATCTTGAAAATTTGAACAAAAATTAAGTTGCTCCAAAATCAGTCGGGTTAAGACTCAAATGTGTGGAAATACATACATATTCACTTGTACAAAATAAGAACTCGATCAAAGATGATGAAATTTTACAAAAAAATCCATATAACGTATTGTTATGAGTAGCGTACTCATACGACATTGCTTTCGACAATCTTGAAAATTTGAACAAAAATTAAGTTGCTCCAAAATCAGTCGGGTTAAGACTCAAATGTGTGGAAATACATATATATTCACGTGAACAAAATAAGAACTCGATTAAAGATGATGAAATTTTTGCAAAAAAATCCATATAACGCATTGTTGTGAGTAGCGTACTCATACCACATTGCTTTCGACAATCTTGAAAATTTGAACAAAAATTAAGATGCTTCAAAATCAGTCGGGTTAAGACTCAAATCCGTTGAAATACATATATATTTACGTATACTTAATAAGAACTCGATTAAAGATGATGAAATTTTTGCAAAAAAATCCATATAACGCATTGTTATGAATAGCGTACTCATACCACATTGCTTTCGACAATCTTGAAAATTTGAACAAAAATTAAGTTGCTCCAAAATCAGTCGGGTTAAGACTCAAATGTGTGAATATACATATATATTCACGTGAACAAAATAAGAACTCGATCAAAGATGATGCAATTTTTGCCAAAAATCCATATGACCCATTGTTATGAGTAGCGTACTCATACGACATTGCTTTCGACAATCTTGAAAATTTGAACAAAAATGAAGTTGCTCCAAAATCGGTCGGGTGTAGACTCAAATGTGTGGAAATACATATATATTCAAGTGAACAAAATAAGAACTCGATTAAAGATGATGAAATATTTGCAAAAAAATCCATATAACGCATTGTTATGAGTAGCGTACTCATACCACATTGCTTTCGACAATCTTGAAAATTTGAACAAAAATTAAGTTGCTCCAAAATCAGTCGGGTTAAGACTCAAATGTGTGGAAATACATATATATTCACGTGAACAAAATAAGAACTCGATTAAAGATGATGAAATTTTTGCAAAAAAATCCATATAACGCATTGTTGTGAGTAGCGTACTCATACCACATTGCTGTCCACAATCTTGAAAATTTGAACAAAAATTAAGTTGCTTCAAAATCAGTCGGGTTAAGACTCAAATGTGTGGAAATACATATATATTTACGTATACTTAATAAGAACTCGATTAAAAATGATGAAATTTTTGCAAAAAAATCCATATAACGCATTGTTATGAGTAGCGTACTCATACCACATTGCTTTCGACAATCTTGAAAATTTGAACAAAAATTAAGTTGCTCCAAAATCAGTCGGGTTAAGACTCAAATGTGTGGAAATACATATATATTCACGTGAACAAAATAAGAACTCGATCAAAGAAGATGAAATTTTTGCAAAAAAATCGAAATAACGCATTGTTATGAGTAGCGTACTCATACCACATTGCTTTCGACAATCTTCAACATTTGAACAAAAATGAAGTTGCTCCAAAATCGGTCAGGTTTAGACTCAAATGTGTGGAAATACATATATATTCACGTGAACAAAATAAGAACTCGATTAAAGATGATGAAATATTTGCAAAAAAAATCCATATAACGCATTGTTATGAGTAGCGTACTCATACCACATTGCTTTCGACAATCTTCAACATTTGAACAAAAATGAAGTTGCTCCAAAATCGGTCAGGTTTAGACTCAAATGGGTGGAAATACATATATATTCACGTGAACAAAATAAGAACTCGATTAAAGATGATGAAATTTTTGCAAAAAAATCCATATAACGCATTGTTGTGAGTAGCGTACTCATACCACATTGCTTTCGACAATCTTGAAAATTTGAACAAAAATTAAGATGCTTCAAAATCAGTCGGGTTAAGACTCAAATCCGTTGAAATACATATATATTTACGTATACTTAATAAGAACTCGATTAAAGATGATGCAATTTTTGCAAAAAAATCCATATAACGCATTGTTATGAATAGCGTACTCATACCACATTGCTTTCGACAATCTTGAAAATTTGAACAAAAATTAAGTTGCTCCAAAATCAGTCGGGTTAAGACTCAAATGTGTGAATATACATATATATTCACGTGAACAAAATAAGAACTCGATCAAAGATGATGCAATTTTTGCCAAAAATCCATATGACCCATTGTTATGAGTAGCGTACTCATACGACATTGCTTTCGACAATCTTGAAAATTTGAACAAAAATGAAGTTGCTCCAAAATCGGTCGGGTGTAGACTCAAATGTGTGGAAATACATATATATTCAAGTGAACAAAATAAGAACTCGATTAAAGATGATGAAATATTTGCAAAAAAATCCATATAACGCATTGTTATGAGTAGCGTACTCATACCACATTGCTTTCGACAATCTTGAAAATTTGAACAAAAATGAAGTTGCTCCAAAATCAGTCGGGTTAAGACTCAAATGTGTGAATATACATATATATTCACGTGAACAAAATAAGAACTCGATCAAAGATGATGCAATTTTTGCCAAAAATCCCTATAACGCATTGTTGTGAGTAGCGTACTCATACCACATTGCTGTCCACAATCTTGAAAATTTGAACAAAAATTAAGTTGCTTCAAAATCAGTCGGGTTAAGACTCAAATGTGTGGAAATACATATATATTTACGTATACTTAATAAGAACTCGATTAAAAATGATGAAATTTTTGCAAAAAAATCCATATAACGCATTGTTATGAGTAGCGTACTCATACCACATTGCTTTCGACAATCTTGAAAATTTGAACAAAAATTAAGTTGCTCCAAAATCAGTCGGGTTAAGACTCAAATGTGTGGAAATACATATATATTCACGTGAACAAAATAAGAACTCGATCAAAGAAGATGAAATTTTTGCAAAAAAATCGAAATAACGCATTGTTATGAGTAGCGTACTCATACCACATTGCTTTCGACAATCTTCAACAATTGAACAAAAATGAAGTTTCTCCAAAATCGGTCAGGTTTAGACTCAAATGTGTGGAAATACATATATATTCACGTGAACAAAATAAGAACTCGATTAAAGATGATGAAATATTTGCAAAAAAATCCATATAACGCATTGTTATGAGTAGCGTACTCATACCACATTGCTTTCGACAATCTTCAACATTTGAACAAAAATGAAGTTGCTCCAAAATCGGTCAGGTTTAGACTCAAATGTGTGGAAATACATATATATTCACGTGAACAAAATAAGAACTCGATTAAGATGATGAAATTTTTGCAAAAAAATCCATATAACGCATTGTTGTGAGTAGCGTACTCATACCACATTGCTTTCGACAATCTTGAAAATTTGAACAAAAATTAAGATGCTTCAAAATCAGTCGGGTTAAGACTCAAATCCGTTGAAATACATATATATTTACGTATACTTAATAAGAACTCGATTAAAGATGATGAAATTTTTGCAAAAAAATCCATATAACGCATTGTTATGAATAGCGTACTCATACCACATTGCTTTCGACAATCTTGAAAATTTGAACAAAAATTAAGTTGCTCCAAAATCAGTCGGGTTAAGACTCAAATGTGTGAATATACATATATATTCACGTGAACAAAATAAGAACTCGATCAAAGATGATGCAATTTTTGCCAAAAATCCATATGACCCATTGTTATGAGTAGCGTACTCATATGACATTGCTTTCGACAATCTTGAAAATTTGAACAAAAATGAAGTTGCTCCAAAATCGGTCGGGTGTAGACTCAAATGTGTGGAAATACATATATATTCAAGTGAACAAAATAAGAACTCGATTAAAGATGATGAAATATTTGCAAAAAAATCCATATAACGCATTGTTATGAGTAGCGTACTCATACCACATTGCTTTCGACAATCTTGAAAATTTGAACAAAAATTAAGTTGCTCCAAAATCAGTCGGGTTAAGACTCAAATGTGTGAATATACATATATATTCACGTGAACAAAATAAGAACTCGATCAAAGATGATGCAATTTTTGCCAAAAATCCATATAACGCATTGTTGTGAGTAGCGTACTCATACCACATTGCTGTCCACAATCTTGAAAATTTGAACAAAAATTAAGTTGCTTCAAAATCAGTCGGGTTAAGACTCAAATGTGTGGAAATACATATATATTTACGTATACTTAATAAGAACTCGATTAAAAATGATGAAATTTTTGCAAAAAAATCCATATAACGCATTGTTATGAGTAGCGTACTCATACCACATTGCTTTCGACAATCTTGAAAATTTGAACAAAAATTAAGTTGCTCCAAAATCAGTCGGGTTAAGACTCAAATGTATTCACGTGAACAAACTAAGAACTCGATCAAAGAAGATGAAATTTTTGCAAAAAAATCGAAATAACGCATTGTTATGAGTAGCGTACTCATACCACATTGCTTTCGACAATCTTCAACATTTGAACAAAAATGAAGTTGCTCCAAAATCGGTCAGGTTTAGACTCAAATGTGTAGAAATACATATATATTCACGTGAACAAAATAAGAACTCGATTAAAGATGATGAAATATTTGCAAAAAAATCCATATAACGCATTGTTATGAGTAGCGTACTCATACCACATTGCTTTCGACAATCTTCAACATTTGAACAAAAATGAAGTTGCTCCAAAATCGGTCAGGTTTAGACTCAAATGTGTGGAAATACATATATATTCACGTGAACAAAATAAGAACTCGATTAAAGATGATGAAATTTTTGCAAAAAAATCCATATAACGCATTGTTGTGAGTAGCGTACTCATACCACATTGCTTTCGACAATCTTGAAAATTTGAACAAAAATTAAGATGCTTCAAAATCAGTCGGGTTAAGACTCAAATCCGTTGAAATACATATATATTTACGTATACTTAATAAGAACTCGATTAAAGATGATGAAATTTTTGCAAAAAAATCCATATAACGCATTGTTATGAATAGCGTACTCATACCACATTGCTTTCGACAATCTTGAAAATTTGAACAAAAATTAAGTTGCTCCAAAATCAGTCGGGTTAAGACTCAAATGTGTGAATATACATATATATTCACGTGAACAAAATAAGAACTCGATCAAAGATGATGCAATTTTTGCCAAAAATCCATATAACGCATTGTTGTGAGTAGCGTACTCATACCACATTGCTGTCCACAATCTTGAAAATTTGAACAAAAATTAAGTTGCTTCAAAATCAGTCGGGTTAGGACTCAAATGTGCGGAAATACATATATATTTACGTATACTTAATAAGAACTCGATTAAAAATGATGAAATTTTTGCAAAAAAATCCATATAACGCATTGTTATGAGTAGCGTACTCATACCACATTGCTTTCGACAATCTTGAAAATTTGAACAAAAATTAAGTTGCTCCAAAATCAGTCGGGTTAAGACTCAAATGTGTGGAAATACATATATATTCACGTGAACAAAATAAGAACTCGATCAAAGAAGATGAAATTTTTGCAAAAAAATCGAAATAACGCATTGTTATGAGTAGCGTACTCATACCACATTGCTTTCGACAATCTTCAACATTTGAACAAAAATGAAGTTGCTCCAAAATCGGTCAGGTTTAGACTCAAATGTGTGGAAATACATATATATTCACGTGAACAAAATAAGAACTCGATCAAAGAAGATGAAATTTTTGCAAAAAAATCGAAATAACGCATTGTTATGAGTAGCGTACTCATACCACATTGCTTTCGACAATCTTCAACATTTGAACAAAAATGAAGTTGCTCCAAAATCGGTCAGGTTTAGACTCAAATGTGTGGAAATACATATATATTCACGTGAACAAAATAAGAACTCGATTAAAGATGATGAAATATTTGCAAAAAAATCCATATAACGCATTGTTATGAGTAGCGTACTCATACCACATTGCTTTCGACAATCTTGAAAATTTGAACAAAAATTAAGATGCTTCAAAATCAGTCGGGTTAAGACTCAAATCCGTTGAAATACATATATATTTACGTATACTTAATAAGAACTCGATTAAAGATGATGAAATTTTTGCAAAAAAATCCATATAACGCATTGTTATGAATAGCGTACTCATACCACATTGCTTTCGACAATCTTGAAAATTTTAACAAAAATTAAGTTGCTCCAAAATCAGTCTGGTTAAGACTCAAATGTGTGAATATACATATATATTCACGTGAACAAAATAAGAACTCGATCAAAGATGATGCAATTTTTGCCAAAAATCCATATGACCCATTGTTATGAGTAGCGTACTCATACGACATTGCTTTCGACAATCTTGAAAATTTGAACAAAAATGAAGTTGCTCCAAAATCGGTCGGGTGTAGACTCAAATGTGTGGAAATACATATATATTCAAGTGAACAAAATAAGAACTCGATTAAAGATGATGAAATATTTGCAAAAAAATCCATATAACGCGTTGTTATGAGTAGCGTACTCATACCACATTGCTTTCGACAATCTTGAAAATTTGAACAAAAATTAAGTTGCTCCAAAATCAGTCGGGTTAAGACTCAAATGTGTGAATATACATATATATTCACGTGAACAAAATAAGAACTCGATCAAAGATGATGCAATTTTTGCCAAAAATCATATAACGCATTGTTGTGAGTAGCGTACTCATACCACATTGCTGTCCACAATCTTGAAAATTTGAACAAAAATTAAGTTGCTTCAAAATCAGTCGGGTTAAGACTCAAATGTGTGGAAATACATATATATTTACGTATACTTAATAAGAACTCGATTAAAAATGATGAAATTTTTGCAAAAAAATCCATATAACGCATTGTTATGAGTAGCGTACTCATACCACATTGCTTTCGACAATCTTGAAAATTTGAACAAAAATTAAGTTGCTCCAAAATCAGTCGGGTTAAGACTCAAATGTGTGGAAATACATATATATTCACGTGAACAAAATAAGAACTCGATCAAAGAAGATGAAATTTTTGCAAAAAAATCGAAATAACGCATTGTTATGAGTAGCGTACTCATACCACATTGCTTTCGACAATCTTGAAAATTTGAACAAAAATGAAGTTGCTCCAAAATCGGTCAGGTTTAGACTCAAATGTGTGGAAATACATATATATTCACGTGAACAAAATAAGAACTCGATTAAAGATGATGAAATATTTGCAAAAAAATCCATATAACGCATTGTTATGAGTAGCGTACTCATACCACATTGCTTTCGACAATCTTCAACATTTGAACAAAAATGAAGTTGCTCCAAAATCGGTCAGGTTTAGACTCAAATGTGTGGAAATACATATATATTCACGTGAACAAAATAAGAACTCGATTAAAGATGATGAAATTTTTGCAAAAAAATCCATATAACGCATTGTTGTGAGTAGCGTACTCATACCACATTGCTTTCGACAATCTTGAAAATTTGAACAAAAATTAAGATGCTTCAAAATCAGTCGGGTTAAGACTCAAATCCGTTGAAATACATATATATTTACGTATACTTAATAAGAACTCGATTAAAGATGATGAAATTTTTGCAAAAAAATCCATATAACGCATTGTTATGAATAGCGTACTCATACCACATTGCTTTCGACAATCTTGAAAATTTGAACAAAAATTAAGTTGCTCCAAAACCAGTCGGGTTAAGACTCAAATGTGTGAATATACATATATATTCACGTGAACAAAATAAGAACTCGATCAAAGATGATGCAATTTTTGCCAAAAATCCATATAACGCATTGTTGTGAGTAGCGTACTCATACCACATTGCTGTCCACAATCTTGAAAATTTGAACAAAAATTAAGTTGCTTCAAAATCAGTCGGGTTAAGACTCAAATGTGTGGAAATACATATATATTTACGTATACTTAATAAGAACTCGATTAAAAATGATGAAATTTTTGCAAAAAAATCCATATAACGCATTGTTATGAGTAGCGTACTCATACCACATTGCTTTCGACAATCTTGAAAATTTGAACAAAAATTAAGTTGCTCCAAAATCAGTCGGGTTAAGACTCAAATGTGTGGAAATACATATATATTCACGTGAACAAAATAAGAACTCGATCAAAGAAGATGAAATTTTTGCAAAAAAATCGAAATAACGCATTGTTATGAGTAGCGCACTCATACCACATTGCTTTCGACAATCTTGAAAATTTGAACAAAAATTAATTTGCTCCAAAATCAGTCGGGTTAAGACTCAAATGTGTGAATATACATATATATTCACGTGAACAAAATAAGAACTCGATCAAAGATGATGCAATTTTTGCCAAAAATCCATATAACGCATTGTTGTGAGTAGCGTACTCATACCACATTGCTGTCCACAATCTTGAAAATTTGAACAAAAATTAAGTTGCTTCAAAATCAGTCGGGTTAAGACTCAAATGTGTGGAAATACATATATATTTACGTATACTTAATAAGAACTCGATTAAAAATGATGAAATTTTTGCAAAAAAATCCATATAACGCATTGTTATGAGTAGCGTACTCATACCACATTGCTTTCGACAATCTTGAAAATTTGAACAAAAATTAAGTTGCTCCAAAATCGGTCAGGTTTAGACTCAAATGTGTGGAAATACATATATATTCACGTGAACAAAATAAGAACTCGATCAAAGAAGATGAAATTTTTGCAAAAAAATCGAAATAACGCATTGTTATGAGTAGCGTACTCATACCACATTGCTTTCGACAATCTTCAACATTTGAACAAAAATGAAGTTGCTCCAAAATCGGTCAGGTTTAGACTCAAATGTGTGGAAATACATATATATTCACGTGAACAAAATAAGAACTCGATTAAAGATGATGAAATATTTGCAAAAAAATCCATATAACGCATTGTTATGAGTAGCGTACTCATACCACATTGCTTTCGACAATCTTCAACATTTGAACAAAAATGAAGTTGCTCCAAAATCGGTCAGGTTTAGACTCAAATGTGTGGAAATACATATATATTCACGTGAACAAAATAAGAACTCGATTAAAGATGATGAAATTTTTGCAAAAAAATCCATATAACGCATTGTTGTGAGTAGCGTACTCATACCACATTGCTTTCGACAATCTTGAAAATTTGAACAAAAATTAAGATGCTTCAAAATCAGTCGGGTTAAGACTCAAATCCGTTGAAATACATATATATTTACGTATACTTAATAAGAACTCGATTAAAGATGATGAAATTTTTGCAAAAAAATCCATATAACGCATTGTTATGAATAGCGTACTCATACCACATTGCTTTCGACAATCTTGAAAATTTGAACAAAAATTAAGTTGCTCCAAAATCAGTCGGGTTAAGACTCAAATGTGTGAATATACATATATATTCACGTGAACAAAATAAGAACTCGATCAAAGATGATGCAATTTTTGCCAAAAATCCATATGACCCATTGTTATGAGTAGCGTACTCATACGACATTGCTTTCGACAATCTTGAAAATTTGAACAAAAATGAAGTTGCTCCAAAATCGGTCGGGTGTAGACTCAAATGTGTGGAAATACATATATATTCAAGTGAACAAAATAAGAACTCGATTAAAGATGATGAAATATTTGCAAAAAAATCCATATAACGCATTGTTATGAGTAGCGTACTCATACCACATTGCTTTCGACAATCTTGAAAATTTGAACAAAAATTAAGTTGCTCCAAAATCAGTCGGGTTAAGACTCAAATGTGTGAATATACATATATATTCACGTGAACAAAATAAGAACTCGATCAAAGATGATGCAATTTTTGCCAAAAATCCATATAACGCATTGTTGTGAGTAGCGTACTCATACCACATTGCTGTCCACAATCTTGAAAATTTGAACAAAAATTAAGTTGCTTCAAAATCAGTCGGGTTAAGACTCAAATGTGTGGAAATACATATATATTTACGTATACTTAATAAGAACTCGATTAAAAATGATGAAATTTTTGCAAAAAAATCCATATAACGCATTGTTATGAGTAGCGTACTCATACCACATTGCTTTCGACAATCTTGAAAATTTGAACAAAAATTAAGTTGCTCCAAAATCAGTCGGGTTAAGACTCAAATGTGTGGAAATACATATATATTCACGTGAACAAAATAAGAACTCGATCAAAGAAGATGAAATTTTTGCAAAAAAATCGAAATAACGCATTGTTATGAGTAGCGTACTCATACCACATTGCTTTCGACAATCTTGAAAATTTGAACAAAAATTAAGTTGCTCCAAAATCAGTCGGGTTAAGACTCAAATGTGTGAATATACATATATATTCACGTGAACAAAATAAGAACTCGATCAAAGATGATGCAATTTTTGCCAAACATCCATATAACGCATTGTTGTGAGTAGCGTACTCATACCACATTGCTGTCCACAATCTTGAAAATTTGAACAAAAATTAAGTTGCTTCAAAATCAGTCGGGTTAAGACTCAAATGTGTGGAAATACATATATATTTACGTATACTTAATAAGAACTCGATTAAAAATGATGAAATTTTTGCAAAAAAATCCATATAACGCATTGTTATGAGTAGCGTACTCATACCACATTGCTTTCGACAATCTTGAAAATTTGAACAAAAATTAAGTTGCTCCAAAATCAGTCGGGTTAAGACTCAAATGTGTGGAAATACATATATATTCACGTGAACAAAATAAGAACTCGATCAAAGAAGATGAAATTTTTGCAAAAAAATCGAAATAACGCATTGTTATGAGTAGCGTACTCATACCACATTGCTTTCGACAATCTTCAACATTTGAACAAAAATGAAGTTGCTCCAAAATCGGTCAGGTTTAGACTCAAATGTGTGGAAATACATATATATTCACGTGAACAAAATAAGAACTCGATCAAAGAAGATGAAATTTTTGCAAAAAAATCGAAATAACGCATTGTTATGAGTAGCGTACTCATACCACATTGCTTTCGACAATCTTCAACATTTGAACAAAAATGAAGTTGCTCCAAAATCGGTCAGGTTTAGACTCAAATGTGTGGAAATACATATATATTCACGTGAACAAAATAAGAACTCGATTAAAGATGATGAAATATTTGCAAAAAAATCCATATAACGCATTGTTATGAGTAGCGTACTCATACCACATTGCTTTCGACAATCTTCAACATTTGAACAAAAATGAAGTTGCTCCAAAATCGGTCAGGTTTAGACTCAAATGTGTGGAAATACATATATATTCACATGAACAAAATAAGAACTCGATTAAAGATGATGAAATTTTTGCAAAAAAATCCATATAACGCATTGTTGTGAGTAGCGTACTCATACCACATTGCTTTCGACAATCTTGAAAATTTGAACAAAAATTAAGATGCTTCAAAATCAGTCGGGTTAAGACTCAAATCCGTTGAAATACATATATATTTACGTATACTTAATAAGAACTCGATTAAAAATGATGAAATTTTTGCAAAAAAGTCCATATAACGCATTGTTATGAATAGCGTACTCATACCACATTGCTTTCGACAATCTTGAAAATTTGAACAAAAATTAAGTTGCTCCAAAATCAGTCGGGTTAAGACTCAAATGTGTGAATATACATATATATTCACGTGAACAAAATAAGAACTCGATTAAAGATGATGAAATATTTGCAAAAAAATCCATATAACGCATTGTTGTGAGTAGCGTACTCATACCACATTGCTGTCCACAATCTTGAAAATTTGAACAAAAATTAAGTTGCTTCAAAATCAGTCGGGTTAAGACTCAAATGTGTGGAAATACATATATATTTACGTATACATAATAAGAACTCGATTAAAAATGATGAAATTTTTGCAAAAAAATCCATATAACGCATTGTTATGAGTAGCGTACTCATACCACATTGCTTTCGACAATCTTGAAAATTTGAACAAAAATTAAGTTGCTCCAAAATCAGTCGGGTTAAGACTCAAATGTGTGGAAATACATATATATTCACGTGAACAAAATAAGAACTCGATCAAAGAAGATGAAATTTTTGCAAAAAAATCGAAATAACGCATTGTTATGAGTAGCGTACTCATACCACATTGCTTTCGACAATCTTCAACATTTGAACAAAAATGAAGTTGCTCCAAAATCGGTCAGGTTTAGACTCAAATGTGTGGAAATACATATATATTCACGTGAACAAAATAAGAACTCGATTAAAGATGATGAAATATTTGCAAAAAAATCCATATAACGCATTGTTATGAGTAGCGTACTCATACCACATTGCTTTCGACAATCTTCAACATTTGAACAAAAATGAAGTTGCTCCAAAATCGGTCAGGTTTAGACTCAAATGTGTGGAAATACATATATATTCACGTGAACAAAATAAGAACTCGATTAAAGATGATGAAATTTTTGCAAAAAAATCCATATAACGCATTGTTGTGAGTAGCGTACTCATACCACATTGCTTTCGACAATCTTGAAAATTTGAACAAAAATTAAGATGCTTCAAAATCAGTCGGGTTATGACTCAAATCCGTTGAAATACATATATATTTACGTATACTTAATAAGAACTCGATTAAAGATGATGAAATTTTTGCAAAAAAATCCATATAACGCATTGTTATGAATAGCGTACTCATACCACATTGCTTTCGACAATCTTGAAAATTTGAACAAAAATTAAGTTGCTCCAAAATCAGTCGGGTTAAGACTCAAATGTGTGGAAATACATATATATTCACATGAACAAAATAAGAACTCGATTAAAGATGATGAAATTTTTGCAAAAAAATCCATATAACGCATTGTTGTGAGTAGCGTACTCATACCACATTGCTTTCGACAATCTTGAAAATTTGAACAAAAATTAAGTTGCTCCAAAATCAGTCGGGTTAAGACTCAAATGTGTGAATATACATATATATTCACGTGAACAAAATAAGAACTCGATCAAAGATGATGCAATTTTTGCCAAAAATCCATATGACCCATTGTTATGAGTAGCGTACTCATACGACATTGCTTTCGACAATCTTGAAAATTTGAACAAAAATGAAGTTGCTCCAAAATCGGTCGGGTGTAGACTCAAATGTGTGGAAATACATATATATTCAAGTGAACAAAATAAGAACTCGATTAAAGATGATGAAATATTTGCAAAAAAATCCATATAACGCATTGTTATGAGTAGCGTACTCATACCACATTGCTTTCGACAATCTTGAAAAGTTGAACAAAAATTAAGTTGCTCCAAAATCAGTCGGGTTAAGACTCAAATGTGTGGAAATACATATATATTCACGTGAACAAAATAAGAACTCGATTAAAGATGATGAAATTTTTGCAAAAAAATCCATATAACGCATTGTTGTGAGTAGCGTACTCATACCACATTGCTTTCGACAATCTTCAACATTTGAACAAAAATGAAGTTGCTCCAAAATCGGTCAGGTTTAGACTCAAATGTGTGGAAATACATATATATTCACGTAAACAAAATAAGAACTCGATTAAAGATGATGAAATATTTGCAAAAAAATCCATATAACGCATTGTTATGAGTAGCGTACTCATACCACATTGCTTTCGACAAACTTGAAAATTTGAACAAAAATTAAGTTACTCCAAAATCAGTCGGGTTAAGACTCAAATGTGTGGAAATACATATATATTCACGTAAACAAAATAAGAACTCGATTAAAGATGATGAAATATTTGCAAAAAAATCCATATAACGCATTGTTATGAGTAGCGTACTCATACCACATTGCTTTCGACAAACTTGAAAATTTGAACAAAAATTAAGTTACTCCAAAATCAGTCGGGTTAAGACTCAAATGTGTGGAAATACATATATATTCACGTGAACAAAATAAGAACTCGATTAAAGATGATGAAATTTTTGCAAAAAAATCCATATAACGGATTGTTGTGAGTAGCGTACTCATACCACATTGCTTTCGACAATCTTGAAAATTTGAACAAAAATTAAGTTGCTCCAAAATCAGTCGGGTTAAGACTCAAATGTGTGGAAATACATACATATTCACTTGTACAAAATAAGAACTCGATCAAAGATGATGAAATTTTTGCAAAAAAATCCATATAACGCATTGTTGTGAGTAGCGTACTCATACCACATTGCTTTCGACAATCTTGAAAATTTGAACAAAAATTAAGATGCTTCAAAATCAGTCGGGTTAAGACTCAAATGTGTGGAAATACATATATATTTACGTATACTTAATAAGAACTCGATTAAAGATGATGAAATTTTTGCAAAAAAATCCATATAACGCATTGTTATGAATAGCGTACTCATACCACATTGCTTTCGACAATCTTGAAAATTTGAACAAAAATTAAGTTGCTCCAAAATCAGTCGGGTTAAGACTCAAATGTGTGAAAATACATATATATTCACGTGATCAAAATAAGAACTCGATTAAAGATGATGAAATTTTAGCAAAAAAATCCATATAACGCATTGATATGAGTAGCGTACTCATACCACATTGCTTTCGACAATCTTGAAAATTTGAACAAAAATTAAGTTGCTTCAAAATCAGTCGGGTTAAGACTCAAATGTGTGGAAATACATATATATTTACGTATACTTAATAAGAACTCGATTAAAGATGATGAAATTTTTGCAAAAAAATCCATATAACGCATTGTTATGAGTAGCGTACTCATACCACATTGCTTTCGACAATCTTGAAAATTTGAACAAAAATTAAGTTGCTCCAAAATCAGTGGGGTTAAGACTCAAATGTGTGGAAATACATATATATTCACGTGAACAAAATAAGAACTCGATCAAAGATGATGAAATTTTTGCAAAAAAATCCATATAACGCAATGTTATGAGTAGCGTACTCATACCACATTGCTTTCGACAATCTTGAAAATTTGAACAAAAATTAAGTTGCTCCAAACTCGGTCGGGTTTAGACTCAAATGTGTGGAAATACATATATATTCACGTGAACAAAATAAGAACTCGATTAAAGATGATGAAATTTGTGCAAAAAAATCCATATGACGCATTGTTATGAGTAGCGTACTCATACCACATTGCTTTCGACAATCTTGAAAATTTGAACATAAATTGAGTTGCTTCAAAATCGGTCGGGCTTAGACTCAAATGTGTGGAAATACATATATACTAACGTGTACAAAATAAGAACTCGATTAAAGAAGATGAAAGTTTTGCAAAAAAATTCATATGACGCATAGTTATGAGTAGCGTATTCATACCACATTGCTTTCGACAATCTGGAAAATTTGAACAAAAATTAAGTTGCTCCAAAATCGTTCGGGTTAAGACACAAATGTGTGGAAATACATATATATTTACGTATACTTAATAAAAACTCGATTAAGGATAATGAAATTTTTGCAAAAAAATTCATATGACGCATAGTTATGAGTAGCGTATTCATACCACATTGCTTTCGACAATCTGGAAAATTTGAACAAAAATTAGGTTGCTCCAAAATCAGTCGGGTTAAGACTCAAATGTGTGGAAATACATATATATTTACGTATACTTAATAAGAACTCGATTAAAGATAATGAAATTTTTGCGAAAAAATCCATATGACGCATTGTTATGAGTAGCGTACTCATACCACATTGCTTTCGACAATCTTGAAAATTTGAACAAAAATGAATTTGCTCTAAAATCGGTCGGGTTCCAACTCAAATGTGTGGACATGCATACATATTCACTTGTACAAAATAAGAACTCGATCAAAGATGATGAAATTTTTGCAAAAAAATCCATATGACCCATTGTTATGAGTAGCGTACTCATACGACATTGCTTTCGACAATCTTGAAAATTTGAACAAAAATGAAGTTGCTCCAAAATCGGTTGGGTTTAGACTCAAATGTGTGGAAATACATATATATTCACGTGAACAAAATAAGAGCTCGATTAAAGATGATGAAATTTTAGCAAAAAAATCCATATAACGCATTATTATGAGTAGCGTACTCATACCACATTGCTTTCGACAATCTTGAAAATTTGAACAAAAATTAAGTTGCTTCAAAATCAGTCGGGTTAAGACTCAAATGTGTGGAAATACATATATATTTACGTATACTTAATAAGAACTCGATTAAAGATGATGAAATTTTTGCAAAAAAATCCATATAACGCATTGTTATGAGTAGCGTACTCATACCACATTGCTGTCGACAATCTTGAAAATTTGAACAAAAATTAAGTTGCTCCAAAATCAGTCGGGTTAAGACTCAAATGTGTGGAAATACATATATATTCACGTGAACAAAATAAGAACTCGATCAAAGATGATGAAATTTTTGCAAAAAAATCCATATAACGCATTGTTATGAGTAGCGTACTCATACCACATTGCTTTCGACAATCTTGAAAATGTGAGCAAAATTAAGTTGCTCCAAAATCAGTCAGCTTAAGACTCAAATGTGTGGAAATACATATATATTCACGTGAACAAAATAAGAACTCGATTAAAGATGATGAAATTTTTGCAAAAAAATCCATATAACGCATTGTTGTGAGTAGCGTACTCATACCACATTGCTTTCGACAATCTTGAAAATTTTAACAAAAATGAAGTTGCTCCAAAATCAGTCGGGTTAAGACTCAAATGTGTGGAAATACATATATATTCACGTGAACAAATTAAGAACTCGATTAAAGATGATGAAATTTTTGCAAAAAATCCATATAACGAATTGTTGTGAGTAGCGTACTCATACGACATTGCTTTCGACAATCTTGAAAATTTGAACAAAAATGGAGTTGCTCCAAAATCGGTCGGGTTTAGACTCAAATGTGTGGAAATACATATATATTCACGATAACATAATAAGAACTCGATTAAAGATGATGAAATATTTGCAAAAAAATCCATATAACGCATTGTTATGAGTAGCGTACTCATACCACATTGCTTTCGACAATCTTGAAAATTTGAACAAAAATTAAGTTGCTCCAAAATCAGTCGGGTCAAGACTCAAATGTGTGGAAATACATATATATTCACGTGAACAGAATAAGAACTCGATTAAAGATGATGAAATTTTTGCAAAAAAATCCATATAACGCATTGTTGTGAGTAGCGTACTCATACCACATTGATTTCGACAATCTTGAAAATTTGAACAAAAATTAAGTTGCTCCAAAATCAGTCGGGTTAAGACTCAAATGTGTGAAAATACATATATATTCACGTGAACAAAATAAGAACTCGATTAAAGATGATGAAATTTTTGCAAAAAAATCCATATGACACATTGTTATGAGTAGCGTACTCATACCACATTGCTTTCGACAATCTTGAAAATTTTAACAAAAATTAAGTTGCTCCAAAATCAGTCGGGTTAAGACTCAAATGTGTGGAAATACATATATATTCACGTGAACAAAATAAGAACTCGATTAAAGATGATGAAATTTTTGCAAAAAAATCCATATAACGCATTGTTGTGAGTAGCGTACTCATACCACATTGCTTTCGACAATCTTGAAAATTTGAACAAAAATTAAGTTGCTCCAAAATCGGTCGGGTTTAGACTCAAATGTGTGGAAATACATATATATTCACATGAACAAAATAAGAACTCGATTAAAGATGATGAAATATTTGCAAAAAAATCCATATAACGCATTGTTATGAGTAGCGTACTCATACCACATTGCTTTCGACAATCTTGAAAATTTGAACAAAAATTAAGTTGCTCCAAAATCAGTCGGGTTAAGACTCAAATGTGTGGAAATACATATACATATATTCACGTGAACAAAATAAGAACTCGATTAAAGATGATGAAATTTTTGCAAAAAAATCCATATAACGCATTGTTGTGAGTAGCGTACTCATACCACATTGCTTTCGACAATCTTGAAAATTTGAACAAAAATGAAGTTGCTCCAAAATCAGTCGGGTTAAGACTCAAATGTGTGGAAATACATATATATTCACGTGAACAAAATAAGAACTCGATCAAAGATGATGAAATTTTTGCAAAAAAATCCATATAACGCATTGTAGTGAGTAGCGTACTCATACCACATTGCTTTCGACAATCTTGAAAATTTGAACAAAAATTAAGTTGCTTCAAAATCAGTCGGGTTAAGACTCAAATGTGTGGAAATACATATATATTTACGTATACTTAATAAGAACTCGATTAAAGATTATGAAATTTTTGCAAAAAAATCCATATAACGCATTGTTATGAGTAGCGTACTCATACCACATTGCTTTCGACAATCTGGAAAATTTGAACAAAAATTAAGTTGCTCCAAAATCGTTCGGGTAAAGACTCAAATGTGTGGAAATACATATATATTTACGTATACTTAATAAAATCTCGATTAAAGATAATGAAATTTTTGCAAAAAAATTCATATGACGCATAGTTATGAGTAGCGTATTCGTACCACATTGCTTTCGACAATCTGGAAAATTTGAACAAAAATTAAGTTGCTCCAAAATCAGTCGGGTTAAGACTCAAATGTGTGGAAATACATATATATTTACGTATACTTAATAAGAACTCGATTAAAGATAATGAAATTTTTGCGAAAAAATCCATATAACGCATTGTTATGAGTAGCGTACTCATACGACATTGCTTTCGACAATCTTGAAAATTTGAACAAAAATTAAGTTGCTCCAAAATCGGTCGGGTTTAGACTCAAATGTGTGGAAATACATATATATTCACGTGAACATAATAAGAACTCGATTAAAGATGATGAAATATTTGCAAAAAAATCCATATAACGCATTATTATGAGTAGCGTACTCATACCACATTGCTTTCGACAATCTTGAAAATTTGAACAAAAATTAAGTTGCTCCAAAATCAGTCGGGTTAAGACTCAAATGTGTGGAAATACATATATATTCATGTGAACAAAATAAGAACTCTATTAAAGATGATGAAATTTTTGCAAAAAAATCCATATAACGCATTGTTGTGAGTAGCGTACTCATACCACATTGCTTTCGACAATCTTGAAAATTTGAACAAAAATTAAGTTGCTCTAAAATCGGTCGGGTTCAGACTCAAATGTGTGGAAATACATACATATTCACTTGTATAAAATAAGAACTCGATCAAAGATGATGAAATTTTTGCAAAAAAATCCATATAACGCATTGTTATGAGTAGCGTACTCATACGACATTGCTTTCGACAATCTTGAAAATTTGAACAAAAATGAAGTTGCTCCAAAATCGGTCGGGTTTAGACTCAAATGTGTGGAAATACATATATATTCACGTGAACATAATAAGAACTCGATTAAAGATGATGAAATATTTGCAAAAAAATCCATATAACGCATTATTATGAGTAGCGTACTCATACCACATTGCTTTCGACAATCTTGAAAATTTGAACAAAAATTAAGTTGCTCCAAAATCAGTCGGGTTAAGACTCAAATGTGTGGAAATACATATATATTCATGTGAACAAAATAAGAACTCTATTAAAGATGATGAAATTTTTGCAAAAAAATCCATATAACGCATTGTTGTGAGTAGCGTACTCATACCACATTGCTTTCGACAATCTTGAAAATTTGAACAAAAATTAAGTTGCTCTAAAATCGGTCGGGTTCAGACTCAAATGTGTGGAAATACATACATATTCACTTGTACAAAATAAGAACTCGATCAAAGATGATGAAATTTTTGCAAAAAAATCCATATAACGCATTGTTATGAGTAGCGTACTCATACGACATTGCTTTCGACAATCTTGAAAATTTGAACAAAAATTAAGTTGCTCTAAAATCGGTCGGGTTCAGACTCAAATGTGTGGAAATACATACATATTCACTTGTACAAAATAAGAACTCGATCAAAGATGATGAAATTTTTGCAAAAAAATCCATATAACGCATTGTTATGAGTAGCGTACTCATACGACATTGCTTTCGACAATCTTGAAAATTTGAACAAAAATGAAGTTGCTCCAAAATCAGTCGGGTTAAGACTCAAATGTGTGGAAATACATATATATTCACGTGAACAAAATAAGAACTCGATTAAAGATGATGAAATTTTTGCAAAAAAATCCATATAACGCATTGTTGTGAGTAGCGTACTCATACCACATTGCTTTCGACAATCTTGAAAATTTGAACAAAAATTAAGTTGCTCCAAAATCGGTCGGGTTTAGACTCAAATGTGTGGAAATACATATATATTCACATGAACAAAATAAGAACTCGATTAAAGATGATGAAATATTTGCAAAAAAATCCATATAACGCATTGTTATGAGTAGCGTACTCATACCACATTGCTTTCGACAATCTTGAAAATTTGAACAAAAATTAAGTTGCTCCAAAATCAGTCGGGTTAAGACTCAAATGTGTGGAAATACATATACATATATTCACGTGAACAAAATAAGAACTCGATTAAAGATGATGAAATTTTTGCAAAAAAATCCATATAACGCATTGTTGTGAGTAGCGTACTCATACCACATTGCTTTCGACAATCTTGAAAATTTGAACAAAAATGAAGTTGCTCCAAAATCAGTCGGGTTAAGACTCAAATGTGTGGAAATACATATATATTCACGTGAACAAAATAAGAACTCGATCAAAGATGATGAAATTTTTGCAAAAAAATCCATATAACGCATTGTAGTGAGTAGCGTACTCATACCACATTGCTTTCGACAATCTTGAAAATTTGAACAAAAATTAAGTTGCTTCAAAATCAGTCGGGTTAAGACTCAAATGTGTGGAAATACATATATATTTACGTATACTTAATAAGAACTCGATTAAAGATTATGAAATTTTTGCAAAAAAATCCATATAACGCATTGTTATGAGTAGCGTACTCATACCACATTGCTTTCGACAATCTGGAAAATTTGAACAAAAATTAAGTTGCTCCAAAATCGTTCGGGTAAAGACTCAAATGTGTGGAAATACATATATATTTACGTATACTTAATAAAAACTCGATTAAAGATAATGAAATTTTTGCAAAAAAATTCATATGACGCATAGTTATGAGTAGCGTATTCGTACCACATTGCTTTCGACAATCTGGAAAATTTGAACAAAAATTAAGTTGCTCCAAAATCAGTCGGGTTAAGACTCAAATGTGTGGAAATACATATATATTTACGTATACTTAATAAGAACTCGATTAAAGATAATGAAATTTTTGCGAAAAAATCCATATGACGCATTGTTATGAGTAGCGTACTCATACCACATTGCTTTCGACAATCTTGAAAATTTGAACAAAAATTAAGTTGCTTCAAAATCGGTCGGGCTTAGACTCAATTGTGTGGAAATACATATATACTAACGTGTACAAAATAAGAACTCGATTAAAGATGACGAAAGTTTTGCAAAAAAATTCATATGACGCATAGTTATGAGTAGCGTACTCATACCACATTGCTTTCGACAATCTTGAAAATTTGAACAAAAATGAAGTTGCTTCAAAATCAGTCGGGTTAAGATTCAAATGTGTGGAAATACATATATATTTACGTATACTTAATAAGAACTCGATTAAAGATGATGAAATTTTTGCAAAAAAATCCATATAACGCATTGTTATGAATAGCGTACTCATACCACATTACTTTCGACAATCTTGAAAATTTTAACAAAAATTAAGTTGCTCCAAAATCAGTCGGGTTAAGACTCAAATGTGTGGAAATACATATATATTCACGTGAATAAAATAAGAACTCGATTAAAGATGATGAAATTTTTGCAACAAAATCCATATAACGCATTGTTGTGAGTAGCGTACTCATACCACATTGCTTTTGACAATATTGTAAATTTGAACAAAAATTAAGTTGCTCCAAAATCAGTTGGGATAAGACTCAAATGTGTGGAAATACATATATATTCACGTGAACAAAATAAGAACTCGATTAAAGTTGATGAAATTTTTGCAAAAAAATCCATATAACGCATTGTTGTGAGTAGCGTACTCATACCACATTGCTTTCGACAATCTTGAAAATTTTAACAAAAATTAAGTTGCTCTAAAATCGGTCGGGTTCAGACTCAAATGTGTGGAAATGCATATATATTCACGTGAACAAAATAAGAACTCGATCAAAGATGATGAAATTTTTGCAAAAAAATCCATATAACGCATTGTTATGAGTAGCGTACTCATACGACATTGCTTTCGACAATCTTGAAAATTTGAACAAAAATGAAGTTGCTCCAAAATCAGTCGGGTTAAGACTCAAATGTGTGGAAATACATATATATTCACGTGAACAAAATAAGAACTCGATTAAAGATGATGAAATTTTTGGAAAAAAATCCATATAACGCATTGTTGTGAGTAGCGTACTCATACCACATTGCTTTCGACAATCTTGAAAATTTTAACAAAAATTAAGTTGCTCCAAAATCGGTCGGGTTTAGACTCAAATGTGTGGAAATACATATATATTCAAGTAAACAAAATAAGAACTCGATTAAAGATGATGAAATATTTGCAAAAAAATCCATATAACGCATTGTTATGAGTAGCGTACTCATACCACATTGCTTTCGACAATCTTGAAAATTTGAACAAAAATTAAGTTGCTCCAAAATCAGTCGGGTTAAGACTCAAATGTGTGGAAATACATATATATTCACGTGAACAAAATAAGAACTCGATTAAAGATGATGAAATTTTTGCAAAAAAATCCATATAACGCATTGTTGTGAATAGCGTACTCATACCACATTGCTTTCGACAATCTTGAAAATTTGAACAAAAATTAAGATGCTTCAAAATCAGTCGGGTTAAGACTCAAATGTGTGGAAATACATATGTATATATTTACGTATACTTAATAAGAACTCGATTAAAGATGATGAAATTTTTGCAAAAAAATCCATATAACGCATTGTTATGAATAGCGTACTCATACCACATTACTTTCGACAATCTTGAAAATTTGAACAAAAATTAAGTTGCTCTAAAATCGGTCGGGTTCAGACTCAAATGTGTGGAAATACATATATATTAGCGTGAACAAAATAAGAACTCGATCAAAGATGATGAAATTTTTGCAAAAAAATCCATATAACGCATTGTTATGAGTAGCGTACTCATACGATAATACTTTCGACAATCTTGAAAATTTGAACAAAAATTAAGTTGCTCCAAAATCAGTCGGGTTAAGCCTCAAATGTGTGGAAATACATATGTATATATTCACGTGAACAAAATAAGAACTCGATTAAAGATGATGAAATTTTCGCAAAAAAATCCATATAACGCATTGTTGTGAATAGCGTACTCATACCACATTGCTTTCGACAATCTTGAAAATTTGAACAAAAATTAAGATGCTTCAAAATCAGTCGGGTTAAGACTCAAATGTGTGGAAATACATATATATTTACGTATACTTAATAAGAACTCGATTAAAGATGATGAAATTTTTGCAAAAAAATCCATATAACGCATTGTTATGAATAGCGTACTCATACCACATTACTTTCGACAATCTTGAAAATTTGAACAAAAATTAAGTTGCTCCAAAATCAGTCGCGTTAAGACTCAAATGTGTGGAAATACATATACATTTACGTATACTTAATAAGAACTCGATTAAAGATGATGAAATTTTTGCAAAAAAATCCATATAACGCATTGTTATGAGTAGCGTACTCATACCACATTGCTTTCGACAATCTTGAAAATTTGAACAAAAATTAAGTTGCTCCAAAATCAGTCGGGTTAAGACTCAAATGTGTGGAAATACATATATATTCACGTGAACAAAATAAGAACTCGATCAAAGATGATGAAATTTTTGCAAAAAAATCCATATAACGCATTGTTGTGAGTAGCGTACTCATACCACATTGCTTTCGACAATCTTGAAAATTTGAACAAAAATTATGTTGCTTCAAAATCAGTCGGGTTACGACTCAAATGTGTGGAAATACATATATATTTACGTATACTTAATAAGAACTCGATTAAAGATTATGAAATTTTTGCAAAAAAATCCATATAACGCATTGTTATGAGTAGCGTACTCATACCACATTGCTTTCGACAATCTGGAAAATTTGAACAAAAATTAAGTTGCTCCAAAATCAGTCGGGATAAGACTCAAATGTGTGGAAATACATATATATTTACGTATACTTAATAAGAACTCGATTAAAGATAATGAAATTTTTGCGAAAAAATCCATATGACGCATTGTTATGAGTAGCGTACTCATACCACATTGCTTTCGACAATCTTGAAAATTTGAACAAAAATTAAGTTGCTTCAAAATCGGTCGGGCTTAGACTCAAATGTGTGGAAAAACATATATACTAACGTGTACAAAATAAGAACTCGATTAAAGATGATGAAATTTTTGCAAAAAAATCCATATGACGCATTGTTATGAGTAGCGTACTCATACCACATTGCTTTCGACAATCTTGAAAATTTGAACAAAAATTAAGTTGCTTCAAAATCGGTCGGGCTTAGACTCAAATGTGTGGAAATACATATATACTAACGTGTACAAAATAAGAACTCGATTAAAGATGACGAAAGTTTTGCAAAAAAATTCATATGACGCATAGTTATGAGTAGCGTACTCATACCACATTGCTTTCGACAATCTTGAAAATTTGAACAAAAATGAAGTTGCTTCAAAATCAGTCGGGTTAAGACTCAACTGTGTGGAAATACATATATATTTACGTATACTTAATAAGAACTCGATTAAAGATGATGAAATTTTTGCAAAAAAATCCATATGACACATTGTTATGAGTAGCGTACTCATACCACATTGCTTTCGACAATCTTGAAAATTTGAACAAAAATTAAGTTGCTCCAAAATCGGTCGGGTTTAGACTCAAATGTGTGGAAATACATATATATTCACGTGAACAAAATAAGAACTCGATTAAAGATGATGAAATTTTTGCAAAAAAATCCATATAACGCATTGTTATGAGTAGCGTACTCATACCACATTGCTTTCGACAATCTTGAAAATTTGAACAAAAATTAAATTGCTCCAAACTCGGTCGGGTTTAGACTCAAATATGTGGAAATACATATATATTCACGTGAACAAAATAAGAACTCGATTAAAGATGATGAAATTTTTGCAAAAAAATCCATATGACGCATTGTTATGAGTAGCGTACTCATACCACATTGCTTTCGACAATCTTGAAAATTTGAACATAAATTAAGTTGCTTCAAAATCGGTCGGGCTTAGACTCAAATGTGTGGAAATACATATATACTAACGTGTACAAAATAAGAACTCGATTGAAGATGATGAAAGTTTTGCAAAAAAATTCATATGACGCATAGTTATGAGTAGCGTATTCATACCACATTGCTTTCGACAATCTGGAAAATTTGAACAAAAATTAAGTTGCTCCAAAATCGTTCGGGTTAAGACACAAATGTGTGGAAATACATATATATTTACGTATACTTAATAAAAACTCGATTAAGGATAATGAAATTTTTGCAAAAAAATTCATATGACGCATAGTTATGAGTAGCGTATTCATACCACATTGCTTTCGACAATCTGGAAAATTTGAACAAAAATTAGGTTGCTCCAAAATCAGTCGGGTTAAGACTCAAATGTGTGGAAATACATATATATTTACGTATACTTAATAAGAACTCGATTAAAGATAATGAAATTTTTGCGAAAAAATCCATATGACACATTGTTATGAGTAGCGTACTCATACCACATTGCTTTCGACAATCTTGAAAATTTGAACAAAAATGAATTTGCTCTAAAATCAGTCGGGTTCCAACTCAAATGTGTGGACATGCATACATATTCACTTGTACAAAATAAGAACTCGATCAAAGATGATGAAATTTTTGCAAAAAAATCCATATGACCCAATGTTATGAGTAGCGTACTCATACGACATTGCTTTCGACAATCTTGAAAATTTGAACATAAATGAAGTTGCTCCAAAATCGGTTGGGTTTAGACTCAAATGTGTGGAAATACATATATATTCACGTGAACAAAATAAGAGCTCGATTAAAGATGATGAAATTTTAGCAAAAAAATCCATATAACGCATTGTTATGAGTAGCGTACTCATACCACATTGCTTTCGACAATTTTGAAAATTTGAACAAAATTTAAGTTGCTTCAAAATCAGTCGGGTTAAGACTCAAATGTGTGGAAATACATATATATTTACGTATACTTAATAAGAACTCGATTAAAGATGATGAAGTTTTTGCAAAAAAATCCATATAACGCATTGTTATGAGTAGCGTACTCATACCACATTGCTTTCGACAATCTTGAAAATTTGAACAAAAATTAAGTTGCTCCAAAATCAGTCGGGTTAAGACTCAAATGTGTGGAAATACATATATATTCACGTGAACTAAATAAGAACTCGATCAAAGATGATGAAATTTTTGCAAAAAAATCCATATAACGCATTGTTGCGAGTAGCGTACTCATACCACATTGCTTTCGTCAATCTTGAAAATTTTAACAAAAATGAAGTTGCTCCAAAATCAGTCGGGTTAAGACTCAAATGTGTGAAAATACATATATATTCACGTGAACAAATTAAGAACTCGATTAAAGATGATGAAATTTTTGCAAAAAATCCATATAACGCATTGTTGTGAGTAGCGTACTCATACGACATTGCTTTCGACAATCTTGAAAATTTTAACAAAAATGAAGTTGCTCCAAAATCGTTCGGGTTTAGACTCAAATGTGTGGAAATACATATATATTCACGATAACATAATAAGAAATCGATTAAAGATGATGAAATATTTGCAAAAAAATCCATATAACGCATTGTTGCGAGTAGCGTACTCATACCACATTGCTTTCGACAATCTTGAAAATTTTAACAAAAATGAAGTTGCTCCAAAATCAGTCGGGTTAAGACTCAAATGTGTGGAAATACATATATATTCACGTGAACAAATTAAGAACTCGATTAAAGATGATGAAATTTTTGCAAAAAATCCATATAACGCATTGTTGTGAGTAGCGTACTCATACGACATTGCTTTCGACAATCTTGAAAATTTGAACAAAAATGAAGTTGCTCTAAAATCGGTCGGGTTTAGACTCAAATGTGTGGAAATACATATATATTCACGATAACATAATAAGAACTCGATTAAAGATGATGAAATATTTGCAAAAAAATCCATATAACGCATTGTTATGAGTAGCGTACTCATACCACATTGCTTTCGACAATCTTGAAAATTTGAACAAAAATTAAGTTGCTCCAAAATCAGTCGGGTTAAGACTCAAATGTGTGGAAATACATATATATTCACGTGAACAGAATAAGAACTCGATTAAAGATGATGAAATTTTTGCAAAAAAATCCAAATAACGTATTGTTATGAGTAGCGTACTTATACGACATTGCTTTCGACAATCTTGAAAATTTGAACAAAAATTAAGTTGCTCCAAAATCAGTTGGGTTAAGACTCAAATGTGTGGAAATACATATATATTCACTTGAACAAAATAAGAACTCGATTAAAGATGATGAAATTTTTGCAAAAAAATCCATATAACGCATTGTTGTGAGTAGCGTACTCATACCACATTGCTTTCGACAATCTTGAAAATTTTAACAAAAATGAAGTTGCTCCAAAATCAGTCGGGTTAAGACTCAAATGTGTGGAAATACATATATATTCACGATAACTTATGAAGAACTCGATTAAAGATGATGAAATATTTGAAAAAAATCCATATAACGCATTGTTGTGAGTACCGTACTCATACCACATTGCTTTCGACAATCTTGAAAATTTGAACAAAAATTAAGTTGCTCCAAAATCAGTCGGGTTAAGACTCAAATGTGTGGAAATACATATATATTCACGTGAACAAATTAAGAACTCGATTAAAGATGATGAAATTTTTGCAAAAAATCCATATAACGCATTGTTGTGAGTAGCGTACTCATACGACATTGCTTTCGACAATCTTGAAAATTTGAACAAAAATTAAGTTGCTCCAAAATCAGTCGGGTTAAGACTCAAATGTGTGGAAATACATATATATTCACGTGAACAGAATAAGAACTCGATTAAAGATGATGAAATTTTTGCAAAAAAATCCATATAACGCATTGTTGTGAGTACCGTACTCATACCACATTGCTTTCGAAAATCTTGAAAATTTGAACAAAAATTAAGTTGCTCCAAAATCAGTCGGGTTAAGACTCAAATGTGTGGAAATACATATATATTCACGTGAACAAAATAAGAACTCGATTAAAGATGATGAAATTTTTGCAAAAAAATCCATATGACATATGGTTATGAGTAGCGTACTCATACCACATTGCTTTCGACAATCTTGAAAATTTGAACAAAAATTAAGTTGCTCCAAAATCAGTCGGGTTAAGACTCAAATGTGTTGAAATACATATATATTCACGTGAACAAAATAAGAACTCGATTAAAGATGATGAAATTTTTGCAAAAAAATCCATATAACGCATTGTTGTGAGTAGCGTACTCATACCACATTGCTTTCGACAATCTTGAAAATTTTAACAAAAATGAAGTTGCTCCAAAATCAGTCGGGTTAAGACTCAAATGTGTGGAAATACATATATATTCACGTGAACAAATTAAGAACTCGATTAAAGATGATGAAATTTTTGCAAAAAATCCATATAACGCATTGTTGTGAGTAGCGTACTCATACGACATTGCTTTCGACAATCTTGAAAATTTGAACAAAAATGAAGTTGCTCCAAATCGGTCGGGTTTAGACTCAAATGTGTGGAAATACATATATATTCACGATAACATAATAAGAACTCGATTAAGGATGATGAAATATTTGCAAAAAAATCCATATGACACATTGTTATGAGTAGCGTACTCATACCACATTGCTTTCGACAATCTTGAAAATTTGAACAAAAATTAAGTTGCTCCAAAATCAGTCGGGTTAAGACTCAAATGTGTGGTAAAACATATATACTAACGTGTACAAAATAAGAACTCGATTAAAGATGATGAAATATTTGCAAAAAAATCCATATGACGCATTGTTATGAGTAGCGTACTCATACCACATTGCTTTCGACAATCTTGAAAATTTGAACATAAATTAAGTTGCTTCAAAATCAGTGAGGTTAAGACTCAAATGTGTGGAAATACATATATATTTACGTATACTTAATAAGAACTCGATTAAAGATAATGAAATTTTTGCGAAAAAATCCATATGACGCATTGTTATGAGTAGCGTACTCATACCACATTGCTTTCGACAATCTTGAAAATTTGAACAAAAATTAAGTTGCTTCAAAATCGGTCGGGCTTAGACTCAAATGTGTGGAAAAACATATATACTAACGTGTACAAAATAAGAACTCGATTAAAGATGATGAAATTTTTGCAAAAAAATCCATATGACGCACTGTTATGAGTAGCGTACTCATACCACATTGCTTTCGACAATCTTGAAAATTTGAACAAAAATTAAGTTGCTTCAAAATCGGTCGGGCTTAGACTCAAATGTGTGGAAATACATATATACTAACGTGTACAAAATAAGAACTCGATTAAAGATGACGAAAGTTTTGCAAAAAAATTCATATTACGCATAGTTATGAGTAGCGTACTCATACCACATTGCTTTCGACAATCTTGAAAATTTGAACACAAATGAAGTTGCTTCAAAATCAGTCGGGTTAAGACTCAAATGTGTGGAAATACATATATATTTACGTATACTTAATAAGAACTCGATTAAAGATGATGAAATTTTTGCAAAAAAATCCATATGACACATTGTTATGAGTAGCGTACTCATACCACATTGCTTTCGACAATCTTGAAAATTTGAACAAAAATTAAGTTGCTCCAAAATCGGTCGGGTTTAGACTCAAATGTGTGGAAATACATATATATTCACGTGAACAAAATAAGAACTCGATTAAAGATGATGAAATTTTTGCAAAAAAATCCATATAACGCATTGTTATGAGTAGCGTACTCAGACCACATTGCTTTCGACAATCTTGAAAATTTGAACAAAAATTAAGTTGCTCTAAACTCGGTCGGGTTTAGACTCAAATGTGTGGAAATACATATATATTCACGTGAACAAAATAAGAACTCGATTAAAGATGATGAAATTTTTGCAAAAAAATCCATATGACGCATTGTTATGAGTAGCGTACTCATACCACATTGCTTTCGACAATCTTGAAAATTTGAACATAAATTAAGTTGCTTCAAAATCGGTCGGGCTTAGACTCAAATGTGTGGAAATACATATATACTAACGTGTACAAAATAAGAACTCGATTAAAGATGATGAAATTTTTGCAAAAAAATCCATATAACGCATTGTTATGAGTAGCGTACTCATACCACATTGCTTTCGACAATCTTGAAAATTTGAACAAAAATTAAGTTGCTTCAAAATCGGTTGGGTTTAGACTCAAATGTGTGGAAATACATATATATTCACGTGAACAAAATAAGAGCTCGATTAAAGATGATGAAATTTTAGCAAAAAAATCCATATAACGTATTGTTATGAGTAGTGTACTCATACCACATTGCTTTCGACAATTTTGAAAATTTGAACAAAAATTAAGTTGCTTCAAAATCAGTCGGGTTAAGACTCAAATGTGTGGAAATACATATATATTTACGTATACTTAATAAGAACTCGATTAAAGATGATGAAATTTTTGCAAAAAAATCCATATAACGCATTGTTATGAGTAGCGTACTCATACCACATTGCTTTCGACAATCTTGAAAATTTGAACAAAAATTAAGTTGCTCCAAAATCAGTCGGGTTAAGACTCAAATGTGTGGAAATACATATATATTCACGTGAACAAAATAAGAACTCGATCAAAGATGATGAAATTTTTGCAAAAAAATCCATATAACGCATTGTTATGAGTAGCGTACTCATACCACATTGCTTTCGACAATCTTGAAAATTTAAACAAAATTAAGTTGCTCCAAAATCAGTCAGGTTAAGACTCAAATGTGTGGAAATACATATATATTCACGTGAACAAAATAAGAACTCGATTAAAGATGATGAAATTTTTGCAAAAAAATCCATATAACGCATTGTTGTGAGTAGCGTACTCATACCACATTGCTTTCGACAATCTTGAAAATTTTAACAAAAATGAAGTTGCTCCAAAATCAGTCGGGTTAAGACTCAAATGTGTGGAAATACATATATATTCACGTGAACAAATTAAGAACTCGATTAAAGATGATGAAATTTTTGCAAAAAATCCATTTAACGCATTGTTGTGAGTAGCGTACTCATACGACATTGCTTTCGACAATCTTGAAAATTTGAACAAAAATGAAGTTGCTCCAAAATCGGTCGGGTTTAGACTCAAATGTGTGGAAATACATATATATTCACGATAACATAATAAGAACTCGATTAAAGATGATGAAATATTTGCAAAAAAATCCATATAACGCATTGTTATGAGTAGCGTACTCATACCACATTGCTTTCGACAATCTTGAAAATTTGAACAAAAATTAAGTTGCTCCAAAATCAGTCGGGTTAAGACTCAAATGTGTGGAAATACATATATATTCACGTGAACAGAATAAGAACTCGATTAAAGATAATGAAATTTTTGCAAAAAAATCCATATAACGCATTGTTGTGAGTAGCGTACTCATACCACATTGCTTTCGACAATCTTGAAAATTTGAACAAAAATTAAGTTGCTCCAAAATCAGTCGGGTTAAGACTCAAATGTGTGGAAATACATATATATTCACGTGAACAAAATAAGAACTCGATTAAAGATGATGAAATTTTTGCAAAAAAATCCATATGACACATTGTTATGAGTAGCGTACTCATACCACATTGTTTTCGACAATCTTGAAAATTTGAACAAAAATTAAGTTGCTCCAAAATCAGTCGGGTTAAGACTCAAATGTGTGGAAATACATATATATTCACGTGAACAAAATAAGAACTCGATTAAAGATGATGAAATTTTTGCAAAAAAATCCATATAACGCATTTTTGTGAGTAGCGTACTCATACCACATTGCTTTTGACAATATTGTAAATTTTAACAAAAATTAAGTTGCTCCAAAATCAGTTTGGTTAAGACTCAAATGTGTGGAAATACATATATATTCACGTGAACAAAATAAGAACTCGATTAAAGTTGATGAAATTTTTGCAAAAAAATCCATATAACGCATTGTTGTGAGTTGCGTACTCATACCACATTGCTTTCGACAATCTTGAAAATTTTAACATAAATTAAGTTGCTCTAAAATCGGTCGGGTTCAGACTCAAATGTGTGGAAATGCATATATATTCACGTGAACAAAATAAGAACTCGATCAAAGATGATGAAATTTTTGCAAAAAAATCCATATAACGCATTGTTATGAGTAGCGTACTCATACGACATTGCTTTCGACAATCTTGAAAATTTGAACAAAAATGAAGTTGCTCCAAAATCAGTCGGGTTAAGACTCAAATGTGTGGAAATACATATATATTCACGTGAACAAAATAAGAACTCGATTAAAGATGATGAAATTTTTGCAAAAAAATCCATATGACACATTGTTATGAGTAGCGTACTCATACCACATTGCTTTCGACAATCTTGAAAATTTGAACAAAAATTAAGTTGCTCCAAAATCAGTCGGGTTAAGACTCAAATGTGTGGAAATACATATATATTCACGTGAACAAAATAAGAACTCGATTAAAGATGATGAAATTTTTGCAAAAAAATCCATATAACGCATTGTTGTGAGTAGCGTACTCATACCACATTGCTTTCGACAATCTTGAAAATTTGAACAAAAATGAAGTTGCTCCAAAATCGGTCGGGTTTAGACTCAAATGTGTGGAAATACATATATATTCACATGAACAAAATAAGAACTCGATCAAAGATGATGAAATATTTGCAAAAAAATCCATATAACGCATTGTTATGAGTAGCGTACTCATACCACATTGCTTTCGACAATCTTGAAAATTTGAACAAAAATTAAGTTGCTCCAAAATCAGTCGGGTTGAGACTCAAATGTGTGGAAATACATATATATTCACGTGAACAAAATAAGAACTCGATTAAAGATGATGAAATTTTTGCAAAAAAATCCATATAACGCATTGTTGTGAGTAGCGTACTCATACCACATTGCTTTCGACAATCTTCAAAATTTGAACAAAAATTAAGTTGCTCCAAAATCAGTCGGGTTAAGACTCAAATGTGTGGAAATACATATATATTCACGTGAACAAAATAAGAACTCGATTAAAGATGATGAAATTTTTGCCAAAAAATCCATATAACGCATTGTTGTGAGTAGCGTACTTATACCACATTGCTTTCGACAATCTTGAAAATTTGAACAAAAATTAAGTTGCTCTAAAATCGGTCGGGTTCAGACTCAAATGTGTGGAAATACATATATATTCACGTGAACAAAATAAGAAGTCGATCAAAGATGATGAAATTTTTGCAAAAAAATCCATATAACGCATTGTTATGAGTAGCGTACTCATACCACATTGCTTTCGACAATCTTGAAAATTTGAACAAAAATTAAGTTGCTCCAAAATCAGTCGGGTTAAGCCTCAAATGTGTGGAAATACATATGTATATATTCACGTGAACAAAATAAGAACTCGATTAAAGATGACGAAATTTTTGCAAAAAAATCCATATAACGCATTGTTGTGAATAGCGTACTCATACCACATTGCTTTCGACAATCTTGAAAATTTGAACAAAAATTAAGATGCTCCAAAATCAGTCGGGTTAAGACTCAAATGTGTGGAAATACATATATATTCACGTGAACAAAATAAGAACTCGATTAAAGATGATGAAATTTTTGCAAAAAAATCCATATAACGCATTGTTGTGAGTAGCGTACTCATACCACATTGCTTTCGACAATCTTGAAAATTTGAACAAAAATTAAGTTGCTCTTAAATCGGTCGGGTTCAGACTCAAATGTGTGGAAATACATATATATTCAAGTGAACAAAATAAGAACTCGATCAAAGATGATGAAATTTTTGCAAAAAAATCCATATAACGCATTTTTATGAGTAGCGTACTCATACGACATTGCTTTCGACAATCTTGAAAATTTGAACATAAATTAAGTTGCCCTAAAATCAGTCGGGTTAAGCCTCAAATGTGTGGAAATACATATATATTCACGTGAACAAAATAAGAACTCGATTAAAGATGATGAAATTTTTGCAAAAAAATCCATATAACGCATTGTTGTGAGTAGCGTACTCATACCACATTGCTTTCGACAATCTTGAAAATTTGAACAAAAATTAAGTTGCTCCAAAATCGGTCGGGTTTAGACTCAAATGTGTGGAAATACATATATATTCACATGAACAAAATAAGAACTCGATTAAAGATGATGAAATATTTGCAAAAAAATCCATATAACGCTTGTTATGAGTAGCGTACTCATACCACATTGCTTTCGACAATCTGGAAAATTTGAACAAAAATGAAGTTGCTCCACAATCAGTCGGGTTAAGACTCAAATGTGTGGAAATACATATATATTCACGTGAACAAAATAAGAACTCGATTAAAGATGATGAAATTTTTGCAAAAAAATCCATATAACGCATTGTTGTGAGTAGCGTACTCATACCACATTGCTTTCGACAATCTTGAAAATTTGAACAAAAATTAAGTTGCTCCAAAATCAGTCGGGTTAAGACTCAAATATGTGGAAATACATATATATTCACGTGAACACAATAAGAACTCGATTAAAGATGATGAAATTTTTGCAAAAAAATCCATATAACGCATTGTTGTGAGTAGCGTACTCATACCACATTGCTTTCGACAATCTTGAAAATTTGAACAAAAATTAAGATGCTTCAAAATCAGTCGGGTTAAGACTCAAATGTGTGGAAATACATATATATTTACTTATACTAAATAAGAACTCGATTAAAGATGATGAAATTTTTGCAAAAAAATCCATATAACGCATTGTTATGAATAGCGTACTCATACCACATTGCTTTCGACAATCTTGAAAGTTTGAACAAAAATTGAGTTGCTCCAAAATCAGTCGGGTTAAGACTCAAATGTGTGAAAATACATATATATTCACGTGAACAAAATAAGAACTCGATCAAAGATGATGTAATTTTTGCCAAAAATCCATATGACCCATTGTTATGAGTAGCGTACTCATACGACATTGCTTTCGACAATCTTGAAAATTTGAACAAAAATGAAGTTGCTCCAAAATCGGTCGGGTGTAGACTCAAATGTGTGGAAATACATATATATTCAAGTAAACAAAATAAGAACTCGATTAAAGATGATGAAATATTTGCAAAAAAATCCATATAACGCATTGTTATGAGTAGCGTACTCATACCACATTGCTCTCGACAATCTTGAAAATTTGAACAAAAATTAAGTTGCTCCAAAATCAGTCGGGTTAAGACTCAAATGTGTGGAGATATATATATATTCACATGAACAAAATAAGAACTCGATTAAAGATGATGAAATTTTTGCAAAAAAATCCATATAACGCATTGTTATGAATAGCGTACTCATACCACATTGCTTTCGACAATCTTGAAAGTTTGAACAAAAATTAAGTTGCTCCAAAATCAGTCGGGTTAAGACTCAAATGTGTGAAAATACATATATATTCACGTGAACAAAATAAGAACTCGATCAAAGATGATGTAATTTTTGCCAAAAATCCATATGACCCATTGTTATGAGTAGCGTACTCATACGACATTGCTTTCGACAATCTTAAAAATTTGAACAAAAATGAAGTTGCTCCAAAATCGGTCGGGTGTAGACTCAAATGTGTGGAAATACATATATATTCAAGTAAACAAAATAAGAACTCGATTAAAGATGATGAAATATTTGCAAAAAAATCCATATAACGCATTGTTATGAGTAGCGTACTCATACCACATTGCTTTCGACAATCTTGAAAATTTGAACAAAAATTAAGTTGCTCCAAAATCAGTCGGGTTAAGACTCAAATGTGTGGAAATACATATATATTCACATGAACAAAATAAGAACTCGATTAAAGATGATGAAATTTTTGCAAAAAAATCCATATAACGCATTGTTATGAGTAGCGTACTCATACCACATTGCTTTCGACAATCTTGAAAATTTGAACAAAAATTAAGTTGCTCCAAAATCAGTCGGGTTAAGACTCAAATGTGTGGAAATACATATATATTCACGTGAACAAAATAAGAACTCGATCAAAGAAGATGAAATTTTTGCAAAAAAATCCATATAACGCATTGTTATGAGTAGCGTACTCATACCACATTGCTTTCGACAATCTTGAACATTTGAACAAAAATGAAGTTGCTCCAAAATCGGTCGGGTTTAGACTCAAATGTGTGGAAATACATATATATTCACGTGAACAAAATAAGAACTCGATGAAAGATGATGAAATTTTTGCAAAAAAATCCATATAACGCATTGTTGTGAGTAGCGTACTCATACCACATTGCTTTCGACAATCTTGAAAATTTGAACAAAAATTAAGTTGCTCCAAAATCAGTCGGGTTAAGACTCAAATGTGTGGAAATACATACATATTCACTTGTACAAAATAAGAACTCGATCAAAGATGATGAAATTTTGCAAAAAAATCCATATAACGTATTGTTATGAGTAGCGTACTCATACGACATTGCTTTCGACAATCTTGAAAATTTGAACAAAAATTAAGTTGCTCCAAAATCAGTCGGGTTAAGACTCAAATGTGTGGAAATACATATATATTAACGTGAACAAAATAAGAACTCGATTAAAGATGATGAAATTTTTGCAAAAAAATCCATATAACGCATTGTTGTGAGTAGCGTACTCATACCACATTGCTTTCGACAATCTTGAAAATTTGAACAAAAATTAAGATGCTTCAAAATCAGTCGGGTTAAGACTCAAATCTGTGGAAATACATATATATTTACGTATACTTAATAAGAACTCGATTAAAGATGATGAAATTTTTGCAAAAAAATCCATATAACGCATTGTTGTGAGTAGCGTACTCATACCACATTGCTTTCCACAATCTTGAAAATTTGAACAAAAATTAAGTTGCTTCAAAATCAGTCGGGTTAAGACTCAAATGTGTGGAAATACATATATATTTACGTATACTTAATAAGAACTCGATTAAAGATGATGAAATTTTTGCAAAAAAATCCATATAACGCATTGTTATGAGTAGCGTACTCATACCACATTGCTTTCGACAATCTTGAACATTTGAACAAAAATGAAGTTGCTCCAAAATCGGTCAGGTTTAGACTCAAATGTGTGGAAATACATATATATTCACGTGAACAAAATAAGAACTCGATTAAAGATGATGAAATATTTGCAAAAAAATCCATATGACACATTGTTATGAGTAGCGTACTCATACGACATTGCTTTCGACAATCTTGAAAATTTGAACAAAAATTAAGTTGCTCCAAAATCAGTCGGGTTAAGACTCAAATGTGTGGAATTACATATATATTCACGTGAACAAAATAAGAACTCGAGTAAAGATGATGAAATTTTTGCAAAAAAATCCATATAACGCATTGTTGTGAGTAGCGTACTCATACCACATTGCTTTCGACAATCTTGAAAATTTGAACAAAAATTAAGATGCTTCAAAATCAGTCGGGTTAAGACTCAAATGTGTGGAAATACATATATATTTACGTATACTTAATAAGAACTCGATTAAAGATGATGAAATTTTTGCAAAAAAATCCATATAACGCATTGTTATGAATAGCGTACTCATACCACATTGCTTTCGACAATCTTGAAAATTTGAACAAAAATTAAGATGCTTCAAAATCAGTCGGGTTAAGACTCAAATGTGTGGAAATACATATATATTTACGTATACTTAATAAGAACTCGATTAAAGATGATGAAATTTTTGCAAAAAAATCCATATAACGCATTGTTATGAATAGCGTACTCATACCACATTGCTTTCGACAATTTTGAAAATTTGAACAAAAATTAAGTTGCTCCAAAATCAGTCGGGTTAAGACTGAAATGTGTGAAAATACATATATATTCACGTGAACAAAATAAGAACTCGATTAAAGATGATGAAATTTTTGCAAAAAAATCCATATAACGCATTGTTGTGAGTAGCGTACTCATACCACATTGCTTTCGACAATCTTGAAAATTTGAACAAAAATTAAGTTGCTCCAAAATCGGTCGGGTTTAGACTCAAATGTGTGGAAATACATATATATTCACATGAACAAAATAAGAACTCGATTAAAGATGATGAAATATTTGCAAAAAAATCCATATAACGCATTGTTATGAGTAGCGTACTCATACCACATTGCTTTCGACAATCTGGAAAATTTGAACAAAAATGAAGTTGCTCCAAAATCAGTCGGGTTAAGACTCAAATGTGTGGAAATACATATATATTCACGTGAACAAAATAAGAACTCGATTAAAGATGATGAAATTTTTGCAAAAAAATCCATATAACGCATTAATGTGAGTAGCGTACTCATACCACATTGCTTTCGACAATCTTGAAAATTTGAACAAAAATTAAGTTGCTCCAAAATCAGTCGGGTTAAGACTCAAATGTGTGGAAATACATATATATTCACGTGAACAAAATAAGAACTCGATTAAAGATGATGAAATTTTTGCAAAAAAATCCATATAACGCATTGTTGTGAGTAGCGTACTCATACCACATTGCTTTCGACAATCTTGAAAATTTGAACAAAAATTAAGATGCTTCAAAATCAGTCGGGTTAAGACTCAAATCTGTGGAAATACATATATATTTACGTATACTTAATAAGAACTCGATTAAAGATGATGAAATTTTTGCAAAAAAATCCATATAACGCATTGTTGTGAGTAGCGTACTCATACCACATTGCTTTCCACAATCTTGAAAATTTGAACAAAAATTAAGTTGCTTCAAAATCAGTCGGGTTAAGACTCAAATGTGTGGAAATACATATATATTTACGTATACTTAATAAGAACTCGATTAAAGATGATGAAATTTTTGCAAAAAAATCCATATAACGCATTGTTATGAGTAGCGTACTCATACCACATTGCTTTCGACAATCTTGAACATTTGAACAAAAATGAAGTTGCTCCAAAATCGGTCAGGTTTAGACTCAAATGTGTGGAAATACATATATATTCACGTGAACAAAATAAGAACTCGATTAAAGATGATGAAATATTTGCAAAAAAATCCATATGACACATTGTTATGAGTAGCGTACTCATACGACATTGCTTTCGACAATCTTGAAAATTTGAACAAAAATTAAGTTGCTCCAAAATCAGTCGGGTTAAGACTCAAATGTGTGGAATTACATATATATTCACGTGAACAAAATAAGAACTCGATTAAAGATGATGAAATTTTTGCAAAAAAATCCATATAACGCATTGTTGTGAGTAGCGTACTCATACCACATTGCTTTCGACAATCTTGAAAATTTGAACAAAAATTAAGATGCTTCAAAATCAGTCGGGTTAAGACTCAAATGTGTGGAAATACATATATATTTACGTATACTTAATAAGAACTCGATTAAAGATGATGAAATTTTTGCAAAAAAATCCATATAACGCATTGTTATGAATAGCGTACTCATACCACATTGCTTTCGACAATCTTGAAAATTTGAACAAAAATTAAGATGCTTCAAAATCAGTCGGGTTAAGACTCAAATGTGTGGAAATACATATATATTTACGTATACTTAATAAGAACTCGATTAAAGATGATGAAATTTTTGCAAAAAAATCCATATAACGCATTGTTATGAATAGCGTACTCATACCACATTGCTTTCGACAATTTTGAAAATTTGAACAAAAATTAAGTTGCTCCAAAATCAGTCGGGTTAAGACTGAAATGTGTGAAAATACATATATATTCACGTGAACAAAATAAGAACTCGATTAAAGATGATGAAATTTTTGCAAAAAAATCCATATAACGCATTGTTGTGAGTAGCGTACTCATACCACATTGCTTTCGACAATCTTGAAAATTTGAACAAAAATTAAGTTGCTCCAAAATCGGTCGGGTTTAGACTCAAATGTGTGGAAATACATATATATTCACATGAACAAAATAAGAACTCGATTAAAGATGATGAAATATTTGCAAAAAAATCCATATAACGCATTGTTATGAGTAGCGTACTCATACCACATTGCTTTCGACAATCTGGAAAATTTGAACAAAAATGAAGTTGCTCCAAAATCAGTCGGGTTAAGACTCAAATGTGTGGAAATACATATATATTCACGTGAACAAAATAAGAACTCGATTAAAGATGATGAAATTTTTGCAAAAAAATCCATATAACGCATTAATGTGAGTAGCGTACTCATACCACATTGCTTTCGACAATCTTGAAAATTTGAACAAAAATTAAGTTGCTCCAAAATCAGTCGGGTTAAGACTCAAATGTGTGGAAATACATATATATTCACGTGAACAAAATAAGAACTCGATTAAAGATGATGAAATTTTTGCAAAAAAATCCATATAACGCATTGTTGTGAGTAGCGTACTCATACCACATTGCTTTCGACAATCTTGAAAATTTGAACAAAAATTAAGATGCTTCAAAATCAGTCGGGTTAAGACTCAAATGTGTGGAAATACATATATATTTACTTATACTAAATAAGAACTCGATTAAAGATGATGAAATTTTTGCAAAAAAATCCATATAACGCATTGTTATGAATAGCGTACTCATACCACATTGCTTTCGACAATCTTGAAAGTTTGAACAAAAATTAAGTTGCTCCAAAATCAGTCGGGTTAAGACTCAAATGTGTGAAAATACATATATATTCACGTGAACAAAATAAGAACTCGATCAAAGATGATGTAATTTTTGCCAAAAATCCATATGACCCATTGTTATGAGTAGCGTACTCATACGACATTGCTTTCGACAATCTTGAAAATTTTAACAAAAATGAAGTTGCTCCAAAATCGGTCGGGCTTAGACTCAAATGTGTGGAAATACATATATATTCAAGTAAACAAAATAAGAACTCGATTGAAGATGATGAAATATTTGCAAAAAAATCCATATAACGCATTGTTATGAGTAGCGTACTCATACCACATTGCTTTCGACAATCTTGAAAATTTGAACAAAAATTAAGTTGCTCCAAAATCAGTCGGGTTAAGACTCAAATGTGTGGAAATACATATATATTCACATGAACAAAATAAGAACTCGATTAAAGATGATGAAATTTTTGCAAAAAAATCCATATAACGCATTGTTATGAGTAGCGTACTCATACCACATTGCTTTCGACAATCTTGAAAATTTAAACAAAAATTAAGTTGCTCCAAAATCAGTCGGGTTAAGACTCAAATGTGTGGAAATACATATATATTCACGTGAACAAAATAAGAACTCGATCAAAGAAGATGAAATTTTTGCAAAAAAATCCATATAACGCATTGTTATGAGTAGCGTACTCATACCACATTGCTTTCGACAATCTTGAACATTTGAACAAAAATGAAGTTGCTCCAAAATCGGTCGGGTTTAGACTCAAATGTGTGGAAATACATATATATTCACGTGAACATAATAAGAACTCGATTAAAGATGATGAAATATTTGCAAAAAAATCCATATAACGCATTGTTATGAGTAGCGTACTCATACCACATTGCTTTCGACAAACTTGAAAATTTGAACAAAAATTAAGTTGCTCCAAAATCAGTCGGGTTAAGACTCAAATGTGTGGAAATACATATATATTTACGTATACTTAATAAGAACTCGATTAAAGATGATGAAATTTTTGCAAAAAAATCCATATAACGCATTGTTATGAATAGCGTACTCATACCACATTGCTTTCGACAATCTTGAAAATTTGAACGAAATTAGGTTGCTCCAAAATCAGTCGGGTTAAGACTCAAATGTGTGAATATACATATATATTCACGTGAACAAAATAAGAACTCGATCAAAGGTGATGCAATTTTTGCCAAAAATCCATATGACCCATTGTTATGAGTAGCGTACTCATACGATATTGCTTTCGACAATCTTGAAAATTTGAACAAAAATGAAGTTGCTCCAAAATCGGTCGGGTGTAGACTCAAATGTGTGGAAATACATATATATTCAAGTGAACAAAATAAGAACTCGATTAAAGATGATGAAATATTTGCAAAAAAATCCATATAACGCATTGTTATGAGTAGCGTACTCATACCACATTGCTTTCGACAATCTTGAAAATTTGAACAAAAATTAAGTTGCTCCAAAATCAGTCGGGTTAAGACTCAAATGTGTGGAAATACATATATATTCACATGAACAAAATAAGAACTCGATTAAAGATGATGAAATTTTTGCAAAAAAATCCATATAACGCATTGTTGTGAGTAGCGTACTCATACCACATTGCTTTCCACAATCTTGAAAATTTGAACAAAAATTAAGTTGCTTCAAAATCAGTCGGGTTAAGACTCAAATGTGTGGAAATACATACATATTTACGTATACTTAATAAGAACTCGATTAAAAATGATGAAATTTTTGCAAAAAAATCCATATAACGCATTGTTATGAGTAGCGTACTCATACCACATTGCTTTCGACAATTTTGAAAATTTGAACAAAAATTAAGTTGCTCCAAAATCAGTCGGGCTAAGACTCAAATGTGTGGAAATACATATATATTCACGTGAACAAAATAAGAACTCGATCAAAGAAGATGAAACTTTTGCAAAAAAATCCAAATAACGCATTGTTATGAGTAGCGTACTCATACCACATTGCTTTCGACAATCTTGAACATTTGAACAAAAATGAAGTTGCTCCAAAATCGGTCAGGTTTAGACTCAAATGTGTGGAAATACATATATATTCACGTGAACAAAATAAGAACTCGATTAAAGATGATGAAATATTTGCCAAAAAATCCATATGACACATTGTTATGAGTAGCGTACTCATACGACATTGCTTTCGACAATCTTGAAAATTTGAACAAAAATTAAATTGCTCCAAAATCAGTCGGGTTAAGACTCAAATGTGTAGAATTACATATATATTCACGTGAACAAAATAAGAACTCGATTAAAGATGATGAAATTTTTGCAAAAAAATCCATATAACGCATTGTTGTGAGTAGCGTACTCATACCACATTGCTTTCGACAATCTTGAAAATTTGAACAAAAATTAAGATGCTTCAAAATCAGTCGGGTTAAGACTCAAATGTGTGGAAATACATATATATTTACGTATACTTAATAAGAACTCGATTAAAGATGATGAAATTTTTGCAAAAAAATCCATATAACGCATTGTTATGAATAGCGTACTCATACCACATTGCTTTCGACAATCTTGAAAATTTGAACAAAAATTAAGATGCTTCAAAATCAGTCGGGTTAAGACTCAAATGTGTGGAAATACATATATATTTACGTATACTTAATAAGAACTCGATTAAAGATGATGAAATTTTTGCAAAAAAATCCATATAACGCATTGTTATGAATAGCGTACTCATACCACATTGCTTTCGACAATCTGGAAAATTTGAACAAAAATTAAGTTGCTCCAAAATCAGTCGGGTTAAGACTGAAATGTGTGAAAATACATATATATTCACGTGAACAAAATAAGAACTCGATTAAAGATGATGAAATTTTTGCAAAAAAATCCATATAACGCATTGTTGTGAGTAGCGTACTCATACCACATTGCTTTCGACAATCTTGAAAATTTGAACAAAAATTAAGATGCTTCAAAATCAGTCGGGTTAAGACTCAAATGTGTGGAAATACATATATATTTACGTATACTTAATAAGAACTCGATTAAAGATGATGAAATTTTTGCAAAAAAATCCATATAACGCATTGTTATGAGTAGCGTATTCATACCACATTGCTTTCGACAATCTTAAAAATTTGAACAAAAATGAAGTTGCTCCGAAATCGGTCGGGTTTAGACTCAAATGTGTGGAAATACATATATATTCACGTGAACAAAATAAGAACTCGATTAAAGATGATGAAATATTTGCCAAAAAATCCATATAACGCATTGTTATGAGTAGCGTACTCATACCACTTTGCTTTCGACAATCTTGAAAATTTTAACAAAAATTAAGTTGCTCCAAAATCAGTCGGGTTTAGACTCAAATGTGTGGAAATACATATATATTTACGTATACTTAATAAGAACTCGATTAAAGATGATGAAATTTTTGCAAAAAAATCCATATAACGCATTGTTATGAGTAGCGTATTCATACCACATTGCTTTCGACAATCTTAAAAATTTGAACAAAAATGAAGTTGCTCCGAAATCGGTCGGGTTTAGACTCAAATGTGTGGAAATACATATATATTCACGTGAACATAATAAGAACTCGATTAAAGATGATGAAATATTTGCCAAAAAATCCATATAACGCATTGTTATGAGTAGCGTACTCATACCACTTTGCTTTCGACAATCTTGAAAATTTTAACAAAAATTAAGTTGCTCCAAAATCAGTCGGGTTTAGACTCAAATGTGTGGAAATACATATATATTCACGTGAACAAAATAAGAACTCTAATTAAAGATGATGAAATTTTTGCAAAAAAATCCATATAACGCATTGTTGTGAGTAGCGTACTCATACCACATTGCTTTCGACAATCTTGAAAATTTGAACAAAAATTAAGTTGCTCCAAAATCAGTCGGGTTCAGACTCAAATGTGTGGAAATACATATATATTCACGTGAACAAAATAAGAACTCGATCAAAGATGATGCAATTTTTGCCAAAAAATCCATAAAACGCAATGTTATGAGTAGCGTACTCATACCACATTGCTTTCGACAATCTTAAAAATTTGAACAAAAATGAAGTTGCTCCAAAATTGGTCGGGTTTAGACTCAAATGTGTGGAAATACATATATATTCACGTGAACATAATAAGAACTCGATTAAAGATGATGAAATATTTGCCAAAAAATCCATATAACGCATTGTTATGAGTAGCGTACTCATACCACTTTGCTTTCGACAATCTTGAAACTTTCAACAAAAATTAAGTTGCTCCAAAATCAGTCGGGTTAAGACTCAAATGTGTGGAAATACATATATATTCACGTGAACAAAATAAGAACTCGAGTAAAGATGATGAAATTTTTGCAAAAAAATCCATATAACGCATTGTTGTGAGTAGCGTACTCATACCACTCTGCTTTCGACAATCTTGAAACTTTTAACAAAAATTAAGTTGCTCCAAAATCAGTCGGGTTAAGACTCAAATCTGTGGAAATACATATATATTCACGTGAACAAAATAAGAACTCGATTAAAGATGATGAAATTTTTGCAAAAAAATCCATATAACGCATTGTTGTGAGTAGCGTACTCATACCACATTGCTTTCGACAATCTTGAAAATTTTAACAAAAATTAAGTTGCTCCAAAATCAGTCGGGTTAAGACTCAAATGTGTGGAAATACATATATATTCACGTGAACAAAATAAGAACTCGATTAAAGATGATGAAATTTTTGCAAAAAAATCCATATAACGCATTGTTGTGAGTAGCGTACTCATACCACATTGCTTTCGACAATCTTGAAAATTTGAACAAAAATTAAGTTGCTCCAAAATCAGTCGGGTTAAGACTCAAATGTGTGGAAATACATATATATTCACGTGAACAAAATAAGAACTCGATTAAAGATGATGAAATTTTTGCAAAAAAAATCCTTATAACGCATTGTTCTGAGTAGCGTACTCATACCACATTGCTTTCGGCAATCTTGAAAATTTGAACAAAAATTAAGTTGCTCCAAAATCAGTCGGGTTAAGACTCAAATGTGTGGAAATACATATATATTCACGTGAACAAAATAAGAACTCGATCAAAGATGATGCAATTTTTGCCAAAAAATCCATAAAACGCAATGTTATGAGTAGCGTACTCATACCACATTGCTTTCGACAATCTTAAAAATTTGAACAAAAATGAAGTTGCTCCAAAATTGGTCGGGTTTAGACTCAAATGTGTGGAAATACATATATATTCACGTGAACAAAATAAGAACTCGATTAAAGATGATGAAATTTTTGCAAAAAAATCCATATAACGCATTGTTGTGAGTAGCGTACTCATACCACATTGCTTTCGACAATCTTGAAAATTTGAACAAAAATTAAGTTGCTCCAAAATCAGTCGGGTTAAGACTCAAATGTGTGGAAATACATATATATTCACGTGAACAAAATAAGAACTCGATTAAAGATGATGAAATTTTTGCAAAAATATCCATATAACGCATTGTTGTGAGTAGCGTACTCATACCACATTGCTTTCGACAATCTTGAAAATTTGAACAAAAATTAAGTTGCTCTAAAATCGGTCGGGTTCAGACTCAAATGTGTGGAAATACATACATATTCACTTGTACAAAATAAGAACTCGATTAAAGATGATGAAATATTTGCCAAAAAATCCATATAACGCATTGTTATGAGTAGCGTACTCATACCACTTTGCTTTCGACAATCTTGAAACTTTCAACAAAAATTAAGTTGCTCCAAAATCAGTCGGGTTAAGACTCAAATGTGTGGAAATACATATATATTCACGTGAACAAAATAAGAACTCGAGTAAAGATGATGAAATTTTTGGAAAAAAATCCATATAACGCATTGTTGTGAGTAGCGTACTCATACCACTCTGCTTTCGACAATCTTGAAACTTTTAACAAAAATTAAGTTGCTCCAAATTCAGTCGGGTTAAGACTCAAATGTGTGGAAATACATATATATTCACGTGAACAAAATAAGAACTCGATTAAAGATGATGAAATTTTTGCAAAAAAATCCATATAACGCATTGTTGTGAGTAGCGTACTCATACCACATTGCTTTCGACAATCTTGAAAATTTTAACAAAAATTAAGTTGCTCCAAAATCAGTCGGGTTAAGACTCAAATGTGTGGAAATACATATATATTCACGTGAACAAAATAAGAATTCGATTAAAGATGATGAAATTTTTGCAAAAAAATCCATATAACGCATTGTTGTGAGTAGCGTACTCATACCACATTGCTTTCGACAATCTTGAAAATTTGAACAAAAATTAAGTTGCTCCAAAATCAGTCGGGTTAAGACTCAAATGTGTGGAAATACATATATATTCACGTGAACAAAATAAGAACTCGATTAAAGATGATGAAATTTTTGCAAAAATATCCATATAACGCATTGTTGTGAGTAGCGTACTCATACCACATTGCTTTCGACAATCTTGAAAATTTGAACAAAAATTAAGTTGCTCTAAAATCGGTCGGGTTCAGACTCAAATGTGTGGAAATACATACATATTCACTTGTACAAAATAAGAACTCGATCAAAGATGATGAAATTTTTGCAAAAAAATCCATATAACGCATTGTTATGAGTAGCGTACTCATACGACATTGCTTTCGACAATCTTGAAAATTTGAACAAAAATGAAGTTGCTCCAAAATCGGTCGGGTTTATACTCAAATGTGTGGAAATACATATATATTTACGTATACTTAATAAGAACTCGATTAAAGATGATGAAATTTTTGCAAAAAAATCCATATAACGCATTGTTATGAATAGCGTACTCATACCACATTGCTTTCGACAATCTTGAAAATTTGAACAAAAATTAAGATGCTTCAAAATCAGTCGGGTTAAGACTCAAATGTGTGGAAATACATATATATTTACGTATACTTAATAAGAACTCGATTAAAGATGATGAAATTTTTGCAAAAAAATCCATATAACGCATTGTTATGAATAGCGTACTCATACCACATTGCTTTCGACAATCTGGAAAATTTGAACAAAAATTAAGTTGCTCCAAAATCAGTCGGGTTAAGACTGAAATGTGTGAAAATACATATATATTCACGTGAACAAAATAAGAACTCGATTAAAGATGATGAAATTTTTGCAAAAAAATCCATATAACGCATTGTTGTGAGTAGCGTACTCATACCACATTGCTTTCGACAATCTTGAAAATTTGAACAAAAATTAAGATGCTTCAAAATCAGTCGGGTTAAGACTCAAATGTGTGGAAATACATATATATTTACGTATACTTAATAAGAACTCGATTAAAGATGATGAAATTTTTGCAAAAAAAACCATATAACGCATTGTTATGAGTAGCGTACTCATACCACATTGCTTTCGACAATCTTAAAAATTTGAACAAAAATGAAGTTGCTCCGAAATCGGTCGGGTTTAGACTCAAATGTGTGGAAATACATATATATTCACGTGAACAAAATAAGAACTCGAGTAAAGATGATGAAATTTTTGCAAAAAAATCCATATAACGCATTGTTGTTATATTCACGTGAACATAATAAGAACTCGATTAAAGATGATGAAATATTTGCCAAAAAATCCATATAACGCATTGTTATGAGTAGCGTACTCATACCACTTTGCTTTCGACAATCTTGAAACTTTCAACAAAAATTAAGTTGCTCCAAAATCAGTCGGGTTAAGACTCAAATGTGTGGAAATACATATATATTCACGTGAACAAAATAAGAACTCGAGTAAAGATGATGAAATTTTTGCAAAAAAATCCATATAACGCATTGTTGTGAGTAGCGTACTCATACCACTCTGCTTTCGACAATCTTGAAACTTTTAACAAAAATTAAGTTGCTCCAAAATCAGTCGGGTTAAGACTCAAATGTGTGGAAATACATATATATTCACGTGAACAAAATAAGAACTCGATTAAAGATGATGAAATTTTTGCAAAAAAATCCATATAACGCATTGTTGTGAGTAGCGTTTGCTCCAAAATCAGTCGGGTTAAGACTCAAATGTGTGGAAATACATATATATTCACGTGAACAAAATAAGAATTCGATTAAAGATGATGAAATTTTTGCAAAAAAATCCATATAACGCATTGTTGTGAGTAGCGTACTCATACCACATTGCTTTCGACAATCTTGAAAATTTGAACAAAAATTAAGTTGCTCCAAAATCAGTCGGGTTAAGACTCAAATGTGTGGAAATACATATATATTCACGTGAACAAAATAAGAACTCGATTAAAGATGATGAAATTTTTGCAAAAATATCCATATAACGCATTGTTGTGAGTAGCGTACTCATACCACATTGCTTTCGACAATCTTGAAAATTTGAACAAAAATTAAGTTGCTCTAAAATCGGTCGGGTTCAGACTCAAATGTGTGGAAATACATACATATTCACTTGTACAAAATAAGAACTCGATCAAAGATGATGAAATTTTTGCAAAAAAATCCATATAACGCATTGTTATGAGTAGCGTACTCATACGACATTGCTTTCGACAATCTTGAAAATTTGAACAAAAATGAAGTTGCTCCAAAATCGGTCGGGTTTATACTCAAATGTGTGGAAATACATATATATTTACGTATACTTAATAAGAACTCGATTAAAGATGATGAAATTTTTGCAAAAAAATCCATATAACGCATTGTTATGAATAGCGTACTCATACCACATTGCTTTCGACAATCTTGAAAATTTGAACAAAAATTAAGATGCTTCAAAATCAGTCGGGTTAAGACTCAAATGTGTGGAAATAAAGGGTGTTTTTTTTACAGGTTTGTTTTTCGAATAGAGATAAAACTGGCATTTTGTGGTCAAATCTCCCAACTCTAATGTCATTTATGTTCAGTTTGGTTTGCCATTTCCTCATGAATAGGTTGACAAAAGAACAACGCTTGCAAATCGTGCAAATTTATTTCGAAAATAATGGTTCAGTTCGCGAAGTTTACCGTGAGCTCCGTCCATTTTATGGTCGACATAATCGTCCATCAGAGCAATTAATTCGGTTAACCATGGATCGTTTTCGCACTACGTTTACTCTATGTGATAATACGCATCCGCAGAGACGTCGAACAGTGCGCACCGAAGAAACAATTGCCGCTGTAGAGCAAAGTGTTGAAGAGGACCCGAATGAATCGATTCGCCACCGTGCACAGCAATTGGAGCATTGTCCATCAACTTTATGGAAGATTTTGCTCAAAGATCTTGGCTTGCGACCTTACAAGATCCAGCTTGTGCAAGAATTAAAGCCGCGAGACCATGCAATGCGTAGTGATTTCGGTGTATGGGCCGAAAATGAGATTGATCTCGATGCTGATTTTCATCGCAAAATTTTGTTCAGTGATGAGGCTCATTTTTGGTTGAATGGCTACGTCAAGAAGCAAAATTGCTGCATTTGGAGTGAAGAGAATCCACATGAGACCCTTGAAACGCCATTACATCCACAAAAACTGACTGTTTGGTGTGCTCTATGGGCTGGTGGAGTCATTGGGCCATACTTCTTCCGCAATAATGCTGGAGAGGCAGTTACCGTTAATGGAGACCGGTATAGAGCCATGATAACCGACTATTTTGTTCCCGAATTGGATGGCATGAATGTGGATGAGTTGTGGTTTCAACAAGACGGCGCTACATGCCACACAGCGCACGTCACAATCGATTTATTGAAGGAAACATTCGCTGAGCGCATAATTTCGCGGAATGGACCTGTCAATTGGCCACCAAGATCGTGTGATTTGACACCATTGGATTATTTTCTTTGGGGATATGTGAAGTCGCTCGTCTACACCAACAAACCAGAAACGTTAGGGGAATTGGAAGCCAACATTCGTGGCGTTATTGCCGACATACGGCCCCATATGCTCGAAAAAGTGGTTGAAAATTGGACCTGTAGAATTGGCTTTATTCGAGCCAGCCGCGGCGGCCACATGCCCGAAATCATATTTAAACATTAATGGCATAAAATTATCCTTCCAATAAAGCCAAATTGATGGACCTTAAAACGATTTTCTTGTGTTTTATTTCAATTCGAAGTTCTATACCCCTAAAAAAAACACCCGTTACATATATATTTACGTATACTTAATAAGAACTCGATTAAAGATGATGAAATTTTTGCAAAAAAATCCATATAACGCATTGTTATGAATAGCGTACTCATACCACATTGCTTTCGACAATCTGGAAAATTTGAACAAAAATTAAGTTGCTCCAAAATCAGTCGGGTTAAGACTGAAATGTGTGAAAATACATATATATTCACGTGAACAAAATAAGAACTCGATTAAAGATGATGAAATTTTTGCAAAAAAATCCATATAACGCATTGTTGTGAGTAGCGTACTCATACCACATTGCTTTCGACAATCTTGAAAATTTGAACAAAAATTAAGATGCTTCAAAATCAGTCGGGTTAAGACTCAAATGTGTGGAAATACATATATATTTACGTATACTTAATAAGAACTCGATTAAAGATGATGAAATTTTTGCAAAAAAATCCATATAACGCATTGTTATGAGTAGCGTACTCATACCACATTGCTTTCGACAATCTTAAAAATTTGAACAAAAATGAAGTTGCTCCGAAATCGGTCGGGTTTAGACTCAAATGTGTGGAAATACATATATATTCACGTGAACATAATAAGAACTCGATTAAAGATGATGAAATATTTGCCAAAAAATCCATATAACGCATTGTTATGAGTAGCGTACTCATACCACTTTGCTTTCGACAATCTTGAAAATTTTAACAAAAATTAAGTTGCTCCAAAATCAGTCGGGTTTAGACTCAAATGTGTGGAAATACATATATATTCACGTGAACAAAATAAGAACTCGATTAAAGATGATGAAATTTTTGCAAAAAAATCCATATAACGCATTGTTGTGAGTAGCGTACTCATACCACATTGCTTTCGACAATCTTGAAAATTTGAACAAAAATTAAGTTGCTCCAAAATCAGTCGGGTTAAGACTCAAATGTGTGGAAATACATATATATTCACGTGATCAAAATAAGAACTCGATTAAAGATGATGAAATTTTTGCAAAAAAATCCATATAAAGCATTGTTGTGAGTAGCGTACTCATACCACATTGCTTTCGACAATCTTGAAAATTTGAACAAAAATTAAGTTGCTCTAAAATCGGTCGGGTTCAGACTCAAATGTGTGGAAATACATACATATTCACTTGTACAAAATAAGAACTCGATCAAAGATGATTAAATTTTTGCAAAAAAATCCATATAACGCATTGTTATGAGTAGCGTACTCATACGACATTGCTTTCGACAATCTTGAAAATTTGAACAAAAATGAAGTTGCTCCAAAATCGGTCGGGTTTAGACTCAAATGTGTGGAAATACATATATATTCACGTGAACATAATAAGAACTCGATTAAAGATGATGAAATATTTGCAAAAAAATCCATATAACGCATTGTTATGAGTAGCGTACTCATACCACATTGCTTTCGACAATCTTGAAAATTGGAACAAAAATTAAGTTGCTCCAAAATCAGTCGGGTTAAGACTCAAATGTGTGGAAATACATATATATTGACGTGAACCAAATAAGAACTCGATTAAAGATGAAGACATTTTTGCAAAAAAATCCATATAACGCATTGTTGTGAGTAGCGTACTCATACCACATTGCTTTCGACAATCTTGAAAATTTGAACAAAAATTAAGTTGCTCCAAAATCAGTCGGGTTCAGACTCAAATGTGTGGAAATACATATATATTCACGTGAACAAAATAAGAACTCGATCAAAGATGATGCAATTTTTGCCAAAAAATCCATAAAACGCGATGTTATGAGTAGCGTACTCATACCACATTGCTTTCGACAATCTTAAAAATTTGAACAAAAATGAAGTTGCTCAAAAATCGGTCGGGTTTAGACTCAAATGTGTGGAAATACATATATATTCACGTGAACATAATAAGAACTCGATTAAAGATGATGAAATATTTGCCAAAAAATCCATATAACGCATTGTTATGAGTAGCGTACTCATACCACTTTGCTTTCGACAATCTTGAAACTTTTAACAAAAATTAAGTTGCTCCAAAATCAGTCGGGTTAAGACTCAAATGTGTGGAAATACATATATATCCACGTGAACAAAATAAGAACTCGATTAAAGATGATGAAATTTTTGCAAAAAAATCCATATAACGCATTGTTGTGAGTAGCGTACTCATACCACTTTGCTTTCGACAATTTTGAAAATTTGAACAAAAATTAAGTTGCTCCAAAATCAGTCGGGTTAAGACTCAAATGTGTGGAAATAACGGGTTTTTTTTTAGGGGTATAGAACTTCAAATTGAAGTAAAACACAAGAAAATCGTTTTAAGGTCCATCAATTTGGCTTTATTGGAAGGATAATTTTATGGCATTATTGCTTAAATATGATTTCGGGCATGTGGCCGCTGCGGCTGGCTCGAATAAAGCCAATTCTACAGGTCCAATTTTCAACCACTTTTTCGAGCATATGGGGCCGTATGTCGGCAATAACGCCACGAATGTTGGCTTCCAATTCCCCTAACGTTTCTGGTTTGTTGGTGTAGACGAGCGACTTCACATATCCCCAAAGAAAATAATCCAATGGTGTCAAATCACACGATCTTGGTGGCCAATTGACAGGTCCATTCCGCGAAATTATGCGCTCAGCGAATGTTTCCTTCAATAAATCGATTGTGACGTGCGCTGTGTGGCATGTAGCGCCGTCTTGTTGGAACCACAACTCATCCACATTCATGCCATCCAATTCGGGAACAAAATAGTCGGTTATCATGGCTCTATACCGGTCTCCATTAACGGTAACTGCCTCTCCAGCATTATTGCGGAAGAAGTATGGCCCAATGACTCCACCAGCCCATAGAGCACACCAAACAGTCAGTTTTTGTGGATGTAATGGCGTTTCAAGGGTCTCATGTGGATTCTCTTCACTCCAAATGCGGCAATTTTGCTTGTTGACGTAGCCATTCAACCAAAAATGAGCCTCATCACTGAACAAAATTTTGCGATGAAAATCAGCATCGAGATCAATCTCATTTTCGGCCCATACACCAAAATCACGAAACATTGCATGGTCTCGCGGCTTTAATTCTTGCACAAGCTGGATCTTGTAAGGTCGCAAGCCAAGATCTTTGCGCAAAATCTTCCATAAAGTTGATGGACAAAGCTCCAATTGCTGTGCACGGTGGCGAATCGATTCATTCGGGTCCTCTTCAACACTTTGCTCTACAGCGGCAATTGTTTCTTCGGTGCGCACTGTTCGACGTCTCTGCGGATGCGTAATATCACATAGAGTAAACGTAGTGCGAAAACGATCCATGGTTAACCGAATTAATTGCTCTGATGGACGATTATGTCGACCATAAAATGGACGGAGCTCACGGTAAACTTCGCGAACTGAACCATTATTTTCGAAATAAATTTGCACGATTTGCAAGCGTTGTTCTTTTGTCAACCTGTTCATGATAAAATGGCAAACCAAACTGAACATAAATGACATTAGAGTTGCCAGACTTGACCACAAAATGCCAGTTTTATCTCTATTCGAAAAACAAACCTGTAAAAAAAACACCCTTTACATACATATTCAGGTGTACAAAATAAGAACTCGATTAAAGATGGTGGAATTTTTTCAAAAAATCCATATGACACATTGTTATGGGTAGCGTACTCATATCACATTGCTTTCGACTATCTAAAAAATTTGAACAAAAATTAAGTTGCTCCAAAATCGGTCGGGTTTAGACTCAAATGTGTGGAAATACATATATTTTTACTCAATCAAAATAAGAACTCGATTAAAGATGATGAAATTTTTGCAAAAAAATCCTGACGCATTGTTATGAATAGCGTACTCATACCACTTTGCTTTCGACAATCTTGAAAATTTAAACAAAATTAAGTTGCTCCAAAATCAGTCAGGTTAAGACTCAAATGTGTGGAAATACATATATATTCACGATAACATAATAAGAACTCGATTAAAGATGATGAAATATTTGCAAAAAAATCCATATAACGCATTGTTATGAGTAGCGTACTCATACCACATTGCTTTCGACAATCTTGAAAATTTGAACAAAAATTAAGTTGCTCCAAAATCAGTCGGGTTAAGACTCAAATGTGTGGAAATACATATATATTCACGTGAACAGAATAAGAACTCGATTAAAGATAATGAAATTTTTGCAAAAAAATCCATATAACGCATTGTTGTGAGTAGCGTACTCATACCACATTGCTTTCGACAATCTTGAAAATTTGAACAAAAATTAAGTTGCTCCAAAATCAGTCGGGTTAAGACTCAAATGTGTGGAAATACATATATATTCACGTGAACAAAATAAGAACTCGATTAAAGATGATGAAATTTTTGCAAAAAAATCCATATGACACATTGTTATGAGTAGCGTACTCATACCACATTGTTTTCGACAATCTTGAAAATTTGAACAAAAATTAAGTTGCTCCAAAATCAGTCGGGTTAAGACTCAAATGTGTGGAAATACATATATATTCACGTGAACAAAATAAGAACTCGATTAAAGATGATGAAATTTTTGCAAAAAAATCCATATAACGCATTTTTGTGAGTAGCGTACTCATACCACATTGCTTTTGACAATATTGTAAATTTTAACAAAAATTAAGTTGCTCCAAAATCAGTTGGGTTAAGACTCAAATGTGTGGAAATACATATATATTCACGTGAACAAAATAAGAACTCGATTAAAGTTGATGAAATTTTTGCAAAAAAATCCATATAACGCATTGTTGTGAGTTGCGTACTCATACCACATTGCTTTCGACAATCTTGAAAATTTTAACATAAATTAAGTTGCTCTAAAATCGGTCGGGTTCAGACTCAAATGTGTGGAAATGCATATATATTCACGTGAACAAAATAAGAACTCGATCAAAGATGATGAAATTTTTGCAAAAAAATCCATATAACGCATTGTTATGAGTAGCGTACTCATACGACATTGCTTTCGACAATCTTGAAAATTTGAACAAAAATGAAGTTGCTCCAAAATCAGTCGGGTTAAGACTCAAATGTGTGGAAATACATATATATTCACGTGAACAAAATAAGAACTCGATTAAAGATGATGAAATTTTTGCAAAAAAATCCATATGACACATTGTTATGAGTAGCGTACTCATACCACATTGCTTTCGACAATCTTGAAAATTTGAACAAAAATTAAGTTGCTCCAAAATCAGTCGGGTTAAGACTCAAATGTGTGGAAATACATATATATTCACGTGAACAAAATAAGAACTCGATTAAAGATGATGAAATTTTTGCAAAAAAATCCATATAACGCATTGTTGTGAGTAGCGTACTCATACCACATTGCTTTCGACAATCTTGAAAATTTGAACAAAAATGAAGTTGCTCCAAAATCGGTCGGGTTTAGACTCAAATGTGTGGAAATACATATATATTCACATGAACAAAATAAGAACTCGATTAAAGATGATGAAATATTTGCAAAAAAATCCATATAACGCATTGTTATGAGTAGCGTACTCATACCACATTGCTTTCGACAATCTTGAAAATTTGAACAAAAATTAAGTTGCTCCAAAATCAGTCGGGTTAAGACTCAAATGTGTGGAAATACATATATATTCACGTGAACAAAATAAGAACTCGATTAAAGATGATGAAATTTTTGCAAAAAAATCCATATAACGCATTGTTGTGAGTAGCGTACTCATACCACATTGCTTTCGACAATCTTCAAAATTTGAACAAAAATTAAGTTGCTCCAAAATCAGTCGGGTTAAGACTCAAATGTGTGGAAATACATATATATTCACGTGAATAAAATAAGAACTCGATTAAAGATGATGAAATTTTTGCCAAAAAATCCATATAACGCAATGTTGTGAGTAGCGTACTTATACCACATTGCTTTCGACAATCTTGAAAATTTGAACAAAAATTAAGTTGCTCTAAAATCGGTCGGGTTCAGACTCAAATGTGTGGAAATACATATATATTCACGTGAACAAAATAAGAACTCGATCAAAGATGATAAAATTTTTGCAAAAAAATCCATATAACGCATTGTTATGAGTAGCGTACTCATACCACATTGCTTTCGACAATCTTGAAAATTTGAACAAAAATTAAGTTGCTCCAAAATCAGTCGGGTTAAGCCTCAAATGTGTGGAAATACATATGTATATATTCACGTGAACAAAATAAGAACTCGATTAAAGATGACGAAATTTTTGCAAAAAAATCCATATAACGCATTGTTGTGAATAGCGTACTCATACCACATTGCTTTCGACAATCTTGAAAATTTGAACAAAAATGAAGTTGCTCCAAAATCGGTCGGGTTAAGACTCAAATGTGTGGAAATACATATATATTCACGTGAACAAAATAAGAACTCGATTAAAGATGATGAAATTTTTGCAAAAAAATCCATATAACGCATTGTTGTGAGTAGCGTACTCATACCACATTGCTTTCGACAATCTTGAAAATTTGAACAAAAATTAAGTTGCTCTTAAATCGGTCGGGTTCAGACTCAAATGTGTGGAAATACATATATATTCAAGTGAACAAAATAAGAACTCGATCAAAGATGATGAAATTTTTGCAAAAAAATCCATATAACGCATTTTTATGAGTAGCGTACTCATACGACATTGCTTTCGACAATCTTGAAAAGTTGAACATAAATTAAGTTGCCCTAAAATCAGTCGGGTTAAGCCTCAAATGTGTGGAAATACATATATATTCACGTGAACAAAATAAGAACTCGATTAAAGATGATGAAATTTTTGCAAAAAAATCCATATAACGCATTGTTGTGAGTAGCGTACTCATACCACATTGCTTTCGACAATCTTGAAAATTTGAACAAAAATTAAGTTGCTCCAAAATCGGTCGGGTTTAGACTCAAATGTGTGGAAATACATATATATTCACATGAACAAAATAAGAACTCGATTAAAGATGATGAAATATTTGCAAAAAAATCCATATAACGCATTGTTATGAGTAGCGTACTCATACCACATTGCTTTCGACAATCTGGAAAATTTGAACAAAAATGAAGTTGCTCCACAATCAGTCGGGTTAAGACTCAAATGTGTGGAAATACATATATATTCACGTGAACAAAATAAGAACTCGATTAAAGATGATGAAATTTTTGCAAAAAAATCCATATAACGCATTGTTGTGAGTAGCGTACTCATACCACATTGCTTTCGACAATCTTGAAAATTTGAACAAAAATTAAGTTGCTCCAAAATCAGTCGGGTTAAGACTCAAATGTGTGGAAATACATATATATTCACGTGAACACAATAAGAACTCGATTAAAGATGATGAAATTTTTGCAAAAAAATCCATATAACGCATTGTTGTGAGTAGCGTACTCATACCACATTGCTTTCGACAATCTTGAAAATTTGAACAAAAATTAAGATGCTTCAAAATCAGTCGGGTTAAGACTCAAATGTGTGGAAATACATATATATTTACTTATACTAAATAAGAACTCGATTAAAGATGATGAAATTTTTGCAAAAAAATCCATATAACGCATTGTTATGAATAGCGTACTCATACCACATTGCTTTCGACAATCTTGAAAGTTTGAACAAAAATTGAGTTGCTCCAAAATCAGTCGGGTTAAGACTCAAATGTGTGAAAATACATATATATTCACGTGAACAAAATAAGAACTCGATCAAAGATGATGTAATTTTTGCCAAAAATCCATATGACCCATTGTTATGAGTAGCGTACTCATACGACATTGCTTTCGACAATCTTGAAAATTTTAACAAAAATGAAGTTGCTCCAAAATCGGTCGGGTGTAGACTCAAATGTGTGGAAATACATATATATTCAAGTAAACAAAATAAGAACTCGATTAAAGATGATGAAATATATGCAAAAAAATCCATATAACGCATTGTTATGAGTAGCGTACTCATACCACATTGCTTTCGACAATCTTGAAAATTTGAACAAAAATTAAGTTGCTCCAAAATCAGTCGGGTTAAGACTCAAATGTGTGGAAATATATATATATTCACATGAACAAAATAAGAACTCGATTAAAGATGATGAAATTTTTGCAAAAAAATCCATATAACGCATTGTTATGAATAGCGTACTCATACCACATTGCTTTCGACAATCTTGAAAGTTTGAACAAAAATTAAGTTGCTCCAAAATCAGTCGGGTTAAGACTCAAATGTGTGGAAATACATTTATATTCACGTGAACAAAATAAGAACTCGATTAAAGATGATGAAATTTTTGCAAAAAAATCCATATAACGCATTGTTGTGAGTAGCGTACTCATACCACATTGCTTTCGACAATCTTGAAAATTTTAACAAAAATTAAGATGCTTCAAAATCAGTCGGGTTAAGACTCAAATGTGTGGAAATACATATATATTTACTTATACTTAATAAGAACTTGATTAAAGATGATGAAATTTTTGCAAAAAAATCCATATAACGCATTGTTATGAATAGCGTACTCATACCACATTGCTTTCGACAATCTTGAAAGTTTGAACAAAAATTAAGTTGCTCCAAAATCAGTCGGGTTAAGACTCAAATGTGTGAAAATACATATATATTCACGTGAACAAAATAAGAACTCGATCAAAGATGATGTAATTTTTGCCAAAAATCCATATGACCCATTGTTATGAGTAGCGTACTCATACGACATTGCTTTCGACAATCTTAAAAATTTGAACAAAAATGAAGTTGCTCCAAAATCGGTCGGGTGTAGACTCAAATGTGTGGAAATACATATATATTCAAGTAAACAAAATAAGAACTCGATTAAAGATGATGAAATATTTGCAAAAAAATCCATATAACGCATTGTTATGAGTAGCGTACTCATACCACATTGCTTTCGACAATCTTGAAAATTTGAACAAAAATTAAGTTGCTCCAAAATCAGTCGGGTTAAGACTCAAATGTGTGGAAATACATATATATTCACATGAACAAAATAAGAACTCGATTAAAGATGATGAAATTTTTGCAAAAAAATCCATATAACGCATTGTTATGAGTAGCGTACTCATACCACATTGCTTTCGACAATCTTGAAAATTTGAACAAAAATTAAGTTGCTCCAAAATCAGTCGGGTTAAGACTCAAATGTGTGGAAATATATATATATTCACATGAACAAAATAAGAACTCGATTAAAGATGATGAAATTTTTGCAAAAAAATCCATATAACGCATTGTTATGAATAGCGTACTCATACCACATTGCTTTCGACAATCTTGAAAGTTTGAACAAAAATTAAGTTGCTCCAAAATCAGTCGGGTTAAGACTCAAATGTGTGGAAATACATACATATTCACTTGTACAAAATAAGAACTCGATCAAAGATGATGAAATTTTGCAAAAAAATCCATATAACGTATTGTTATGAGTAGCGTACTCATACGACATTGCTTTCGACAATCTTGAAAATTTGAACAAAAATTAAGTTGCTCCAAAATCAGTCGGGTTAAGACTCAAATGTGTGGAAATACATATATATTAACGTGAACAAAATAAGAACTCGATTAAAGATGATGAAATTTTTGCAAAAAAATCCATATAACGCATTGTTGTGAGTAGCGTACTCATACCACATTGCTTTCGACAATCTTGAAAATTTGAACAAAAATTAAGATGCTTCAAAATCAGTCGGGTTAAGACTCAAATCTGTGGAAATACATATATATTTACGTATACTTAATAAGAACTCGATTAAAGATGATGAAATTTTTGCAAAAAAATCCATATAACGCATTGTTGTGAGTAGCGTACTCATACCACATTGCTTTCCACAATCTTGAAAATTTGAACAAAAATTAAGTTGCTTCAAAATCAGTCGGGTTAAGACTCAAATGTGTGGAAATACATATATATTTACGTATACTTAATAAGAACTCGATTAAAGATGATGAAATTTTTGCAAAAAAATCCATATAACGCATTGTTATGAGTAGCGTACTCATACCACATTGCTTTCGACAATCTTGAACATTTGAACAAAAATGAAGTTGCTCCAAAATCGGTCAGGTTTAGACTCAAATGTGTGGAAATACATATATATTCACGTGAACAAAATAAGAACTCGATTAAAGATGATGAAATATTTGCAAAAAAATCCATATGACACATTGTTATGAGTAGCGTACTCATACGACATTGCTTTCGACAATCTTGAAAATTTGAACAAAAATTAAGTTGCTCCAAAATCAGTCGGGTTAAGACTCAAATGTGTGGAATTACATATATATTCACGTGAACAAAATAAGAACTCGATTAAAGATGATGAAATTTTTGCAAAAAAATCCATATAACGCATTGTTGTGAGTAGCGTACTCATACCACATTGCTTTCGACAATCTTGAAAATTTGAACAAAAATTAAGATGCTTCAAAATCAGTCGGGTTAAGACTCAAATGTGTGGAAATACATATATATTTACGTATACTTAATAAGAACTCGATTAAAGATGATGCAATTTTTGCAAAAAAATCCATATAACGCATTGTTATGAATAGCGTACTCATACCACATTGCTTTCGACAATCTTGAAAATTTGAACAAAAATTAAGATGCTTCAAAATCAGTCGGGTTAAGACTCAAATGTGTGGAAATACATATATATTTACGTATACTTAATAAGAACTCGATTAAAGATGATGAAATTTTTGCAAAAAAATCCATATAACGCATTGTTATGAATAGCGTACTCATACCACATTGCTTTCGACAATTTTGAAAATTTGAACAAAAATTAAGTTGCTTCAAAATCAGTCGGGTTAAGACTGAAATGTGTGAAAATACATATATATTCACGTGAACAAAATAAGAACTCGATTAAAGATGATGAAATTTTTGCAAAAAAATCCATATAACGCATTGTTGTGAGTAGCGTACTCATACCACATTGCTTTCGACAATCTTGAAAATTTGAACAAAAATTAAGTTGCTCCAAAATCGGTCGGGTTTAGACTCAAATGTGTGGAAATACATATATATTCACATGAACAAAATAAGAACTCGATTAAAGATGATGAAATATTTGCAAAAAAATCCATATAACGCATTGTTATGAGTAGCGTACTCATACCACATTGCTTTCGACAACCTGGAAAATTTGAACAAAAATGAAGTTGCTCCAAAATCAGTCGGGTTAAGACTCAAATGTGTGGAAATACATATATATTCACGTGAACAAAATAAGAACTCGATTAAAGATGATGAAATATTTGCAAAAAAATCCATATAACGCATTAATGTGAGTAGCGTACTCATACCACATTGCTTTCGACAATCTTGAAAATTTGAACAAAAATTAAGTTGCTCCAAAATCAGTCGGGTTAAGACTCAAATGTGTGGAAATACATATATATTCACGTGAACAAAATAAGAACTCGATTAAAGATGATGAAATTTTTGCAAAAAAATCCATATAACGCATTGTTGTGAGTAGCGTACTCATACCACATTGCTTTCGACAATCTTGAAAATTTGAACAAAAATTAAGATGCTTCAAAATCAGTCGGGTTAAGACTCAAATGTGTGGAAATACATATATATTTACTTATACTAAATAAGAACTCGATTAAAGATGATGAAATTTTTGCAAAAAAATCCATATAACGCATTGTTATGAATAGCGTACTCATACCACATTGCTTTCGACAATCTTGAAAGTTTGAACAAAAATTAAGTTGCTCCAAAATCAGTCGGGTTAAGACTCAAATGTGTGAAAATACATATATATTCACGTGAACAAAATAAGAACTCGATCAAAGATGATGTAATTTTTGCCAAAAATCCATATGACCCATTGTTATGAGTAGCGTACTCATACGACATTGCTTTCGACAATCTTGAAAATTTTAACAAAAATGAAGTTGCTCCAAAATCGGTCGGGCTTAGACTCAAATGTGTGGAAATACATATATATTCAAGTAAACAAAATAAGAACTCGATTAAAGATGATGAAATATTTGCAAAAAAATCCATATAACGCATTGTTATGAGTAGCGTACTCATACCACATTGCTTTCGACAATCTTGAAAATTTGAACAAAAATTAAGTTGCTCCAAAATCAGTCGGGTTAAGACTCAAATGTGTGGAAATACATATATATTCACATGAACAAAATAAGAACTCGATTAAAGATGATGAAGTTTTTGCAAAAAAATCCATATAACGCATTGTTATGAGTAGCGTACTCATACCACATTGCTTTCGACAATCTTGAAAATTTGAACAAAAATTAAGTTGCTCCAAAATCAGTCGGGTTAAGACTCAAATGTGTGGAAATACATATATATTCACATGAACAAAATAAGAACTCGATTAAAGATGATGAAATTTTTGCAAAAAAATCCATATAACGCATTGTTATGAGTAGCGTACTCATACCACATTGCTTTCGACAATCTTGAAAATTTGAACAAAAATTAAGTTGCTTCAAAATCAGTCGGGTTAAGACTCAAATGTGTGGAAATACATATATATTCACGTGAACAAAATAAGAACTCGATCAAAGATGATGTAATTTTTGCCAAAAATCCATATGACCCATTGTTATGAGTAGCGTACTCATACGACATTGCTTTCGACAATCTTGAAAATTTTAACAAAAATGAAGTTGCTCCAAAATCGGTCGGGCTTAGACTCAAATGTGTGGAAATACATATATATTCAAGTAAACAAAATAAGAACTCGATTAAAGATGATGAAATATTTGCAAAAAAATCCATATAACGCATTGTTATGAGTAGCGTACTCATACCACATTGCTTTCGACAATCTTGAAAATTTGAACAAAAATTAAGTTGCTCCAAAATCAGTCGGGTTAAGACTCAAATGTGTGGAAATACATATATATTCACATGAACAAAATAAGAACTCGATTAAAGATGATGAAATTTTTGCAAAAAAATCCATATAACGCATTGTTATGAGTAGCGTACTCATACCACATTGCTTTCGACAATCTTGAAAATTTGAACAAAAATTAAGTTGCTCCAAAATCAGTCGGGTTAAGACTCAAATGTGTGGAAATACATATATATTCACGTGAACAAAATAAGAACTCGATCAAAGAAGATGAAATTTTTGCAAAAAAATCCATATAACGCATTGTTATGAGTAGCGTACTCATACCACATTGCTTTCGACAATCTTGAACATTTGAACAAAAATGAAGTTGCTCCAAAATCGGTCGGGTTTAGACTCAAATGTGTGGAAATACATATATATTCACGTGAACATAATAAGAACTCGATTAAAGATGATGAAATATTTGCAAAAAAATCCATATAACGCATTGTTATGAGTAGCGTACTCATACCACATTGCTTTCGACAAACTTGAAAATTTGAACAAAAATTAAGTTGCTCCAAAATCAGTCGGGTTAAGACTCAAATGTGTGGAAATACATATATATTTACGTATTCTTAATAAGAACTCGATTAAAGATGATGAAATTTTGCAAAAAAATCCATATAACGCATTGTTATGAATAGCGTACTCATACCACATTGCTTTCGACAATCTTGAAAATTTGAACGAAATTAAGTTGCTCCAAAATCAGTCGGGTTAAGACTCAAATGTGTGAATATACATATATATTCACGTGAACAAAATAAGAACTCGATCAAAGGTGATGCAATTTTTGCCAAAAATCCATATGACCCATTGTTATGAGTAGCGTACTCATACGATATTGCTTTCGACAATCTTGAAAATTTGAACAAAAATGAAGTTGCTCCAAAATCGGTCGGGTGTAGACTCAAATGTGTGGAAATACATATATATTCAAGTGAACAAAATAAGAACTCGATTAAAGATGATGAAATATTTGCAAAAAAATCCATATAACGCATTGTTATGAGTAGCGTACTCATACCACATTGCTTTCGACAATCTTGAAAATTTGAACAAAAATTAAGTTGCTCCAAAATCAGTCGGGTTAAGACTCAAATGTGTGGAAATACATATATATTCACATGAACAAAATAAGAACTCGATTAAAGATGATGAAATTTTTGCAAAAAAATCCATATAACGCATTGTTGTGAGTAGCGTACTCATACCACATTGCTTTCCACAATCTTGAAAATTTGAACAAAAATTAAGTTGCTTCAAAATCAGTCGGGTTAAGACTCAAATGTGTGGAAATACATATATATTTACGTATACTTAATAAGAACTCGATTAAAAATGATGAAATTTTTGCAAAAAAATCCATATAACGCATTGTTATGAGTAGCGTACTCATACCACATTGCTTTCGACAATTTTGAAAATTTGAACAAAAATTAAGTTGCTCCAAAATCAGTCGGGTTAAGACTCAAATGTGTGGAAATACATATATATTCACGTGAACAAAATAAGAACTCGATCAAAGAAGATGAAATTTTTGCAAAAAAATCCAAATAACGCATTGTTATGAGTAGCGTACTCATACCACATTGCTTTCGACAATCTTGAACATTTGAACAAAAATGAAGTTGCTCCAAAATCGGTCAGGTTTAGACTCAAATGTGTGGAAATACATATATATTCACGTGAACAAAATAAGAACTCGATTAAAGATGATGAAATATTTGCCAAAAAATCCATATGACACATTGTTATGAGTAGCGTACTCATACGACATTGCTTTCGACAATCTTGAAAATTTGAACAAAAATTAAATTGCTCCAAAATCAGTCGGGTTAAGACTCGAATGTGTAGAATTACATATATATTCACGTGAACAAAATAAGAACTCGATTAAAGATGATGAAATTTTTGCAAAAAAATCCATATAACGCATTGTTGTGAGTAGCGTACTCATACCACATTGCTTTCGACAATCTTGAAAATTTGAACAAAAATTAAGATGCTTCAAAATCAGTCGGGTTAAGACTCAAATGTGTGGAAATACATATATATTTACGTATACTTAATAAGAACTCGATTAAAGATGATGAAATTTTTGCAAAAAAATCCATATAACGCATTGTTATGAGTAGCGTACTCATACCACATTGCTTTCGACAATCTTGAAAATTTGAACAAAAATTAAGATGCTTCAAAATCAGTCGGGTTAAGACTCAAATGTGTGGAAATACATATATATTTACGTATACTTAATAAGAACTCGATTAAAGATGATGAAATTTTTGCAAAAAAATCCATATAACGCATTGTTATGAATAGCGTACTCATACCACATTGCTTTCGACAATCTGGAAAATTTGAACAAAAATTAAGTTGCTCCAAAATCAGTCGGGTTAAGACTGAAATGTGTGAAAATACATATATATTCACGTGAACAAAATAAGAACTCGATTAAAGATGATGCAATTTTTGCAAAAAAATCCATATAACGCATTGTTGTGAGTAGCGTACTCATACCACATTGCTTTCGACAATCTTGAAAATTTGAACAAAAATTAAGATGCTTCAAAATCAGTCGGGTTAAGACTCAAATGTGTGGAAATACATATATATTTACGTATACTTAATAAGAACTCGATTAAAGATGATGAAATTTTTGCAAAAAAATCCATATAACGCATTGTTATGAGTAGCGTATTCATACCACATTGCTTTCGACAATCTTAAAAATTTGAACAAAAATGAAGTTGCTCCGAAATCGGTCGGGTTTAGACTCAAATGTGTGGAAATACATATATATTCACGTGAACATAATAAGAACTCGATTAAAGATGATGAAATATTTGCCAAAAAATCCATATAACGCATTGTTATGAGTAGCGTACTCATACCACTTTGCTTTCGACAATCTTGAAAATTTGAACAAAAATTAAGTTGCTCCAAAATCAGTCGGGTTTAGACTCAAATGTGTGGAAATACATATATATTCACGTGAACAAAATAAGAACTCGAATTAAAGATGATGAAATTTTTGCAAAAAAATCCATATAACGCATTGTTGTGAGTAGCGTACTCATACCACATTGCTTTCGACAATCTTGAAAATTTGAACAAAAATTAAGTTGCTCCAAAATCAGTCGGGTTCAGACTCAAATGTGTGGAAATACATATATATTCACGTGAACAAAATAAGAACTCGATCAAAGATGATGCAATTTTTGCCAAAAAATCCATAAAACGCAATGTTATGAGTAGCGTACTCATACCACATTGCTTTCGACAATCTTAAAAATTTGAACAAAAATGAAGTTGCTCCAAAATTGGTCGGGTTTAGACTCAAATGTGTGGAAATACATATATATTCACGTGAACATAATAAGAACTCGATTAAAGATGATGAAATATTTGCCAAAAAATCCATATAACGCATTGTTATGAGTAGCGTACTCATACCACTTTGCTTTCGACAATCTTGAAACTTTCAACAAAAATTAAGTTGCTCCAAAATCAGTCGGGTTAAGACTCAAATGTGTGGAAATACATATATATTCACGTGAACAAAATAAGAACTCGAGTAAAGATGATGAAATTTTTGCAAAAAAATCCATATAACGCATTGTTGTGAGTAGCGTACTCATACCACTCTGCTTTCGACAATCTTGAAACTTTTAACAAAAATTAAGTTGCTCCAAAATCAGTCGGGTTAAGACTCAAATGTGTGGAAATACATATATATTCACGTGAACAAAATAAGAACTCGATTAAAGATGATGAAATTTTTGCAAAAAAATCCATATAACGCATTGTTGTGAGTAGCGTACTCATACCACATTGCTTTCGACAATCTTGAAAATTTTAACAAAAATTAAGTTGCTCCAAAATCAGTCGGGTTAAGACTCAAATGTGTGGAAATACATATATATTCACGTGAACAAAATAAGAATTCGATTAAAGATGATGAAATTTTTGCAAAAAAATCCATATAACGCATTGTTGTGAGTAGCGTACTCATACCACATTGCTTTCGACAATCTTGAAAATTTGAACAAAAATTAAGTTGCTCCAAAATCAGTCGGGTTAAGACTCAAATGTGTGGAAATACATATATATTCACGTGAACAAAATAAGAACTCGATTAAAGATGATGAAATTTTTGCAAAAATATCCATATAACGCATTGTTGTGAGTAGCGTACTCATACCACATTGCTTTCGACAATCTTGAAAATTTGAACAAAAATGAAGTTGCTCCAAAATCGGTCGGGTTTATACTCAAATGTGTGGAAATACATATATATTCACGTGAACATAATAAGAACTCGATTAAAGATGATGAAATATTTGCAAAAAAATCCATATAACGCATTGTTATGAGTAGCGTACTCATACCACATTGCTTTCGACAATCTTGAAAATTGGAACAAAAATTAAGTTGCTCAAAAATCAGTCGGGTTAAGACTCAAATGAGTGGAAATACATATATATTCACGTGAACAAAATAAGAACTCGATTAAAGATGAAGAAATTTTTGCAAAAAAATCCATATAACGCATTGTTGTGAGTAGCGTACTCATATCACATTGCTTTGGACAATCTTGAAAATTTGAACAAAAATTAAGTTGCTCCAAAATCAGTCGGGTTAAGACTCAAATGTGTGGAAATACATATATATTGACGTGAACCAAATAAGAACTCGATTAAAGATGATGAAATTTTTGCAAAAAAATCCATATAACGCATTGTTGTGAGTAGCGTACTCATACCACATTGCTTTCGACAATCTTGAAAATTTGAACAAAAATTAAGTTGCTCCAAAATCAGTCGGGTTAAGACTCAAATGTGTGGAAAAACATATATATTCACGTGAACAAAATAAGAACTCGATTAAAGATGATGAAATTTTTGCAAAAAAATCCTTATAACGCATTGTTCTGAGTAGCGTACTCATACCACATTGCTTTCGGCAATCTTGAAAATTTGAACAAAAATTAAGTTGCTCCAAAATCAGTCGGGTTAAGACTCAAATGTGTGGAAATACATATATATTCACGTGAACAAAATAAGAACTCGATCAAAGATGATGCAATTTTTGCCAAAAAATCCATAAAACGCAATGTTATGAGTAGCGTACTCATACCACATTGCTTTCGACAATCTTAAAAATTTGAACAAAAATGAAGTTGCTCCAAAATTGGTCGGGTTTAGACTCAAATGTGTGGAAATACATATATATTCACGTGAACATAATAAGAACTCGATTAAAGATGATGAAATATTTGCCAAAAAATCCATATAACGCATTGTTATGAGTAGCGTACTCATACCACTTTGCTTTCGACAATCTTGAAACTTTCAACAAAAATTAAGTTGCTCCAAAATCAGTCGGGTTAAGACTCAAATGTGTGGAAATACATATATATTCACGTGAACAAAATAAGAACTCGAGTAAAGATGATGAAATTTTTGCAAAAAAATCCATATAACGCATTGTTGTGAGTAGCGTACTCATACCACTCTGCTTTCGACAATCTTGAAACTTTTAACAAAAATTAAGTTGCTCCAAAATCAGTCGGGTTAAGACTCAAATGTGTGGAAATACATATACATATATTCACGTGAACAAAATAAGAACTCGATTAAAGATGATGAAATTTTTGCAAAAAAATCCATATAACGCATTGTTGTGAGTAGCGTACTCATACCACATTGCTTTCGACAATCTTGAAAATTTTAACAAAAATTAAGTTGCTCCAAAATCAGTCGGGTTAAGACTCAAATGTGTGGAAATACATATATATTCACGTGAACAAAATAAGAATTCGATTAAAGATGATGAAATTTTTGCAAAAAAATCCATATAACGCATTGTTGTGAGTAGCGTACTCATACCACATTGCTTTCGACAATCTTGAAAATTTAAACAAAAATTAAGTTGCTCCAAAATCAGTCGGGTTAAGACTCAAATGTGTGGAAATACATATATATTCACGTGAACAAAATAAGAACTCGATTAAAGATGATGAAATTTTTGCAAAAATATCCATATAACGCATTGTTGTGAGTAGCGTACTCATACCACATTGCTTTCGACAATCTTGAAAATTTGAACAAAAATTAAGTTGCTCTAAAATCGGTCGGGTTCAGACTCAAATGTGTGGAAATACATACATATTCACTTGTACAAAATAAGAACTCGATCAAAGATGATGAAATTTTTGCAAAAAAATCCATATAACGCATTGTTATGAGTAGCGTACTCATACGACATTGCTTTCGACAATCTTGAAAATTTGAACAAAAATGAAGTTGCTCCAAAATCGGTCGGGTTTATACTCAAATGTGTGGAAATACATATATATTTACGTATACTTAATAAGAACTCGATTAAAGATGATGAAATTTTTGCAAAAAAATCCATATAACGCATTGTTATGAATAGCGTACTCATACCACATTGCTTTCGACAATCTTGAAAATTTGAACAAAAATTAAGATGCTTCAAAATCAGTCGGGTTAAGACTCAAATGTGTGGAAATACATATATATTTACGTATACTTAATAAGAACTCGATTAAAGATGATGAAATTTTTGCAAAAAAATCCATATAACGCATTGTTATGAATAGCGTACTCATACCACATTGCTTTCGACAATCTGGAAAATTTGAACAAAAATTAAGTTGCTCCAAAATCAGTCGGGTTAAGACTGAAATGTGTGAAAATACATATATATTCACGTGAACAAAATAAGAACTCGATTAAAGATGATGAAATTTTTGCAAAAAAATCCATATAACGCATTGTTGTGAGTAGCGTACTCATACCACATTGCTTTCGACAATCTTGAAAATTTGAACAAAAATTAAGATGCTTCAAAATCAGTCGGGTTAAGACTCAAATGTGTGGAAATACATATATATTTACGTATACTTAATAAGAACTCGATTAAAGATGATGAAATTTTTGCAAAAAAATCCATATAACGCATTGTTATGAGTAGCGTACTCATACCACATTGCTTTCGACAATCTTAAAAATTTGAACAAAAATGAAGTTGCTCCGAAATCGGTCGGGTTTAGACTCAAATGTGTGGAAATACATATATATTCACGTGAACATAATAAGAACTCGATTAAAGATGATGAAATATTTGCCAAAAAATCCATATAACGCATTGTTATGAGTAGCGTACTCATACCACTTTGCTTTCGACAATCTTGAAAATTTTAACAAAAATTAAGTTGCTCCAAAATCAGTCGGGTTTAGACTCAAATGTGTGGAAATACATATATATTCACGTGAACAAAATAAGAACTCGATTAAAGATGATGAAATTTTTGCAAAAAAATCCATATAACGCATTGTTGTGAGTAGCGTACTCATACCACATTGCTTTCGACAATCTTGAAAATTTGAACAAAAATTAAGTTGCTCCAAAATCAGTCGGGTTAAGACTCAAATGTGTGGAAATACATATATATTCACGTGATCAAAATAAGAACTCGATTAAAGATGATGAAATTTTTGCAAAAAAATCCATATAAAGCATTGTTGTGAGTAGCGTACTCATACCACATTGCTTTCGACAATCTTGAAAATTTGAACAAAAATTAAGTTGCTCTAAAATCGGTCGGGTTCAGACTCAAATGTGTGGAAATACATACATATTCACTTGTACAAAATAAGAACTCGATCAAAGATGATTAAATTTTTGCAAAAAAATCCTTATAACGCATTGTTATGAGTAGCGTACTCATACGACATTGCTTTCGACAATCTTGAAAATTTGAACAAAAATGAAGTTGCTCCAAAATCGGTCGGGTTTAGACTCAAATGTGTGGAAATACATATATATTCACGTGAACATAATAAGAACTCGATTAAAGATGATGAAATATTTGCAAAAAAATCCATATAACGCATTGTTATGAGTAGCGTACTCATACCACATTGCTTTCGACAATCTTGAAAATTGGAACAAAAATTAAGTTGCTCCAAAATCAGTCGGGTTAAGACTCAAATGTGTGGAAATACATATATATTGACGTGAACCAAATAAGAACTCGATTAAAGATGAAGAAATTTTTGCAAAAAAATCCATATAACGCATTGTTGTGAGTAGCGTACTCATACCACATTGCTTTCGACAATCTTGAAAATTTGAACAAAAATTAAGTTGCTCCAAAATCAGTCGGGTTCAGACTCAAATGTGTGGAAATACATATATATTCACGTGAACAAAATAAGAACTCGATCAAAGATGATGCAATTTTTGCCAAAAAATCCATAAAACGCGATGTTATGAGTAGCGTACTCATACCACATTGCTTTCGACAATCTTAAAAATTTGAACAAAAATGAAGTTGCTCTAAAATCGGTCGGGTTCAGACTCAAATGTGTGGAAATACATACATATTCACTTGTACAAAATAAGAACTCGATCAAAGATGATTAAATTTTTGCAAAAAAATCCTTATAACGCATTGTTATGAGTAGCGTACTCATACCACATTGCTTTCGACAATCTTAAAAATTTGAACAAAAATGAAGTTGCTCCGAAATCGGTCGGGTTTAGACTCAAATGTGTGGAAATACATATATATTCACGTGAACATAATAAGAACTCGATTAAAGATGATGAAATATTTGCCAAAAAATCCATATAACGCATTGTTATGAGTAGCGTACTCATACCACTTTGCTTTCGACAATCTTGAAAATTTTAACAAAAATTAAGTTGCTCCAAAATCAGTCGGGTTTAGACTCAAATGTGTGGAAATACATATATATTCACGTGAACAAAATAAGAACTCGATTAAAGATGATGAAATTTTTGCAAAAAAATCCATATAACGCATTGTTGTGAGTAGCGTACTCATACCACATTGCTTTCGACAATCTTGAAAATTTGAACAAAAATTAAGTTGCTCCAAAATCAGTCGGGTTAAGACTCAAATGTGTGGAAATACATATATATTCACGTGATCAAAATAAGAACTCGATTAAAGATGATGAAATTTTTGCAAAAAAATCCATATAAAGCATTGTTGTGAGTAGCGTACTCATACCACATTGCTTTCGACAATCTTGAAAATTTGAACAAAAATTAAGTTGCTCTAAAATCGGTCGGGTTCAGACTCAAATGTGTGGAAATACATACATATTCACTTGTACAAAATAAGAACTCGATCAAAGATGATTAAATTTTTGCAAAAAAATCCATATAACGCATTGTTATGAGTAGCGTACTCATACGACATTGCTTTCGACAATCTTGAAAATTTGAACAAAAATGAAGTTGCTCCAAAATCGGTCGGGTTTAGACTCAAATGTGTGGAAATACATATATATTCACGTGAACATAATAAGAACTCGATTAAAGATGATGAAATATTTGCAAAAAAATCCATATAACGCATTGTTATGAGTAGCGTACTCATACCACATTGCTTTCGACAATCTTGAAAATTGGAACAAAAATTAAGTTGCTCCAAAATCAGTCGGGTTAAGACTCAAATGAGTGGAAATACATATATATTGACGTGAACCAAATAAGAACTCGATTAAAGATGAAGAAATTTTTGCAAAAAAATCCATATAACGCATTGTTGTGAGTAGCGTACTCATACCACATTGCTTTCGACAATCTTGAAAATTTGAACAAAAATTAAGTTGCTCCAAAATCAGTCGGGTTCATACTCAAATGTGTGGAAATACATATATATTCACGTGAACAAAATAAGAACTCGATCAAAGATGATGCAATTTTTGCCAAAAAATCCATAAAACGCGATGTTATGAGTAGCGTACTCATACCACATTGCTTTCGACAATCTTAAAAATTTGAACAAAAATGAAGTTGCTCAAAAATCGGTCGGGTTTAGACTCAAATGTGTGGAAATACATATATATTCACGTGAACATAATAAGAACTCGATTAAAGATGATGAAATATTTGCCAAAAAATCCATATAACGCATTGTTATGAGTAGCGTACTCATACCACTTTGCTTTCGACAATCTTGAAACTTTTAACAAAAATTAAGTTGCTCCAAAATCAGTCGGGTTAAGACTCAAATGTGTGGAAATACATACATATTCACGTGAACAAAATAAGAACTCGATTAAAGATGATGAAATTTTTGCAAAAAAATCCATATAACGCATTGTTGTGAGTAGCGTACTCATACCACTTTGCTTTCGACAATTTTGAAAATTTGAACAAAAATTAAGTTGCTCCAAAATCAGTCGGGTTAAGACTCAAATGTGTGGAAATAACGGGTTTTTTTTTAGGGGTATAGAACTTCAAATTGAAGTAAAACACAAGAAAATCGTTTTAAGGTCCATCAATTTGGCTTTATTGGAAGGATAATTTTATGGCATTATTGCTTAAATATGATTTCGGGCATGTGGCCGCTGCGGCTGGCTCGAATAAAGCCAATTCTACAGGTCCAATTTTCAACCACTTTTTCGAGCATATGGGGCCGTATGTCGGCAATAACGCCACGAATGTTGGCTTCCAATTCCCCTAACGTTTCTGGTTTGTTGGTGTAGACGAGCGACTTCACATATCCCCAAAGAAAATAATCCAATGGTGTCAAATCACACGATCTTGGTGGCCAATTGACAGGTCCATTCCGCGAAATTATGCGCTCAGCGAATGTTTCCTTCAATAAATCGATTGTGACGTGCGCTGTGTGGCATGTAGCGCCGTCTTGTTGGAACCACAACTCATCCACATTCATGCCATCCAATTCGGGAACAAAATAGTCGGTTATCATGGCTCTATACCGGTCTCCATTAACGGTAACTGCCTCTCCAGCATTATTGCGGAAGAAGTATGGCCCAATGACTCCACCAGCCCATAGAGCACACCAAACAGTCAGTTTTTGTGGATGTAATGGCGTTTCAAGGGTCTCATGTGAATTCTCTTCACTCCAAATGCGGCAATTTTGCTTGTTGACGTAGCCATTCAACCAAAAATGAGCCTCATCACTGAACAAAATTTTGCGATGAAAATCAGCATCGAGATCAATCTCATTTTCGGCCCATACACCAAAATCACGAAACATTGCATGGTCTCGCGGCTTTAATTCTTGCACAAGCTGGATCTTGTAAGGTCGCAAGCCAAGATCTTTGCGCAAAATCTTCCATAAAGTTGATGGACAAAGCTCCAATTGCTGTGCACGGTGGCGAATCGATTCATTCGGGTCCTCTTCAACACTTTGCTCTACAGCGGCAATTGTTTCTTCGGTGCGCACTGTTCGACGTCTCTGCGGATGCGTAATATCACATAGAGTAAACGTAGTGCGAAAACGATCCATGGTTAACCGAATTAATTGCTCTGATGGACGATTATGTCGACCATAAAATGGACGGAGCTCACGGTAAACTTCGCGAACTGAACCATTATTTTCGAAATAAATTTGCACGATTTGCAAGCGTTGTTCTTTTGTCAACCTGTTCATGATAAAATGGCAAACCAAACTGAACATAAATGACATTAGAGTTGCCAGACTTGACCACAAAATGCCAGTTTTATCTCTATTCGAAAAACAAACCTGTAAAAAAAACACCCTTTACATACATATTCAGGTGTACAAAATAAGAACTCGATTAAAGATGGTGGAATTTTTTCAAAAAATCCATATGACACATTGTTATGGGTAGCGTACTCATATCACATTGCTTTCGACTATCTAAAAAATTTGAACAAAAATTAAGTTGCTCCAAAATCGGTCGGGTTTAGACTCAAATGTGTGGAAATACATATATTTTTACTCAATCAAAATAAGAACTCGATTAAAGATGATGAAATTTTTGCAAAAAAATCCTGACGCATTGTTATGAATAGCGTACTCATACCACTTTGCTTTCGACAATCTAAAAAATTTGAACAAAAATTAAGTTTCTCCAAAATCGGTCTTGCTTAGACTCAAATGTGTGGAAATACATATATAATCACGTGAACAAAATAAGAACTCGAATAAAGATGACGAAATTTTTGCAAAAAAATCCATATGACGCATTGATATGAGTAGCGTACTCATACCACTTTGCTTTCGACAATTTTGAAAATTTGAACAAAAATTAAGTTGCTCCAAAATCAGTCGGGTTTAGACTCAAATGTGTGGAAATACATATATATTCACGTGAACAAAATAAGAACTCGATTAAAGATGATGAAATTTTTGCAAAAAAATCCATATAACGCATTGTTATGAGTAGCGTACTCATACCACATTGCTTTCGACAATTTTGAAAATTTGAACAAAAATGAAGTTGCTCAAAAATCGGTCGGGTTAAGACTCAAATGTGTGGAAATACATATATATTCACGTGAACAAAATAAGAACTCGATTAAAGATGATGAAATTTTTGCAAAAAAATCCTGACGCATTGTTATGAATAGCGTACTCATACCACTTTGCTTTCGACAATCTTAAAAATTTGAACAAAAATGAAGTTGCTCAAAAATCGGTCGGGTTTAGACTCAAATGTGTGGAAATACATATATATTCACGTGAACATAATAAGAACTCGATTAAAGATGATGAAATATTTGCCAAAAAATACATATAACGCATTGTTATGAGTAGCGTACTCATACCACTTTGTTTTCGACAATCTTGAAACTTTTAACAAAAATTAAGTTGCTCCAAAATCAGTCGGGTTAAGACTCAAATGTGTGGAAATACATATATTTTTACTCAATCAAAATAAGAACTCGATTAAAGATGATGAAATTTTTGCAAAAAAATCCTGACGCATTGTTATGAATAGCGTACTCATACCACTTTGCTTTCGACAATCTAAAAAATTTGAACAAAAATTAAGTTTCTCCAAAATCGGTCTTGCTTAGACTCAAATGTGTGGAAATACATATATAATCACGTGAACAAAATAAGAACTCGAATAAAGATGACGAAATTTTTGCAAAAGAATCCATATAACGCATTGATATGAGTAGCGTACTCATACCACTTTGCTTTCGACAATTTTGAAAATTTGAACAAAAATTAAGTTGCTCCAAAATCAGTCGGGTTAAGACTCAAATGTGTGGAAATACATATATATTCACGTGAACAAAATAAGAACTCGATTAAAGATGATGAAATTTTTGCAAAAAAATCCATATAACGCATTGTTATGAGTAGCGTACTCATACCACATTGCTTTCGACAATTTTGAAAATTTGAACAAAAATGAAGTTGCTCAAAAATCGGTCGGGTTAAGACTCAAATGTGTGGAAATACATATATATTCACGTGAACAAAATAAGAACTCGATTAAAGATGATGAAATTTTTGCAAAAAAATCCTGACGCATTGTTATGAATAGCGTACTCATACCACTTTGCTTTCGACAATCTTAAAAATTTGAACAAAAATGAAGTTGCTCAAAAATCGGTCGGGTTTAGACTCAAATGTGTGGAAATACATATATATTCACGTGAACATAATAAGAACTCGATTAAAGATGATGAAATATTTGCCAAAAAATCCATATAACGCATTGTTATGAGTCGCGTACTCATACCACTTTGCTTTCGACAATCTTGAAACTTTTAACAAAAATTAAGTTGCTCCAAAATCAGTCGGGTTAAGACTCAAATGTGTGGAAATACATATATATTCACGTGAACAAAATAAGAACTCGATTAAAGATGATGAAATTTTTGCAAAAAAATCCATATAACGCATTGTTGTGAGTAGCGTACTCATACCACTTTGCTTTCGACAATTTTGAAAATTTGAACAAAAATTAAGTTGCTCCAAAATCAGTCGGGTTAAGACTCAAATGTGTGGAAATACATATATATTCACGTGAACAAAATAAGAACTCGATTAAAGATGATGAAATTTTTGCAAAAAAATCCATATAACGCATTGTTATGAGTAGCGTACTCATACCACATTGCTTTCGACAATTTTGAAAATTTGAACAAAAATTAAGTTGCTCCAAAATCAGTCGGGTTAAGACTCAAATGTGTGGAAATACATATATATTCACGTGAACAAAATAAGAACTCGATCAAAGAAGATGAAATTTTTGCAAAAAAATCCAAATAACGCATTGTTATGAGTAGCGTACTCATACCACATTGCTTTCGACAATCTTGAACATTTGAACAAAAATGAAGTTGCTCCAAAATCGGTCAGGTTTAGACTCAAATGTGTGGAAATACATATATATTCACGTGAACAAAATAAGAACTCGATTAAAGATGATGAAATATTTGCAAAAAAATCCATATGACACATTGTTATGAGTAGCGTACTCATACGACATTGCTTTCGACAATCTTGAAAATTTGAACAAAAATTAAGTTGCTCCAAAATCAGTCGGGTTAAGACTCAAATGTGTAGAATTACATATATATTCACGTGAACAAAATAAGAACTCGATTAAAGATGATGAAATTTTTGCAAAAAAATCCATATAACGCATTGTTGTGAGTAGCGTACTCATACCACATTGCTTTCGACAATCTTGAAAATTTGAACAAAAATTAAGATGCTTCAAAATCAGTCGGGTTAAGACTCAAATGTGTGGAAATACATATATATTTACGTATACTTAATAAGAACTCGATTAAAGATGATGAAATTTTTGCAAAAAAATCCATATAACGCATTGTTATGAATAGCGTACTCATACCACATTGCTTTCGACAATCTTGAAAATTTGAACAAAAATTAAGATGCTTCAAAATCAGTCGGGTTAAGACTCAAATGTGTGGAAATACATATATATTTACGTATACTTAATAAGAACTCGATTAAAGATGATGAAATTTTTGCAAAAAAATCCATATAACGCATTGTTATGAATAGCGTACTCATACCACATTGCTTTCGACAATCTGGAAAATTTGAACAAAAATTAAGTTGCTCCAAAATCAGTCGGGTTAAGACTCAAATGTGTGGAAATACATATATATTCACGTGAACAAAATAAGAACTCGATCAAAGAAGATGAAATTTTTGCAAAAAAATCCAAATAACGCATTGTTATGAGTAGCGTACTCATACCACATTGCTTTCGACAATCTTGAACATTTGAACAAAAATGAAGTTGCTCCAAAATCGGTCAGGTTTAGACTCAAATGTGTGGAAATACATATATATTCACGTGAACAAAATAAGAACTCGATTAAAGATGATGAAATATTTGCAAAAAAATCCATATGACACATTGTTATGAGTAGCGTACTCATACGACATTGCTTTCGACAATCTTGAAAATTTGAACAAAAATTAAGTTGCTCCAAAATCAGTCGGGTTAAGACTCAAATGTGTAGAATTACATATATATTCACGTGAACAAAATAAGAACTCGATTAAAGATGATGAAATTTTTGCAAAAAAATCCATATAACGCATTGTTGTGAGTAGCGTACTCATACCACATTGCTTTCGACAATCTTGAAAATTTGAACAAAAATTAAGATGCTTCAAAATCAGTCGGGTTAAGACTCAAATGTGTGGAAATACATATATATTTACGTATACTTAATAAGAACTCGATTAAAGATGATGAAATTTTTGCCAAAAAATTCATATAACGCATTGTTATGAATAGCGTACTCATACCACATTGCTTTCGACAATCTTGAAAATTTGAACAAAATTAAGATGCTTCAAAATCAGTCGGGTTAAGACTCAAATGTGTGGAAATACATATATATTTACGTATACTTAATAAGAACTCGATTAAAGATGATGAAATTTTTGCAAAAAAATCCATATAACGCATTGTTATGAATAGCGTACTCATACCACATTGCTTTCGACAATCTGGAAAATTTGAACAAAAATTAAGTTGCTCCAAAATCAGTCGGGTTAAGACTGAAATGTGTGAAAATACATATATATTCACGTGAACAAAATAAGAACTCGATTAAAGATGATGAAATTTTTGCAAAAAAATCCATATAACGCATTGTTGTGAGTAGCGTACTCATACCACATTGCTTTCGACAATCTTGAAAATTTGAACAAAAATTAAGATGCTTCAAAATCAGTCGGGTTAAGACTCAAATGTGTGGAAATACATATATATTTACGTATACTTAATAAGAACTCGATTAAAGATGATGAAATTTTTGCAAAAAAATCCATATAACGCATTGTTATGAGTAGCGTACTCATACCACATTGCTTTCGACAATCTTAAAAATTTGAACAAAAATGAAGTTGCTCCGAAATCGGTCGGGTTTAGACTCAAATGTGTGGAAATACATATATATTCACGTGAACATAATAAGAACTCGATTAAAGATGATGAAATATTTGCCAAAAAATCCATATAACGCATTGTTATGAGTAGCGTACTTATACCACTTTGCTTTCGACAATCTTGAAAATTTTAACAAAAATTAAGTTGCTCCAAAATCAATCGGGTTTAGACTCAAATGTGTGGAAATACATATATATTCACGTGAACAAAATAAGAACTCGATTAAAGATGATGAAATTTTTGCAAAAAAATCCATATAACGCATTGTTGTGAGTAGCGTACTCATACCACATTGCTTTCGACAATCTTGAAAATTTGAACAAAAATTAAGTTGCTCCAAAATCAGTCGGGTTAAGACTCAAATGTGTGGAAATACATATATATTCACGTGATCAAAATAAGAACTCGATTAAAGATGATGAAATTTTTGCAAAAAAATCCATATAAAGCATTGTTGTGAGTAGCGTACTCATACCACATTGCTTTCGACAATCTTGAAAATTTGAACAAAAATTAAGTTGCTCTAAAATCGGCCGGGTTCAGACTCAAATGTGTGGAAATACATACATATTCACTTGTACAAAATAAGAACTCGATCAAAGATGATTAAATTTTTGCAAAAAAATCCATATAACGCATTGTTATGAGTAGCGTACTCATACGACATTGCTTTCGACAATCTTGAAAATTTGAACAAAAATGAAGTTGCTCCAAAATCGGTCGGGTTTAGACTCAAATGTGTGGAAATACATATATATTCACGTGAACATAATAAGAACTCGATTAAAGATGATGAAATATTTGCAAAAAAATCCATATAACGCATTGTTATGAGTAGCGTACTCATACCACATTGCTTTCGACAATCTTGAAAATTGGAACAAAAATTAAGTTGCTCCAAAATCAGTCGGGTTAAGACTCAAATGTGTGCAAATACATATATATTGACGTGAACCAAATAAGAACTCGATTAAAGATGAAGAAATTTTTGCAAAAAAATCCATATAACGCACTGTTGTGAGTAGCGTACTCATACCACATTGCTTTCGACAATCTTGAAAATTTGAACAAAAATTAAGTTGCTCCAAAATCAGTCGGGTTCAGACTCAAATGTGTGGAAATACATATATATTCACGTGAACAAAATAAGAACTCGATCAAAGATGATGCAATTTTTGCCAAAAAATCCATAAAACGCGATGTTATGAGTAGCGTACTCATACCACATTGCTTTCGACAATCTTAAAAATTTGAACAAAAATGAAGTTGCTCAAAAATCGGTCGGGTTTAGACTCAAATGTGTGGAAATACATATATATTCACGTGAACATAATAAGAACTCGATTAAAGATGATGAAATATTTGCCAAAAAATCCATATAACGCATTGTTATGAGTAGCGTACTCATACCACTTTGCTTTCGACAATCTTGAAACTTTTAACAAAAATTAAGTTGCTCCAAAATCAGTCGGGTTAAGACTCAAATGTGTGGAAATACATATATATTCACGTGAACAAAATAAGAACTCGATTAAAGATGATGAAATTTTTGCAAAAAAATCCATATAACGCATTGTTGTGAGTAGCGTACTCATACCACTTTGCTTTCGACAATTTTGAAAATTTGAACAAAAATTAAGTTGCTCCAAAATCAGTCGGGTTAAGACTCAAATGTGTGGAAATAACGGGTTTTTTTTTAGGGGTATAGAACTTCAAATTGAAGTAAAACACAAGAAAATCGTTTTAAGGTCCATCAATTTGGCTTTATTGGAAGGATATTTTTATGGCATTATTGTTTAAATATGATTTCGGGCATGTAGCCGCTGCGGCTGGCTCGAATAAAGCCAATTCTACAGGTCCAATTTTCAACCACTTTTTCGAGCATATGGGGCCGTATGTCGGCAATAACGCCACGAATGTTGGCTTCCAATTCCCCTAACGTTTCTGGTTTGTTGGTGTAGACGAGCGACTTCACATATCCCCAAAGAAAATAATCCAATGGTGTCAAATCACACGATCTTGGTGGCCAATTGACAGGTCCATTCCGCGAAATTATGCGCTCAGCGAATGTTTCCTTCAATAAATCGATTGTGACGTGCGCGGTGTGGCATGTAGCGCCGTCTTGTTGGAACCACAACTCATCCACATTCATGCCATCCAATTCGGGAACAAAATAGTCGGTTATCATGGCTCTATACCGGTCTCCATTAACGGTAACTGCCTCTCCAGCATTATTGCGGAAGAAGTATGGCCCAATGACTCCACCAGCCCATAGAGCACACGAAACAGTCAGTTTTTGTGGATGTAATGGCGTTTCAAGGGTCTCATGTGGATTCTCTTCACTCCAAATGCGGCAATTTTGCTTGTTGACGTAGCCATTCAACCAAAAATGAGCCTCATCACTGAACAAAATTTTGCGATGAAAATCAGCATCGAGATCAATCTCATTTTCGGCCCATACACCAAAATCACGAAACATTGCATGGTCTCGCGGCTTTAATTCTTGCACAAGCTGGATCTTGTAAGGTCGCAAGCCAAGATCTTTGCGCAAAATCTTCCATAAAGTTGATGGACAAAGCTCCAATTGCTGTGCACGGTGGCGAATCGATTCATTCGGGTCCTCTTCAACACTTTGCTCTACAGCGGCAATTGTTTCTTCGGTGCGCACTGTTCGACGTCTCTGCGGATGCGTAATATCACATAGAGTAAACGTAGTGCGAAAACGATCCATGGTTAACCGAATTAATTGCTCTGATGGACGATTATGTCGACCATAAAATGGACGGAGCTCACGGTAAACTTCGCGAACTGAACCATTATTTTCGAAATAAATTTGCACGATTTGCAAGCGTTGTTCTTTTGTCAACCTGTTCATGATAAAATGGCAAACCAAACTGAACATAAATGACATTAGAGTTGCCAGATTTGACCACAAAATGCCAGTTTTATCTCTATTCGAAAAACAAACCTGTAAAAAAAAACACCCTTTACATATATATTCAAGTGAACAAAATAAGAACTCGATCAAAGAAGATGAAATTTTTGCAAAAAAATCCAAATAACGCATTGTTATGAGTAGCGTACTCATACCACATTGCTTTCGACAATCTTGAACATTTGAACAAAAATGAAGTTGCTCCAAAATCGGTCAGGTTTAGACTCAAATGTGTGGAAATACATATATATTCACGTGAACAAAATAAGAACTCGATTAAAGATGATGAAATATTTGCAAAAAAATCCATATAACGCATTGTTATGAGTAGCGTACTCATACCACATTGCTTTCGACAAACTTGAAAATTTGAACAAAAATTAAGTTGCTCCAAAATCAGTCGGGTTAAGACTCAAATGTGTGGAAATACATATATATTCACGTGAACAAAATAAGAACTCGATTAAAGATGGTGAAATTTTTGCAAAAAAATCCATATAACGCATTGTTGTGAGTAGCGTACTCATACCACATTGCTTTCGACAATCTTGAAAATTTGAACAAAAATTAAGTTGCTCCAAAATCAGTCGGGTTAAGACTCAAATGTGTGGAAATACATACATATTCACTTGTACAAAATAAGAACTCGATCAAAGATGAGGAAATTTTTGCAAAAAAATCCATATAACGCATTGTTATGAGTAGCGTACTCATACGACATTGCTTTCGACAATCTTGAAAATTTGAACAAAAATTAAGTTGCTCCAAAATCAGTCGGGTTAAGACTCAAATGTGTGGAATTACATATATATTCACGTGAACAAAATAAGAACTCGATTAAAGATGATGAAATTTTTGCAAAAAAATCCATATAACGCATTGTTGTGAGTAGCGTACTCATACCACATTGCTTTCGACAATCTTTAAAATTTGAACAAAAATTAAGATGCCTCAAAATCAGTCGGGTTAAGACTCAAATGTGTGGAAATACATATATATTTACGTATACTTAATAAGAACTCGAGTAAAGATGATGAAATTTTTGCAAAAAAATCCATATAACGCATTGTTATGAATAGCGTACTCATACCACATTGCTTTCGACAATCTTGAAAATTTGAACAAAAATTAAGTTGCTCCAAAATCAGTCGGGTTAAGACTCAAATGTGTGAAAATACATATATATTCACGTGAACAAAATAAGAACTCGATTAAAGATGATGAAATTTTAGCAAAAAAATCCATATAACGCATTGTTATGAGTAGCGTACTCATACCACATTGCTTTCGACAATCTTGAAAATTTGAACAAAAATTAAGATGCTTCAAAATCAGTCGGGTTAAGACTCAAATGTGTGGAAATACATATATATTTACGTATACTAAATAAGAACTCGATTAAAGATGATGAAATTTTTGCAAAAAAATCCATATAACGCATTGTTATGAGTAGCGTACTCATACCACATTGCTTTCGACAATCTTAAAAATTTGAACAAAAATGAAGTTGCTCCGAAATCGGTCGGGTTTAGACTCAAATGTGTGGAAATACATATATATTCACGTGAACATAATAAGAACTCGATTAAAGATGATGAAATATTTGCCAAAAAATCCATATAACGCATTGTTATGAGTAGCGTACTCATACCACTTTGCTTTCGACAATCTTGAAAATTTTAACAAAAATTAAGTTGCTCCAAAATCAGTCGGGTTAAGACTCAAATGTGTGGAAATACATATATATTCACGTGAACAAAATAAGAACTCGATTAAAGATGATGAAATTTTTGCAAAAAAAATCCATATAACGCATTGTTGTGAGTAGCGTACTCATACCACATTGCTTTCGACAATCTTGAAAATTTGAACAAAAATTAAGATGCTTCAAAATCAGTCGGGTTAAGACTCAAATGTGTGGAAATACATATATATTTACGTATACTAAATAAGAACTCGATTAAAGATGATGAAATTTTTGCAAAAAAATCCATATAACGCATTGTTATGAGTAGCGTACTCATACCACATTGCTTTCGACAATCTTGAAAATTTGAACAAAAATTAAGATGCTTCAAAATCAGTCGGGTTAAGACTCAAATGTGTGGAAATACATATACATTTACATATACTTAATAAGAACTCGATTAAAGATAATGAAATTTTTGCAAAAAAATCCGTATAACGCATTGTTGTGAGTAGCGTACTCATACCACATTGCTTTCGACAATCTTGAAAATTTGAACAAAAATTAAGATGCTTCAAAATCAGTCGGGTTAAGACTCAAATGTGTGGAAATACATATATATTTACGTATACTAAATAAGAACTCGATTAAAGATGATGAAATTTTTGCAAAAAAATCCATATAACGCATTGTTATGAGTAGCGTACTCATACCACATTGCTTTCGACAATCTTAAAAATTTGAACAAAAATGAAGTTGCTCCGAAATCGGTCGGGTTTAGACTCAAATGTGTGGAAATACATATATATTCACGTGAACATAATAAGAACTCGATTAAAGATGATGAAATATTTGCCAAAAAATCCATATAACGCATTGTTATGAGTAGCGTACTCATACCACTTTGCTTTCGACAATCTTGAAAATTTTAACAAAAATTAAGTTGCTCCAAAATCAGTCGGGTTAAGACTCAAATGTGTGGAAATACATATATATTCACGTGAACAAAATAAGAACTCGATTAAAGATGATGAAATTTTTGCAAAAAAAATCCATGTAACGCATTGTTGTGAGTAGCGTACTCATAGCACATTGCTTTCGACAATCTTGAAAATTTGAACAAAAATTAAGTTGCTCCAAAATCAGTCGGGTTAAGACTCAAATGTGTGGAAATACATATATATTCACGTGAACAAAATAAGAACTCGATTAAAGATGATGAAATTTTTGCAAAAAAATCCATATAACGCATTGTTGTGAGTAGCGTACTCATACCACATTGCTTTCGACAATCTTGAAAATTTGAACAAAAATTAAGTTGCTCTAAAATCGGTCGGGTTCAGACTCAAATGTGTGGAAATACATACATATTCACTTGTACAAAATAAGAACTCGATCAAAGATGATTAAATTTTTGCAAAAAAATCCATATAACGCATTGTTATGAGTAGCGTACTCATACGACATTGCTTTCGACAATCTTGAAAATTTGAACAAAAATGAAGTTGCTCCAAAATCGGTCGGGTTTAGACTCAAATGTGTGGAAATACATATATATTCACGTGAACATAATAAGAACTCGATTAAAGATGATGAAATATTTGCAAAAAAATCCATATAACGCATTGTTATGAGTAGCGTACTCATACCACATTGCTTTCGACAATCTTGAAAATTGGAACAAAAATTAAGTTGCTCCAAAATCAGTCGGGTTAAGACTCAGATGTGTGGAAATACATATATATTGACGTGAACCAAATAAGAACTTGATTAAAGATGAAGAAATTTTTGCAAAAAAATCCATATAACGCATTGTTGTGAGTAGCGTACTCATACCACATTGCTTTCGACAATCTTGAAAATTTGAACAAAAATTAAGTTGCTCCAAAATCAGTCGGGTTCAGACTCAAATGTGTGGAAATACATATATATTCACGTGAACAAAATAAGAACTCGATCAAAGATGATGCAATTTTTGCAAAAAAATCCATAAAACGCAATGTTATGAGTAGCGTACTCATACCACATTGCTTTCGACAATCTTAAAAATTTGAACAAAAATGAAGTTGCTCCAAAATTGGTCGGGTTTAGACTCAAATGTGTGGAAATACATATATATTCACGTGAACATAATAAGAACTCGATTAAAGATGATGAAATATTTGCCAAAAAATCCATATAACGCATTGTTATGAGTAGCGTACTCATACCACTTTGCTTTCGACAATCTTGAAACTTTCAACAAAAATTAAGTTGCTCCAAAATCAGTCGGGTTAAGACTCAAATGTGTGGAAATACATATATATTCACGTGAACAAAATAAGAACTCGATTAAAGATGATGAAATTTTTGCAAAAAAATCCATATAACGCATTGTTGTGAGTAGCGTACTCATACCACTCTGCTTTCGACAATCTTGAAACTTTTAACAAAAATTAAGTTGCTCCAAAATCAGTCGGGTTAAGACTCAAATGTGTGGAAATACATATATATTCACGTGAACAAAATAAGAACTCGATTAAAGATGATGAAATTTTTGCAAAAAAATCCATATAACGCATTGTTGTGAGTAGCGTACTCATACCACATTGCTTTCGACAATTTTGAAAATTTTAACAAAAATTAAGTTGCTCCAAAATCAGTCGGGTTAAGACTCAAATGTGTGGAAATACATATATATTCACGTGAACAAAATAAGAATTCGATTAAAGATGATGAAATTTTTGCAAAAAAATCCATATAACGCATTGTTGTGAGTAGCGTACTCATACCACATTGCTTTCGACAATCTTGAAAATTTGAACAAAAATTAAGTTGCTCCAAAATCAGTCGGGTTAAGACTCAAATGTGTGGAAATACATATATATTCACGTGAACAAAATAAGAACTCGATTAAAGATGATGAAATTTTTGCAAAAAAATCCATATAACGCATTGTTGTGAGTAGCGTACTCATACCACATTGCTTTCGACAATCTTGAAAATTTGAACAAAAATTAAGATGCTTCAAAATCAGTCGGGTTAAGACTCAAATGTGTGGAAATACATATATATTTACGTATACTAAATAAGAACTCGATTAAAGATGATGAAATTTTTGCAAAAAAATCCATATAACGCATTGTTATGAGTAGCGTACTCATACCACATTGCTTTCGACAATCTTAAAAATTTGAACAAAAATGAAGTTGCTCCGAAATCGGTCGGGTTTAGACTCAAATTTGTGGAAATACATATATATTCACGTGAACATAATAAGAACTCGATTAAAGATGATGAAATATTTGCCAAAAAATCCATATAACGCATTGTTATGAGTAGCGTACTCATACCACTTTGCTTTCGACAATCTTGAAAATTTTAACAAAAATTAAGTTGCTCCAAAATCAGTCGGGTTAAGACTCAAATGTGTGGAAATACATATATATTCACGTGAACAAAATAAGAACTCGATTAAAGATGATGAAATTTTTGCAAAAAAAATCCATATAACGCATTGTTGTGAGTAGCGTACTCATACCACATTGCTTTCGACAATCTTGAAAATTTGAACAAAAATTAAGTTGCTTCAAAATCAGTCGGGTTAAGACTCAAATGTGTGGAAATACATATATATTCACGTGAACAAAATAAGAACTCGATTAAAGATGATGAATTTTTTGCAAAAAAATCCATATAACGCATTGTTGTGAGTAGCGTACTCATACCACATTGCTTTCGACAATCTTGAAAATTTGAACAAAAATTAAGTTGCTCTAAAATCGGTCGGGTTCAGACTCAAATGTGTGGAAATACATACATATTCACTTGTACAAAATAAGAACTCGATCAAAGATGATTAAATTTTTGCAAAAAAATCCATATAACGCATTGTTATGAGTAGCGTACTCATACGACATTGCTTTCGACAATCTTGAAAATTTGAACAAAAATGAAGTTGCTCCAAAATCGGTCGGGTTTAGACTCAAATGTGTGGAAATACATATATATTCACGTGAACATAATAAGAACTCGATTAAAGATGATGAAATATTTGCAAAAAAATCCATATAACGCATTGTTATGAGTAGCGTACTCATACCACATTGCTTTCGACAATCTTGAAAATTGGAACAAAAATTAAGTTGCTCCAAAATCAGTCGGGTTAAGACTCAAATGTGTGGAAATACATATATATTGACGTGAACCAAATAAGAACTCGATTAAAGATGAAGAAATTTTTGCAAAAAAATCCATATAACGCATTGTTGTGAGTAGCGTACTCATACCACATTGCTTTCGACAATCTTGAAAATTTGAACAAAAATTAAGTTGCTCCAAAATCAGTCGGGTTCAGACTCAAATGTATGGAAATACATATATATTCACGTGAACAAAATAAGAACTCGATCAAAGATGATGCAATTTTTGCAAAAAAATCCATAAAACGCAATGTTATGACTAGCGTACTCATACCACATTGCTTTCGACAATCTTAAAAATTTGAACAAAAATGAAGTTGCTCCAAAATTGGTCGGGTTTAGACTCAAATGTGTGGAAATACATATATATTCACGTGAACATAATAAGAACTCGATTAAAGATGATGAAATATTTGCCAAAAAATCCATATAACGCATTGTTATGAGTAGCGTACTCATACCACTTTGCTTTCGACAATCTTGAAACTTTCAACAAAAATTAAGTTGCTCCAAAATCAGTCGGGTTAAGACTCAAATGTGTGGAAATACATATATATTCACGTGAACAAAATAAGAACTCGAGTAAAGATGATGAAATTTTTGCAAAAAAATCCATATAACGCATTGTTGTGAGTAGCGTACTCATACCACTCTGCTTTCGACAATCTTGAAACTTTTAACAAAAATTAAGTTGCTCCAAAATCAGTCGGGTTAAGACTCAAATGTGTGGAAATACATATATATTCACGTGAACAAAATAAGAACTCGATTAAAGATGATGAAATTTTTGCAAAAAAATCCATATAACGCATTGTTGTGAGTAGCGTACTCATACCACATTGCTTTCGACAATCTTGAAAATTTTAACAAAAATTAAGTTGCTCCAAAATCAGTCGGGTTAAGACTCAAATGTGTGGAAATACATATATATTCACGTGAACAAAATAAGAATTCGATTAAAGATGATGAAATTTTTGCAAAAAAATCCATATAACGCATTGTTGTGAGTAGCGTACTCATACCACATTGCTTTCGACAATCTTGAAAATTTGAACAAAAATTAAGTTGCTCCAAAATCAGTCGGGTTAAGACTCAAATGTGTGGAAATACATATATATTCACGTGAACAAAATAAGAACTCGATTAAAGATGATGAAATTTTGCAAAAATGTGAGTAGCGTACTCATACCACATTGCTTTCGACAATCTTGAAAATTTGAACAAAAATTAAGTTGCTCTAAAATCGGTCGGGTTCAGACTCAAATGTGTGGAAATACATACATATTCACTTGTACAAAATAAGAACTCGATCAAAGATGATGAAATTTTTGCAAAAAAATCCATATAACGCATTGTTATGAGTAGCGTACTCATACGACATTGCTTTCGACAATCTTGAAAATTTGAACAAAAATGAAGTTGCTCCAAAATCGGTCGGGTTTATACTCAAATGTGTGGAAATACATATATATTCACGTGAACATAATAAGAACTCGATTAAAGATGATGAAATATTTGCAAAAAAATCCATATAACGCATTGTTATGAGTAGCGTACTCATACCACATTGCTTTCGACAATCTTGAAAATTGGAACAAAAATTAAGTTGCTCAAAAATCAGTCGGGTTAAGACTCAAATGAGTGGAAATACATATATATTCACGTGAACAAAATAAGAACTCGATTAAAGATGAAGAAATTTTTGCAAAAAAATCCATATAACGCATTGTTGTGAGTAGCGTACTCATATCACATTGCTTTGGACAATCTTGAAAATTTGAACAAAAATTAAGTTGCTCCAAAATCAGTCGGGTTAAGACTCAAATGTGTGGAAATACATATATATTCACGTGAACAAAATAAGAACTCGATTAAAGATGATGAAATTTTTGCAAAAAAATCCATATAACGCATTGTTGTGAGTAGCGTACTCATACCACATTGCTTTCGACAATCTTGAAAATTTGAACAAAAATTAAGTTGCTCCAAAATCAGTCGGGTTAAGACTCAAATGTGTGGAAATACATATATACTCACGTGAACAAAATAAGAACTCGATTAAAGATGATGAAATTTTTGCAAAAAAATCCTTATAACGCATTGTTCTGAGTAGCGTACTCATACCACATTGCTTTCGGCAATCTTGAAAATTTGAACAAAAATTAAGTTGCTCCAAAATCAGTCGGGTTAAGACTCAAATGTGTGGAAATACATAAATATTCACGTGAACAAAATAAGAACTCGATTAAAGATGATGCAATTTTTGCAAAAAAATCCATATAACGCATTGTTGTGAGTAGCGTACTCATACCACATTGCTTTCGACAATCTTGAAAATTTGAACAAAAATTAAGTTGCTCTAAAATCGGTCGGGTTTAGACTCAAATGTGTGGAAATACATATATATTCACGTGAACAAAATAAGAACTCGATTAAAGATGATGAAATTTTTGCAAAAAAATCCATATAACGCATTGTTGTGAGTAGCGTACTCATACCACATTGCTTTCGACAATCTTGACAATTTGAACAAAAATTAAGTTGCTCCAAAATCAGTCGGGTTAAGACTCAAATGTGTGGAAATACATATATATTCACGTGAACAAAATAAGAACTCGATTAAAGATGATGAAATTTTTGCAAAAAAATCCATATAACGCATTGTTGTGAGTAGCGTACTCATACCACATTGCTTTCGACAATCTTGAAAATTTGAACAAAAATTAAGTTGCTCCAAAATCAGTCGGGTTAAGACTCAAATGTGTGGAAATACATATATATTCACGTGAACAAAATAAGAACTCGATTAAAGATGATGAAATTTTTGCAAAAAAATCCATATAACGCATTGTTGTGAGTAGCGTACTCATACCACATTGCTTTCGACAATCTTGAAACTTTTAACAAAAATTAAGTTGCTCCAAAATCAGTCGGGTTAAGACTCAAATGTGTGGAAATACATATATATTCACGTGAACAAAATAAGAACTCGATTAAAGATGATGAAATTTTTGCAAAAAAATCCATATAACGCATTGTTGTGAGTAGCGTACTCATACCATATTGCTTTCGACAATCTTGAAAATTTGAACAAAAATTAAGTTGCTCTAAAATCGGTCGGGTTCAGACTCAAATGTGTGGAAATACATACATATTCACTTGTACAAAATAAGAACTCGATCAAAGATGATTAAATTTTTGCAAAAAAATCCATATAACGCATTGTTATGAGTAGCGTACTCATACGACATTGCTTTCGACAATCTTGAAAATTTGAACAAAAATGAAGTTGCTCCAAAATCGGTCGGGTTTAGACTCAAATGTGTGGAAATACATATATATTCACGTGAACATAATAAGAACTCGATTAAAGATGATGAAATATTTGCAAAAAAATCCATATAACGCATTGTTATGAGTAGCGTACTCATACCACATTGCTTTCGACAATCTTGAAAATTGGAACAAAAATTGAGTTGCTCCAAAATCAGTCGGGTTAAGACTCAAATGTGTGGAAATACATATATATTCACGTGAACAAAATAAGAACTCGATTAAAGATGATGAAATTTTTGCAAAAAAATCCATATAACGCATTGTTGTGAGTAGCGTACTCATACCATATTGCTTTCGACAATCTTGAAAATTTGAACAAAAATTAAGTTGCTCTAAAATCGGTCGGGTTCAGACTCAAATGTGTGGAAATACATACATATTCACTTGTACAAAATAAGAACTCGATCAAAGATGATTAAATTTTTGCAAAAAAATCCATATAACGCATTGTTATGAGTAGCGTACTCATACGACATTGCTTTCGACAATCTTGAAAATTTTAACAAAAATGAAGTTGCTCCAAAATCGGTCGGGTTTAGACTCAAATGTGTGGAAATACATATATATTCACGTGAACATAATAAGAACTCGATTAAAGATGATGAAATATTTGCAAAAAAATCCATATAACGCATTGTTATGAGTAGCGTACTCATACCACATTGCTTTCGACAATCTTGAAAATTGGAACAAAAATTAAGTTGCTCCAAAATCAGTCGGGTTAAGACTCAAATGTGTGGAAATACATATATATTCACGTGAACAAAATAAGAACTCGATTAAAGATGAAGAAATTTTTGCAAAAAAATCCATATAACGCATTGTTGTGAGTAGCGTACTCATACCACATTGCTTTCGACAATCTTGAAAATTTGAACAAAAATTAAGTTGCTCCAAAATCAGTCGGGTTCAGACTCAAATGTGTGGAAATACATATATATTCACGTGAACAAAATAAGAACTCGATCAAAGATGATGCAATTTTTGCAAAAAAATCCATATAACGCAATGTTATGAGTAGCGTACTCATACCACATTGCTTTCGACAATCTTAAAAATTTGAACAAAAATGAAGTTGCTCCAAAATCGGTCGGGTTTAGACTCAAATGTGTGGAAATACATATATATTCACGTGAACATAATAAGAACTCGATTAAAGATGATGAAATATTTGCCAAAAAATCCATATAACGCATTGTTATGAGTAGCGTACTCATACCACTTTGCTTTCGACAATCTTGAAACTTTTAACAAAAATTTAGTTGCTCCAAAATCAGTCGGGTTAAGACTCAAATGTGTGGAAATACATATATATTCACGTGAACAAAATAAGAACTCGATTAAAGATGATGAAATTTTTGCAAAAAAATCCATATAACGCATTGTTGTGAGTAGCGTACTCATACCACATTGCTTTCGACAATCTTGAAAATTTGAACAAAAATTAAGTTGCTCCAAAATCAGTCGGGTTAAGACTCAAATGTGTGGAAATACATATACATTCACGTGAACAAAATAAGAACTCGATTAAAGATGATGAAATTTTTGCAAAAAAATCCATATAACGCATTGTTGTGAGTAGCGTACTCATACCACATTGCTTTCGACAATCTTGAAAATTTGAACAAAAATTAAGTTGCTCCAAAATCAGTCGGGTTAAGACTCAAATGTGTGGAAATACATATATATTCACGTGAACAAAATAAGAACTCGATTAAAGATGATGAAATTTTTGCAAAAAAATCCATATAACGCATTGTTGTGAGTAGCGTACTCATACCACATTGCTTTCGACAATCTTGAAAATTTGAACAAAAATTAAGTTGCTCTAAAATCGGTCGGGTTCAGACTCAATTGTGTGGAAATACATACATATTCACTTGTACAAAATAAGAACTCGATCAAAGATGATGAAATTTTTGCAAAAAAATCCATATAACGCATTGTTATGAGTAGCGTACTCATACGACATTGCTTTCGACAATCTTGAAAATTTGAACAAAAATGAAGTTGCTCCAAAATCGGTCGGGTTTAGACTCAAATGTGTGGAAATACATATATATTCACGTGAACATAATAAGAACTCGATTAAAGATGATGAAATATTTGCAAAAAAATCCATATAACGCATTATTATGAGTAGCGTACTCATACCACATTGCTTTCGACAATCTTGAAAATTGGAACAAAAATTAAGTTGCTCCAAAATCAGTCGGGTTAAGACTCAAATGTGTGGAAATACATATATATTCACGTGAACAAAATAAGAACTCGATTAAAGATGAAGAAATTTTTGCAAAAAAATCCATATAACGCATTGTTGTGAGTAGCGTACTCATACCACATTGCTTTCGACAATCTTGAAAATTTGAACAAAAATTAAGTTGCTCCAAAATCAGTCGGGTTAAGACTCAAATGTGTGGAAATACATATATATTTAAGTATAGAAAATAAGAACTCGATTAAAGATGATGAAATTTTGCAAAAAAATCCATATGACATATTGTTATGAGTAGCGTACTCAAAGCACATTGCTTTCGACAATCTTGAAAATTTGAACAAAAATTAAGGTGTTCCAAAATCGGTCGGGTTTAGACTCAAATGTGTGGAAATACATATATATTCACGTGAACAAAATAAGAACTCGATTAAAGATGATGAAATTTTTGCAAAAAAATCCATATGACGCATTGTTATGAGTAGCGTACTCATACCACATTGCTTTCGACAATCTTGAAAATTTGAACAAAAATTAAGTTGCTTCAAAATCGGTCGGGCTTAGACTCAAATGTGTGGAAAAACATATATACTAACGTATACAAAATAAGAACTCTATTAAAGATGATGAAAGTTTTGCAAAAAAATTTATATGACGCATAGTTATGAGTAGCGTATTCATACCACATTGCTTTCGACAATCTGGAAAATTTGAACAAAAATTAAGTTGCTCCAAAATCGTTCGGGTTAAGACTCAAATGTGTGGAAATACATATATATTTACGTATACTTAATAAGAGCTCGATTAAAGATAATGAAATTTTTGCAAAAAAATTCATAAGACGCATAGTTATGAATAGCGTACTCATACGACATTGCTTTCGACAATCTTGAAAATTTGAACAAAAATTAAGTTGCTCCAAAATCAGTCGGGTTAATACTCAAATGTGTGGAAATACATATATATTTACATATACTTAATAAGAACTCGATTAAAGATGATGAAATTTTTGCAAAAAAATCTATATAACGCATTGTTATGAGTAGCGTACTCATACCACATTGCTTTCGACAATCTTGAAAATTTGAACAAAAATTAAGTTGCTCCAAAATCAGTCGGGTTAAGACTCAAATGTGTGGAAATACATATATATTCACGTGAACAAAATAATAACTCGATCAAAGATAATGAAATTTTTGCAAAAAAATCCATATAACGCATTGTTATGAGTAGCGTACTAATACCACATTGCTTTCGACAATCTTGAAAATTTGAACAAAAATTAAGTTGCTCCAAAATCAGTCGGGTTAAGACTCAAATGTGTGGAAATACATATATATTCTTGTGAACAAAATAAGAACTCTATTAAAGATGATGAAATTTTTCAAAAAAATCCATATAACGCATTGTTGTGAGTAGCGTACTCATACCACATTGCTTTCGACAATCTTGAAAATTTGAACAAAAATTAAGTTGCTCTAAAATCGGTCGGGTTCAGACTCAAATGTGTGGAAATACATACATATTCACTTGTACAAAATAAGAACTCGATCAAAGATGATGAAATTTTTGCAAAAAAATCCATATAACGCATTGTTATGAGTAGCGTACTCATACGACATTGCTTTCGACAATCTTGAAAATTTGAACAAAAATGAAGTTGCTCCAAAATCGGTCGGGTTTAGACTCAAATGTGTGGAAATACATATATATTCACGTGAACATAATAAGAACTCGATTAAAGATGATGAAATATTTGCAAAAAAATCCATATAACGCATTGTTATGAGTAGCGTACTCATACCACATTGCTTTCGACAATCTTGAAAATTGGAACAAAAATTAAGTTGCTCCAAAATCAGTCGGGTTAAGACTCAAATGTGTGGAAAAACATATATACTAACGTGTACAAAATAAGAACTCGATTAAAGATGATGGAATTTTTGCAAAAAAATCCATATAACGCATTGTTGTGAGTAGCGTACTCATACCACATTGCTTTCGACAATCTTGAAAATTTGAACAAAAATTAAGTTGCTCCAAAATCAGTCGGGTTAAGACTCAAATGTGTGGAAATACATATATACTAACGTGTACAAAATAAGAACTCGATTAAAGATGATGAAAGTTTTGCAAAAAAATTCATATGACGCATAGTTATGAGTAGCGTATTCATACCAAATTGCTTTCGACAATCTGGAAAATTTGAACAAAAATTAAGTTGCTCCAAAATCGTTCGGGTTAAGACTCAAATGTGTGGAAATACATATATATTTACGTATACTTAATAAGAACTCGATTAAAGATAATGAAATTTTTGCGAAAAAATCCATATGACGCATTGTTATGAGTAGCGTACTCATACCACATTGCTTTCGACAATCTTTAAAATTTGAACAAAAATTAAGTTGTGTGGAAATACATACATATTCACTTGTACAAAATAAGAACTCGATCAAAGATGATGAAATTTTTGCAAAAAAATCCATATAACGCATTGTTATGAGGAGCGTACTCATACGACATTGCTTTCGACAATCTTGAAAATTTTAACAAAAATGAAGTTGCTCCAAAATCGGTCGGGTTTAGACTCAAATGTGTGGAAATACATATATATTCACGTGAACATAATAAGAACTCGATTAAAGATGATGAAATATTTGCAAAAAAATCCATATAACGCATTGTTATGAGTAGCGTACTCATACCACATTGCTTTCGACAATCTTGAAAATTGGAACAAAAATTAAGTTGCTCCAAAATCAGTCGGGTTAAGACTCAAATGTGTGGAAATACATATATATTCACGTGAACAAAATAAGAACTCGATTAAAGATGATGAAATTTTAGCAAAAAAATCCATATAACGCATTGTTATGAGTAGCGTGCTCATACCACATTGCTTTCGACAATCTTGAAAATTTGAGCAAAAATTAAGTTGCTTCAAAATCAGTCGGGTTAAGACTCAAATGTGTGGAAATACATATATATTTACGTATACTTGATAAGAACTCGATTAAAGATGATGAAATTTTTGCAAAAAAATCCATATAACGCATTGTTATGAGTAGCGTACTCATACCACATTGCTTTCGACAATCTTGAAAATTTGGACAAAAATTAAGTTGCTCCAAAATCAGTCGGGTTAAGTCTCAAATGTGTGGAAATACATATATATTCACGTGAACAAAACAAGAACTCGATCAAAGATGATGAAATTTTTGCAAAAAAATCCATATAACGCATTGTTATGAGTAGCGTACTCATACCACTTTGCTTTCGAAAATCTTGAAACTTTTAACAAAAATTAAGTTGCTCCAAAATCAGTCGGGTTAAGACTCAAATGTGTGGAAATACATATATATTCACGTGAACAAAATAAGAACTCGATTAAAGATGATGAAATTTTTGCAAAAAATCCATATAACGCATTGTTGTGAGTAGCGTACTCATACCACATTGCTTTCGACAATCTTGAAAATTTGAACAAAAATTAAGTTGCTCCAAAATCAGTCGGGTTAAGTCTCAAATGTGTGGAAATACATATATATTCACGTGAACAAAACAAGAACTCGATCAAAGATGATGAAATTTTGAAAAAAAATCCATATAACGCATTGTTATGAGTAGCGTACTCATACCACTTTGCTTTCGAAAATCTTGAAACTTTTAACAAAAATTAAGTTGCTCCAAAATCAGTCGGGTTAAGACTCAAATGTGTGGAAATACATATATATTCACGTGAACAAAATAAGAACTCGATTAAAGATGATGGAATTTTAGCAAAAAAATCCATATAACGCATGGTTATGAGTAGCGTGCTCATACCACATTGCTTTCGACAATCTTGAAAATTTGAACAAAAATTAAGTTGCTTCAAAATCAGTCGGGTTAAGACTCAAATGTGTGGAAATACATATATATTTACGTATACTTGATAAGAACTCGATTAAAGATGATGAAATTTTTGCAAAAAAATCCATATAACGCATTGTTATGAGTAGCGTACTCATACCATATTGCTTTCGACAATCTTGAAAATTTGGACAAAAATTAAGTTGCTCCAAAATCAGTCGGGTTAAGTCTCAAATGTGTGGAAATACATATATATTCACGTGAACAAAACAAGAACTCGATCAAAGATGATGAAATTTTTGCAAAAAAATCCATATAACGCATTGTTATGAGCAGCGTACTCATACCACTTTGCTTTCGAAAATCTTGAAACTTTTAACAAAAATTAAGTTGCTCCAAAATCAGTCGGGTTAAGACTCAAATGTGTGGAAATACATATATATTCACGTGAACAAAATAAGAACTCGATTAAAGATGATGGAATTTTAGCAAAAAAATCCATATAACGCATTGTTATGAGTAGCGTGCTCATACCACATTGCTTTCGACAATCTTGAAAATTTGAACAAAAATTAAGTTGCTTCAAAATCAGTCGGGTTAAGACTCAAATGTGTGGAAATACATATATATTTACGTATACTTGATAAGAACTCGATTAAAGATGATGAAATTTTTGCAAAAAAATCCATATAACGCATTGTTATGAGTAGCGTACTCATACCACATTGCTTTCGACAATCTTGAAAATTTGGACAAAAATTAAGTTGCTCCAAAATCAGTCGGGTTAAGTCTCAAATGTGTGGAAATACATATATATTCACGTGAACAAAACAAGAACTCGATCAAAGATGATGAAATTTTTGCAAAAAAATCCATATAACGCATTGTTATGAGTAGCGTACTCATACCACTTTGCTTTCGAAAATCTTGAAACTTTTAACAAAAATTAAGTTGCTCCAAAATCAGTCGGGTTAAGACTCAAATGTGTGGAAATACATATATATTCACGTGAACAAAATAAGAACTCGATTAAAGATGATGAAATTTTTGCAAAAAAATCCATATAACGCATTGTTGTGAGTAGCGTACTCATACCACATTGCTTTCGACAATCTTGAAAATTTGAACAAAAATTAAGTTGCTCCAAAATCAGTCGGGTTAAGTCTCAAATGTGTGGAAATACATATATATTCACGTGAACAAAACAAGAACTCGATCAAAGATGATGAAATTTTGAAAAAAAATCCATATAACGCATTGTTATGAGTAGCGTACTCATACCACTTTGCTTTCGAAAATCTTGAAACTTTTAACAAAAATTAAGTTGCTCCAAAATCAGTCGGGTTAAGACTCAAATGTGTGGAAATACATATATATTCACGTGAACAAAATAAGAACTCGATTAAAGATGATGGAATTTTAGCAAAAAAATCCATATAACGCATTGTTATGAGTAGCGTGCTCATACCACATTGCTTTCGACAATCTTGAAAATTTGAACAAAAATTAAGTTGCTTCAAAATCAGTCGGGTTAAGACTCAAATGTGTGGAAATACATATATATTTACGTATACTTGATAAGAACTCGATTAAAGATGATGAAATTTTTGCAAAAAAATCCATATAACGCATTGTTATGAGTAGCGTACTCATACCACATTGCTTTCGACAATCTTGAAAATTTGGACAAAAATTAAGTTGCTCCAAAATCAGTCGGGTTAAGTCTCAAATGTGTGGAAATACATATATATTCACGTGAACAAAACAAGAACTCGATCAAAGATGATGAAATTTTTGCAAAAAAATCCATATAACGCATTGTTATGAGTAGCGTACTCATACCACTTTGCTTTCGAAAATCTTGAAACTTTTAACAAAAATTAAGTTGCTCCAAAATCAGTCGGGTTAAGACTCAAATGTGTGGAAATACATATATATTCACGTGAACAAAATAAGAACTCGATTAAAGATGATGGAATTTTAGCAAAAAAATCCATATAACGCATTGTTATGAGTAGCGTGCTCATACCACATTGCTTTCGACAATCTTGAAAATTTGAACAAAAATTAAGTTGCTTCAAAATCAGTCGGGTTAAGACTCAAATGTGTGGAAATACATATATATTTACGTATACTTGATAAGAACTCGATTAAAGATGATGAAATTTTTGCAAAAAAATCCATATAACGCATTGTTATGAGTAGCGTACTCATACCACATTGCTTTCGACAATCTTGAAAATTTGGACAAAAATTAAGTTGCTCCAAAATCAGTCGGGTTAAGTCTCAAATGTTTGGAAATACATATATATTCACGTGAACAAAACAAGAACTCGATCAAAGATGATGAAATTTTTGCAAAAAAATCCATATAACGCATTGTTATGAGTAGCGTACTCATACCACTTTGCTTTCGAAAATCTTGAAACTTTTAACAAAAATTAAGTTGCTCCAAAATCAGTCGGGTTAAGATTCAAATGTGTGGAAATACATATATATTCACGTGAACAAAATAAGAAAAATCCATATAACGCATTGTTGTCAGTAGCGTACTCATACCACATTGCTTTCGACAATCTTGAAAATTTGAACAAAAATTAAGTTGCTCCAAAATCAGTCGGGTTAAGTCTCAAATGTGTGGAAATACATATATATTCACGTGAACAAAACAAGAACTCGATCAAAGATGATGAAATTTTTGCAAAAAAATCCATATAACGCATTGTTATGAGTAGCGTACTCATACCACTTTGCTTTCGAAAATCTTGAAACTTTTAACAAAAATTAAGTTGCTCCAAAATCAGTCGGGTTAAGACTCAAATGTGTGGAAATACATATATATTCACGTGAACAAAATAAGAACTCGATTAAAGATGATGAAATTTTTGCAAAAAATCCATATAACGCATTGTTGTGAGTAGCGTACTCATACCACATTGCTTTCGACAATCTTGAAAATTTGAACAAAAATTAAGTTGCTCCAAAATCAGTCGGGTTAAGTCTCAAATGTGTGGAAATACATATATATTCACGTGAACAAAACAAGAACTCGATCAAAGATGATGAAATTTTGAAAAAAAATCCATATAACGCATTGTTATGAGTAGCGTACTCATACCACTTTGCTTTCGAAAATCTTGAAACTTTTAACAAAAATTAAGTTGCTCCAAAATCAGTCGGGTTAAGACTCAAATGTGTGGAAATACATATATATTCACGTGAACAAAATAAGAACTCGATTAAAGATGATGGAATTTTAGCAAAAAAATCCATATAACGCATGGTTATGAGTAGCGTGCTCATACCACATTGCTTTCGACAATCTTGAAAATTTGAACAAAAATTAAGTTGCTTCAAAATCAGTCGGGTTAAGACTCAAATGTGTGGAAATACATATATATTTACGTATACTTGATAAGAACTCGATTAAAGATGATGAAATTTTTGCAAAAAAATCCATATAACGCATTGTTATGAGTAGCGTACTCATACCATATTGCTTTCGACAATCTTGAAAATTTGGACAAAAATTAAGTTGCTCCAAAATCAGTCGGGTTAAGTCTCAAATGTGTGGAAATACATATATATTCACGTGAACAAAACAAGAACTCGATCAAAGATGATGAAATTTTTGCAAAAAAATCCATATAACGCATTGTTATGAGCAGCGTACTCATACCACTTTGCTTTCGAAAATCTTGAAACTTTTAACAAAAATTAAGTTGCTCCAAAATCAGTCGGGTTAAGACTCAAATGTGTGGAAATACATATATATTCACGTGAACAAAATAAGAACTCGATTAAAGATGATGGAATTTTAGCAAAAAAATCCATATAACGCATTGTTATGAGTAGCGTGCTCATACCACATTGCTTTCGACAATCTTGAAAATTTGAACAAAAATTAAGTTGCTTCAAAATCAGTCGGGTTAAGACTCAAATGTGTGGAAATACATATATATTTACGTATACTTGATAAGAACTCGATTAAAGATGATGAAATTTTTGCAAAAAAATCCATATAACGCATTGTTATGAGTAGCGTACTCATACCACATTGCTTTCGACAATCTTGAAAATTTGGACAAAAATTAAGTTGCTCCAAAATCAGTCGGGTTAAGTCTCAAATGTGTGGAAATACATATATATTCACGTGAACAAAACAAGAACTCGATCAAAGATGATGAAATTTTTGCAAAAAAATCCATATAACGCATTGTTATGAGTAGCGTACTCATACCACTTTGCTTTCGAAAATCTTGAAACTTTTAACAAAAATTAAGTTGCTCCAAAATCAGTCGGGTTAAGACTCAAATGTGTGGAAATACATATATATTCACGTGAACAAAATAAGAACTCGATTAAAGATGATGAAATTTTTGCAAAAAAATCCATATAACGCATTGTTGTGAGTAGCGTACTCATACCACATTGCTTTCGACAATCTTGAAAATTTGAACAAAAATTAAGTTGCTCCAAAATCAGTCGGGTTAAGTCTCAAATGTGTGGAAATACATATATATTCACGTGAACAAAACAAGAACTCGATCAAAGATGATGAAATTTTGAAAAAAAATCCATATAACGCATTGTTATGAGTAGCGTACTCATACCACTTTGCTTTCGAAAATCTTGAAACTTTTAACAAAAATTAAGTTGCTCCAAAATCAGTCGGGTTAAGATTCAAATGTGTGGAAATACATATATATTCACGTGAACAAAATAAGAACTCGATTAAAGATGATGGAATTTTAGCAAAAAAATCCATATAACGCATTGTTATGAGTAGCGTGCTCATACCACATTGCTTTCGACAATCTTGAAAATTTGAACAAAAATTAAGTTGCTTCAAAATCAGTCGGGTTAAGACTCAAATGTGTGGAAATACATATATATTTACGTATACTTGATAAGAACTCGATTAAAGATGATGAAATTTTTGCAAAAAAATCCATATAACGCATTGTTATGAGTAGCGTACTCATACCACATTGCTTTCGACAATCTTGAAAATTTGGACAAAAATTAAGTTGCTCCAAAATCAGTCGGGTTAAGTCTCAAATGTGTGGAAATACATATATATTCACGTGAACAAAACAAGAACTCGATCAAAGATGATGAAATTTTTGCAAAAAAATCCATATAACGCATTGTTATGAGTAGCGTACTCATACCACTTTGCTTTCGAAAATCTTGAAACTTTTAACAAAAATTAAGTTGCTCCAAAATCAGTCGGGTTAAGACTCAAATGTGTGGAAATACATATATATTCACGTGAACAAAATAAGAACTCGATTAAAGATGATGGAATTTTAGCAAAAAAATCCATATAACGCATTGTTATGAGTAGCGTGCTCATACCACATTGCTTTCGACAATCTTGAAAATTTGAACAAAAATTAAGTTGCTTCAAAATCAGTCGGGTTAAGACTCAAATGTGTGGAAATACATATATATTTACGTATACTTGATAAGAACTCGATTAAAGATGATGAAATTTTTGCAAAAAAATCCATATAACGCATTGTTATGAGTAGCGTACTCATACCACATTGCTTTCGACAATCTTGAAAATTTGGACAAAAATTAAGTTGCTCCAAAATCAGTCGGGTTAAGTCTCAAATGTTTGGAAATACATATATATTCACGTGAACAAAACAAGAACTCGATCAAAGATGATGAAATTTTTGCAAAAAAATCCATATAACGCATTGTTATGAGTAGCGTACTCATACCACTTTGCTTTCGAAAATCTTGAAACTTTTAACAAAAATTAAGTTGCTCCAAAATCAGTCGGGTTAAGATTCAAATGTGTGGAAATACATATATATTCACGTGAACAAAATAAGAACTCGATTAAAGATGATGAAATTTTTGCAAAAAAATCCATATAACGCATTGTTGTCAGTAGCGTACTCATACCACATTGCTTTCGACAATCTTGAAAATTTGAACAAAAATTAAGTTGCTCCAAAATCAGTCGGGTTAAGACTCAAATGTGTGGAAATACATATACATTCACGTGAACAAAATAAGAACTCGATTAAAGATGATGAAATTTTTGCAAAAAAATCCATATAACGCATTGTTGTGAGTAGCGTACTCATACCACATTGCTTTCGACAATCTTGAAAATTTGAACAAAAATTAAGTTGCTCCAAAATCAGTCGGGTTAAGACTCAAATGTGTGGAAATACATATATATTCACGTGAACAAAATAAGAACTCGATTAAAGAAGATGAAATTTTTGCAAAAAATCCATATAACGCATTGTTGTGAGTAGCGTACTCATACCACATTGCTTTCGACAATCTTGAAAATTTAAACAAAAATTAAGTTGCTCCAAAATCAGTCGGGTTAAGACTCAAATGAGTGGAAATACATATACATTCACGTGAACAAAATAAGAACTCGATTAAAGATGATGAAATTTTTGCAAAAAAATCCATATAATGCATTGTTGTGAGTAGCGTACTCATACCACATTGCTTTCGACAATCTTGAAAATTTGAACAAAAATTAAGTTGCTCCAAAATCAGTCGGGTTAAGACTCAAATGTGTGGAAATACATATATATTCACGTGAACAAAATAAGAACTCGATTAAAGATGATGAAATTTTTGCAAAAAAATCCATATAACGCATTGTTGTGAGTAGCGTACTCATACCACATTGCTTTCGACAATCTTGAAAATTTGAACAAAAATTAAGTTGCTCCAAAATCAGTCGGGTTAAGACTCAAATGTGTGGAAATACATATATATTCACGTGAACAAAATAAGAACTCGATTAAAGATGATGAAATTTTTGCAAAAAATCCATATAACGCATTGTTGTGAGTAGCGTACTCATACCACATTGCTTTCGACAATCTTGAAAATTTAAACAAAAATTAAGTTGCTCCAAAATCAGTCGGGTTAAGACTCAAATGTGTGGAAATACATATATATTCACGTGAACAAAATAAGAACTCGATTAAAGATGATGAAATTTTAGCAAAAAAATCCATATAACGCATTGTTATGAGTAGCGTGCTCATACCACATTGCTTTCGACAATCTTGAAAATTTGAACAAAAATTAAGTTGCTTCAAAATCAGTCGGGTTAAGACTCAAATGTGTGGAAATACATATATATTTACGTATACTTGATAAGAACTCGATTAAAGATGATGAAATTTTTGCAAAAAAATCCATATAACGCATTGTTATGAGTAGCGTACTCATACCACATTGCTTTCGACAATCTTGAAAATTTGGACAAAAATTAAGTTGCTCCAAAATCAGTCGGGTTAAGTCTCAAATGTGTGGAAATACATATATATTCACGTGAACAAAACAAGAACTCGATCAAAGATGATGAAATTTTTGCAAAAAAATCCATATAACGCATTGTTATGAGTAGCGTACTCATACCACTTTGCTTTCGAAAATCTTGAAACTTTTAACAAAAATTAAGTTGCTCCAAAATCAGTCGGGTTAAGACTCAAATGTGTGGAAATACATATATATTCACGTGAACAAAATAAGAACTCGATTAAAGATGATGGAATTTTAGCAAAAAAATCCATATAACGCATTGTTATGAGTAGCGTGCTCATACCACATTGCTTTCGACAATCTTGAAAATTTGAACAAAAATTGCTTCAAAATCAGTCGTGTTAAGACTCAAATGTGTGGAAATACATATATATTTACATATACTTAATAAGAACTCGATTAAAGATGATGAAATTTTTGCAAAAAAATCCATATAACGCATTGTTATGAGTAGCGTACTCATACCACATTGCTTTCGACAATCTTGAAAATTTGAACAAAAATTAAGTTGCTCCAAAATCAGTCGGGTTAAGACTCAAATGTGAGGAAATACATATATATTCACGTGAACAAAATAAGAACTCGATCAAAGATAATGAAATTTTTGCAAAAAAATCCATATAACGCATTGTTATGAGTAGCGTACTCATACCACATTGCTTTCGACAATCTTGAAAATTTGAACAAAAATTAAGTTGCTCCAAAATCAGTCGGGTTAAGACTCAAATGTGTGGAAATACATATATATTCATGTGAACAAAATAAGAACTCTATTAAAGATGATGAAATTTTTGCAAAAAAATCCATATAACGCATTGTTGTGAGTAGCGTACTCATACGACATTGCTTTCGACAATCTTGAAAATTTGAACAAAAATGAAGTTGCTCCAAAATCGGTCGGGTTTAGACTCAAATGTGTGGAAATACATATATATTCACGTGAACATAATAAGAACTCGATTAAAGATGATGAAATATTTGCAAAAAAATCCATATAACGCATTGTTATGAGTAGCGTACTCATACCACATTGCTTTCGACAATCTTGAAAATTGGAACAAAAATTAAGTTGCTCCAAAATCAGTCGGGTTAAGACTCAAATGTGTGGAAAAACATATGTACTAACGTGTACAAAATAAGAACTCGATCAAAGATAATGAAATTTTTGCAAAAAAATCCATATAACGCATTGTTGTGAGTAGCGTACTCATACCACATTGCTTTCGACAATCTTGAAAATTTGAACAAAAATTAAGTTGCTTCAAAATCAGTCGGGTTAAGACTCAAATGTGTGGAAATACATATATATTTACGTATACTTGATAAGAACTCGATTAAAGATGATGAAATTTTTGCAAAAAAATCCATATAACGCATTGTTATGAGTAGCGTACTCATACCACATTGCTTTCGACAATCTTGAAAATTTGGACAAAAATTAAGTTGCTCCAAAATCAGTCGGGTTAAGTCTCAAATGTGTGGAAATACATATAACGCATTGTTGTCAGTAGCGTACTCATACCACATTGCTTTCGACAATCTTGAAAATTTGAACAAAAATTAAGTTGCTCCAAAATCAGTCGGGTTAAGACTCAAATGTGTGGAAATACATATACATTCACGTGAACAAAATAAGAACTCGATTAAAGATGATGAAATTTTTGCAAAAAAATCCATATAACGCATTGTTGTGAGTAGCGTACTCATACCACATTGCTTTCGACAATCTTGAAAATTTGAACAAAAATTAAGTTGCTCCAAAATCAGTCGGGTTAAGACTCAAATGTGTGGAAATACATATATATTCACGTGAACAAAATAAGAACTCGATTAAAGAAGATGAAATTTTTGCAAAAAATCCATATAACGCATTGTTGTGAGTAGCGTACTCATACCACATTGCTTTCGACAATCTTGAAAATTTAAACAAAAATTAAGTTGCTCCAAAATCAGTCGGGTTAAGACTCAAATGAGTGGAAATACATATACATTCACGTGAACAAAATAAGAACTCGATTAAAGATGATGAAATTTTTGCAAAAAAATCCATATAACGCATTGTTGTGAGTAGCGTACTCATACCACATTGCTTTCGACAATCTTGAAAATTTGAACAAAAATTAAGTTGCTCCAAAATCAGTCGGGTTAAGACTCAAATGTGTGGAAATACATATATATTCACGTGAACAAAATAAGAACTCGATTAAAGATGATGAAATTTTTGCAAAAAAATCCATATAACGCATTGTTGTGAGTAGCGTACTCATACCACATTGCTTTCGACAATCTTGAAAATTTGAACAAAAATTAAGTTGCTCCAAAATCAGTCGGGTTAAGACTCAAATGTGTGGAAATACATATATATTCACGTGAACAAAATAAGAACTCGATTAAAGATGATGAAATTTTTGCAAAAAATCCATATAACGCATTGTTGTGAGTAGCGTACTCATACCACATTGCTTTCGACAATCTTGAAAATTTAAACAAAAATTAAGTTGCTCCAAAATCAGTCGGGTTAAGACTCAAATGTGTGGAAATACATATATATTCACGTGAACAAAATAAGGACTCGATTAAAGATGATGAAATTTTAGCAAAAAAATCCATATAACGCATTGTTATGAGTAGCGTGCTCATACCACATTGCTTTCGACAATCTTGAAAATTTGAACAAAAATTGCTTCAAAATCAGTCGTGTTAAGACTCAAATGTGTGGAAATACATATATATTTACATATACTTAATAAGAACTCGATTAAAGATGATGAAATTTTTGCAAAAAAATCCATATAACGCATTGTTATGAGTAGCGTACTCATACCACATTGCTTTCGACAATCTTGAAAATTTGAACAAAAATTAAGTTGCTCCAAAATCAGTCGGGTTAAGACTCAAATGTGAGGAAATACATATATATTCACGTGAACAAAATAAGAACTCGATCAAAGATAATGAAATTTTTGCAAAAAAATCCATATAACGCATTGTTATGAGTAGCGTACTCATACCACATTGCTTTCGACAATCTTGAAAATTTGAACAAAAATTAAGTTGCTCCAAAATCAGTCGGGTTAAGACTCAAATGTGTGGAAATACATATATATTCATGTGAACAAAATAAGAACTCTATTAAAGATGATGAAATTTTTGCAAAAAAATCCATATAACGCATTGTTGTGAGTAGCGTACTCATACGACATTGCTTTCGACAATCTTGAAAATTTGAACAAAAATGAAGTTGCTCCAAAATCGGTCGGGTTTAGACTCAAATGTGTGGAAATACATATATATTCACGTGAACATAATAAGAACTCGATTAAAGATGATGAAATATTTGCAAAAAAATCCATATAACGCATTGTTATGAGTAGCGTACTCATACCACATTGCTTTCGACAATCTTGAAAATTGGAACAAAAATTAAGTTGCTCCAAAATCAGTCGGGTTAAGACTCAAATGTGTGGAAAAACATATGTACTAACGTGTACAAAATAAGAACTCGATTAAAGATGATGGAATTTTTGCAAAAAAATCCATATAACGCATTGTTGTGAGTAGCGTACTCATACCACATTGCTTTCGACAATCTTGAAAATTTGAACAAAAATTAAGTTGCTCCAAAATCAGTCGGGTTAAGACTCAAATGTGTGGAAATACATATATACTAACGTGTACAAAATAAGAACTCGATTAAAGATGATGAAAGTTTTGCAAAAAAATTCATATGACGCATAGTTATGAGTAGCGTATTCATACCACATTGCTTTCGACAATCTGGAAAATTTGAACAAAAATTAAGTTGCTCCAAAATCGTTCGGGTTAAGACTCAAATGTGTGGAAATACATATATATTTACGTATACTTAATAAGAACTCGATTAAAGATAATGAAATTTTTGCGAAAAAATCCATATGACGCATTGTTATGAGTAGCGTACTCATACCACATTGCTTTCGACAATCTTTAAAATTTGAACAAAAATTAAGTTGCTCTAAAATCGGTCGGGTTCAGACTCAAATGTGTGGAAATACATACATATTCACTTGTACAAAATAAGAACTCGATCAAAGATGATGAAATTTTTGCAAAAAAATCCATATAACGCATTGTTATGAGGAGCGTACTCATACGACATTGCTTTCGACAATCTTGAAAATTTTAACAAAAATGAAGTTGCTCCAAAATCGGTCGGGTTTAGACTCAAATGTGTGGAAATACATACATATATATTCACGTGAACATAATAAGAACTCGATTAAAGATGATGAAATATTTGCAAAAAAATCCATATAACGCATTGTTATGAGTACCGTACTCATACCACATTGCTTTCGACAATCTTGAAAATTGGAACAAAAATTAAGTTGCTCCAAAATCAGTCGGGTTAAGACTCAAATGTGTGGAAATACATATATATTCACGTGAACAAAATAAGAACTCGATTAAAGATGATGAAATTTTAGCAAAAAAATCCATATAACGCATTGTTATGAGTAGCGTGCTCATACCACATTGCTTTCGACAATCTTGAAAATTTGAACAAAAATTAAGTTGCTTCAAAATCAGTCGGGTTAAGACTCAAATGTGTGGAAATACATATATATTCACGTGAACAAAATAAGAACTCGATCAAAGATAATGAAATTTTTGCAAAAAAATCCATATAACGCATTGTTATGAGTAGCGTACTCATACCACATTGCTTTCGACAATCTTGAAAATTTGAACAAAAATTAAGTTGCTCCAAAATCAGTCGGGTTAAGACTCAAATGTGTGGAAATACATATATATTCATGTGAACAAAATAAGAACTCTATTAAAGATGATGAAATTTTTGCAAAAAAATCCATATAACGCATTGTTGTGAGTAGCGTACTCATACGACATTGCTTTCGACAATCTTGAAAATTTGAACAAAAATGAAGTTGCTCCAAAATCGGTCGGGTTTAGACTCAAATGTGTGGAAATACATATATATTCACGTGAACATAATAAGAACTCGATTAAAGATGATGAAATATTTGCAAAAAAATCCATATAACGCATTGTTATGAGTAGCGTACTCATACCACATTGCTTTCGACAATCTTGAAAATTGGAACAAAAATTAAGTTGCTCCAAAATCAGTCGGGTTAAGACTCAAATGTGTGGAAAAACATATGTACTAACGTGTACAAAATAAGAACTCGATTAAAGATGATGGAATTTTTGCAAAAAAATCCATATAACGCATTGTTGTGAGTAGCGTACTCATACCACATTGCTTTCGACAATCTTGAAAATTTGAACAAAAATTAAGTTGCTCCAAAATCAGTCGGGTTAAGACTCAAATGTGTGGAAATACATATATACTAACGTGTACAAAATAAGAACTCGATTAAAGATGATGAAAGTTTTGCAAAAAAATTCATATGACGCATAGTTATGAGTAGCGTATTCATACCACATTGCTTTCGACAATCTGGAAAATTTGAACAAAAATTAAGTTGCTCCAAAATCGTTCGGGTTAAGACTCAAATGTGTGGAAATACATATATATTTACGTATACTTAATAAGAACTCGATTAAAGATAATGAAATTTTTGCGAAAAAATCCATATGACGCATTGTTATGAGTAGCGTACTCATACCACATTGCTTTCGACAATCTTTAAAATTTGAACAAAAATTAAGTTGCTCTAAAATCGGTCGGGTTCAGACTCAAATGTGTGGAAATACATACATATTCACTTGTACAAAATAAGAACTCGATCAAAGATGATGAAATTTTTGCAAAAAAATCCATATAACGCATTGTTATGAGGAGCGTACTCATACGACATTGCTTTCGACAATCTTGAAAATTTTAACAAAAATGAAGTTGCTCCAAAATCGGTCGGGTTTAGACTCAAATGTGTGGAAATACATATATATTCACGTGAACATAATAAGAACTCGATTAAAGATGATGAAATATTTGCAAAAAAATCCATATAACGCATTGTTATGAGTAGCGTACTCATACCACATTGCTTTCGACAATCTTGAAAATTGGAACAAAAATTAAGTTGCTCCAAAATCAGTCGGGTTAAGACTCAAATGTGTGGAAATACATATATATTCACGTGAACAAAATAAGAACTCGATTAAAGATGATGAAATTTTAGCAAAAAAATCCATATAACGCATTGTTATGAGTAGCGTGCTCATACCACATTGCTTTCGACAATCTTGAAAATTTGAACAAAAATTAAGTTGCTTCAAAATCAGTCGGGTTAAGACTCAAATGTGTGGAAATACATATATATTTACGTATACTTGATAAGAACTCGATTAAAGATGATGAAATTTTTGCAAAAAAATCCATATAACGCATTGTTATGAGTAGCGTACTCATACCACATTGCTTTCGACAATCTTGAAAATTTGGACAAAAATTAAGTTGCTCCAAAATCAGTCGGGTTAAGTCTCAAATGTGTGGAAATACATATATATTCACGTGAACAAAACAAGAACTCGATCAAAGATGATGAAATTTTTGCAAAAAAATCCATATAACGCATTGTTATGAGTAGCGTACTCATACCACTTTGCTTTCGAAAATCTTGAAACTTTTAACAAAAATTAAGTTGCTCCAAAATCAGTCGGGTTAAGACTCAAATGTGTGGAAATACATATATATTCACGTGAACAAAATAAGAACTCGATTAAAGATGATGAAATTTTTGCAAAAAAATCCATATAACGCATTGTTGTGAGTAGCGTACTCATACCACATTGCTTTCGACAATCTTGAAAATTTGAACAAAAATTAAGTTGCTCCAAAATCAGTCGGGTTAAGACTCAAATGTGTGGAAATACATATACATTCACGTGAACAAAATAAGAACTCGATTAAAGATGATGAAATTTTTGCAAAAAAATCCATATAACGCATTGTTGTGAGTAGCGTACTCATACCACATTGCTTTCGACAATCTTGAAAATTTGAACAAAAATTAAGTTGCTCTAAAATCGGTCGGGTTCAGACTCAAATGTGTGGAAATACATACATATTCACTTGTACAAAATAAGAACTCGATCAAAGATGATGAAATTTTTGCAAAAAAATCCATATAACGCATTGTTATGAGTAGCGTACTCATACGACATTGCTTTCGACAATCTTGAAAATTTGAACAAAAATTAAGTTGCTCCAAAATCAGTCGGGTTAAGACTCAAATGTGTGGAAATACATACATATTCACTTGTACAAAATAAGAACTCGATCAAAGATGATGAAATTTTTGCAAAAAAATCCATATAACGCATTGTTATGAGTAGCGTACTCATACGACATTGCTTTCGACAATCTTGAACATTTGAACAAAAATGAAGTTGCTCCAAAATCGGTCAGGTTTAGACTCAAATGTGTGGAAATACATATATATTCACGTGAACATAATAAGAACTCGATTAAAGATGATGAAATATTTGCCAAAAAATCCATATAACGCATTGTTATGAGTAGCGTACCCATACCACTTTGCTTTCGACAATCTTGAAACTTTTAACAAAAATTAAGCTGCTCCAAAATCAGTCGGGGTAAGACTCAAATGTGTGGAAATACATATATATTCACGTGAACAAAATAAGAACTCGATTAAAGATGATGAAATTTTTGCAAAAAATCCATATAACGCATTGTTGTGAGTAGCGTACTCATACCAAATTGCTTTCGACAATCTTGAAAATTTAAACAAAAATTAAGTTGCTCCAAAATCAGTCGGGTTAAGACTCAAATGAGTGGAAATACATATACATTCACGTGAACAAAATAAAAACTCGATTAAAGATGATGAAATTTTTGCAAAAAAATCCATATAACGCATTGTTGTGAGTAGCGTACTCATACCACATTGCTTTCGACAATCTTGAAAATTTGAACAAAAATTAAGTTGCTCCAAAATCAGTCGGGTTAAGACTCAAATGTGTGGAAATACATATATATTCACGTGAACAAAATAAGAACTCGATTAAAGATGATGAAATTTTTGCAAAAAAATCCATATAACGCATTGTTGTAAGTAGCGTACTCATACCACATTGCTTTCGACAATCTTGAAAATTTGAACAAAAATTAAGTTGCTCTAAAATCGGTCGGGTTCAGACTCAAATGTGTGGAAATACATACATATTCACTTGTACAAAATAAGAACTCGATCAAAGATGATTAAATTTTTGCAAAAAAATCCATATAACGCATTGTTATGAGTAGCGTACTCATACGACATTGCTTTCGACAATCTTGAAAATTTGAACAAAAATGAAGTTGCTCCAAAATCGGTCGGGTTTAGACTCAAATGTGTGGAAATACATATATATTCACGTGAACATAATAAGAACTCGATTAAAGATGATGAAATATTTGCAAAAAAATCCATATAACGCATTGTTATGAGTAGCGTACTCATACCACATTGCTTTCGACAATCTTGAAAATTGGAACAAAAATTAAGTTGCTCCAAAATCAGTCGGGTTAAGACTCAAATGTGTGGAAATACATATATATTCACGTGAACAAAATAAGAACTCGATTAAAGATGAAGAAATTTTTGCAAAAAAATCCATATAACGCATTGTTGTGAGTGGCGTACTCATACCACATTGCTTTCGACAATCTTGAAAATTTGAACAAAAATTAAGTTGCTCCAAAATCAGTCGGGTTAAGACTCAAATGTGTAGAAATAAATATATATTTAAGTATAGAAAATAAGAACTCGATTAAAGATGATGAAATTTTTGCAAAAAAATCCATATGACATATTGTTATGAGTAGCGTGCTCAAAGCACATTGCTTTCGACAATCTTGAAAATTTGAACGAAAATTAAGGTGCTCCAAAATCGGTCGGGTTTAGACTCAAATGTGTGGAAATACATATATATTCACGTGAACAAAATAAGAACTCGATTAAAGATGATGAAATTTTTGCAAAAAAATCCATATGACGCATTGTTATGAGTAACGTACTCATACCACATTGCTTTCGACAATCTTGAAAATTTGAACAAAAATTAAGTTGCTTCAAAATCGGTCGGGCTTAGACTCAAATGTGTGGAAAAACATATATACTAACGTGTACAAAATAAGAACTCTATTAAATATGATGAAAGTTTTGCAAAAAAATTCATATGACGCATAGTTATGAGTAGCGTATTCATACCACATTGCTTTCGACAATCTGGAAAATTTGAACAAAAATTAAGTTGCTCCAAAATCGTTCGGGTTAAAACTCAAATGTGTGGAAATACATATATATTTACGTATACTTAATAAGAACTCGATTAAAGATAATGAAATTTTTGCAAAAAAATTCATAAGACGCATAGTTATGAGTAGCGTATTCATACCACATTGCTTTCGACAATCTTGAAAATTAGAACAAAAATTAAGTTGCTCCAAAATCGTTGGGGTTAAGACTCAAATGTGTGGAAATACATATATATTTACGTATACTTAATAAGAACTCGATTAAAGACGATGAAATTTTTGCGAAAAAATCCATATGACGCATTGTTATGAGTAGCGTACTCATACCACATTGCTTTCGACAATCTTTAAAATTTGAACAAAAATGAATTTGCTCTAAAATCGGTCGGGTTCAAACTCAAATGTGTGGAAATGCATACATATTCACTTGTACAAAATAAGAACTCGATCAAAGATGATGAAATTTTTGCAAAAAAATCCATATGACCCATTGTTATGAGTAGCGTACTCATACGACATTGCTTTCGACAATCTCTAAAATTTGAACAAAAATTAAGTTGCTCCAAAATCAGTCGGGTTAAGACTCAAATGTGTGGAAATACATATATATTCACGTGAACAAAATAAGAACTCGATTAAAGATGATGAAATTTTAGCAAAAAAATCCATATAACGCATTGTTATGAGTAGCGTGCTCATACCACATTGCTTTCGACAATCTTGAAAATTTGAACAAAAATTAAGTTGCTTCAAAATCAGTCGGGTTAAGACTCAAATGTGTGGAAATACATATATATTTACATATACTTAATAAGAACTCGATTAAAGATGATGAAATTTTTGCAAAAAAATCCATATAACGCATTGTTATGAGTAGCGTACTCATACCACATTGCTTTCGACAATCTTGAAAATTTGAACAAAAATTAAGTTGCTCCAAAATCAGTCGGGTTAAGACTCAAATGTGTGGAAATACATATATATTCACGTGAACAAAATAAGAACTCGATCAAAGATAATGAAATTTTTGCAAAAAAATCCATATAACGCATTGTTATGAGTAGCGTACTCATACCACATTGCTTTCGACAATCTTGAAAATTTGAACAAAAATTAAGTTGCTCCAAAATCAGTCGGGTTAAGACTCAAATGTGTGGAAATACATATATATTCATGTGAACAAAATAAGAACTCTATTAAAGATGATGAAATTTTTGCAAAAAAATCCATATAACGCATTGTTGTGAGTAGCGTACTCATACCACATTGCTTTCGACAATCTTGAAAATTTGAACAAAAATTAAGTTGCTCTAAAATCGGTCGGGTTCAGACTCAAATGTGTGGAAATACATACATATTCACTTGTACAAAATAAGAACTCGATCAAAGATGATGAAATTTTTGCAAAAAAATCCATATAACGCATTGTTATGAGTAGCGTACTCATACGACATTGCTTTCGACAATCTTGAAAATTTGAACAAAAATGAAGTTGCTCCAAAATCGGTCGGGTTTAGACTCAAATGTGTGGAAATACATATATATTCACGTGAACATAATAAGAACTCGATTAAAGATGATGAAATATTTGCAAAAAAATCCATATAACGCATTGTTATGAGTAGCGTACTCATACCACATTGCTTTCGACAATCTTGAAAATTGGAACAAAAATTAAGTTGCTCCAAAATCAGTCGGGTTAACACTCAAATGTGTGGAAATACATATATATTCAAGTGAACAAAATAAGAACTCGATTAAAGATGATGAAATTTTTGCAAAAAAATCCATATAACGCTTTGTTGTGAGTAGCGTACTCATACCACATTGCTTTCGACAATCTTGAAAATTTGAACAAAAATTAAGTTGCTCCAAAATCAGTCGGGTTAAGACTCAAATGTGTGGAAAAACATATATACTAACGTGTACAAAATAAGAACTCGATTAAAGATGATGGAATTTTTGCAAAAAAATCCATATAACGCATTGTTGTGAGTAGCGTACTCATACCACATTGCTTTCGACAATCTTGAAAATTTGAACAAAAATTAAGTTGCTCTAAAATCGGTCGGGTTCAGACTCAAATGTGTGGAAATACATACATATTCACTTGTACAAAATAAGAACTCGATCAAAGATGATGAAATTTTTGCAAAAAAATCCATATAACGCATTGTTATGAGTAGCGTACTCATACGACATTGCTTTCGACAATCTTGAAAATTTGAACAAAAATGAAGTTGCTCCAAAATCGGTCGGGTTTAGACTCAAATGTGTGGAAATACATATATATTCACGTGAACATAATAAGAACTCGATTAAAGATGATGAAATATTTGCAAAAAAATCCATATAACGCATTATTATGAGTAGCGTACTCATACCACATTGCTTTCGACAATCTTGAAAATTGGAACAAAAATTAAGTTGCTCCAAAATCAGTCGGGTTAAGACTCAAATGTATGGAAATACATATATATTCACATGAACAAAATAAGAACTCGACTAAAGATGAAGGAATTTTTGCAAAAAAATCCATATAACGCATTGTTGTGAGTAGCGTACTCATACCACATTGCTTTCGACAATCTTGAAAATTTGAACAAAAATTAAGTTGCTCCAAAATCAGTCGGGTTAAGACTCAAATGTGTAGAAATAAATATATATTTAAGTATAGAAAATAAGAACTCGATTAAAGATGATGAAATTTTTGCAAAAAAATCCATATGACATATTGTTATGAGTAGCGTGCTCAAAGCACATTGCTTTCGACAATCTTGAAAATTTGAACAAAAATTAAGGTGCTCCAAAATCGGTCGGGTTTAGACTCAAATGTGTGGAAATACATATATATTCACGTGAACAAAATAAGAACTCGATTAAAGATGATGAAATTTTTGCAAAAAAATCCATATGACGCATTGTTATGAGTAGCGTACTCATACCACATTGCTTTCGACAATCTTGAAAATTTGAACAAAAATTAAGTTGCTTCAAAATCGGTCGGGCTTAGACTCAAATGTGTGGAAAAACATATATACTAACGTGTACAAAATAAGAACTCTATTAAAGATGATGAAAGTTTTGCAAAAAAATTCATATGACGCATAGTTATGAGTAGCGTATTCATACCACATTGCTTTCGACAATCTGGAAAATTTGAACAAAAATTAAGTTGCTCCAAAATCGTTGGGGTTAAGACTCAAATGTGTGGAAATACATATATATTTACGTATACTTAATAAGAACTCGATTAAAGACGATGCAATTTTTGCGAAAAAATCCATATGACGCATTGTTATGAGTAGCGTACTCATACCACATTGCTTTCGACAATCTTTAAAATTTGAACAAAAATGAATTTGCTCTAAAATCGGTCGGGTTCAAACTCAAATGTGTGGAAATGCATACATATTCACTTGCACAAAATAAGAACTCGATCAAAGATGATGAAATTTTTGCAAAAAAATCCATATGACCCATTGTTATGAGTAGCGTACTCATACGACATTGCTTTCGACAATCTTGAAAATTTGAACAAAAATTAAGTTGCTCCAAAATCAGTCGGGTTAAGACTCAAATGTGTGGAAATACATATATATTCACGTGAACAAAATAAGAACTCGATTAAAGATGATGAAATTTTAGCAAAAAAATCCATATAACGCATTGTTATGAGTAGCGTGCTCATACCACATTGCTTTCGACAATCTTGAAAATTTGAACAAAAATTAAGTTGCTTCAAAATCAGTCGGGTTAAGACTCAAATGTGTGGAAATACATATACATTTACATATACTTAATAAGAACTCGATTAAAGATGATGAAATTTTTGCAAAAAAATCCATATAACGCATTGTTATGAGTAGCGTACTCATACCACATTGCTTTCGACAATCTTGAAAATTTGAACAAAAATTAAGTTGCTCCAAAATCAGTCGGCTTAAGACTCAAATGTGTGGAAATACATATATATTCACGTGAACAAAATAAGAACTCGATCAAAGATAATGAAATTTTTGCAAAAAAATCCATATAACGCATTGTTATGAGTAGCGTACTCATACCACATTGCTTTCGACAATCTTGAAAATTTGAACAAAAATTAAGTTGCTCCAAAATCAGTCGGGTTAAGACTCAAATGTGTGGAAATACATATATATTCATGTGAACAAAATAAGAACTCTATTAAAGATGATGAAATTTTTGCAAAAAAATCCATATAACGCATTGTTGTGAGTAGCGTACTCATACCACATTGCTTTCGACAATCTTGAAAATTTGAACAAAAATTAAGTTGCTCTAAAATCGGTCGGGTTCAGACTCAAATGTGTGGAAATACATACATATTCACTTGTACAAAATAAGAACTCGATCAAAGATGATGAAATTTTTGCAAAAAAATCCATATAACGCATTGTTATGAGTAGCGTACTCATACGACATTGCTTTCGACAATCTTGAAAATTTGAACAAAAATGAAGTTGCTCCAAAATCGGTCGGGTTTAGACTCAAATGTGTGGAAATACATATATATTCACGTGAACATAATAAGAACTCGATTAAAGATGATGAAATATTTGCAAAAAAATCCATATAACGCATTGTTATGAGTAGCGTACTCATACCACATTGCTTTCGACAATCTTGAAAATTGGAACAAAAATTAAGTTGCTCCAAAACCAGTCGGGTTAAGACTCAAATGTGTGGAAATACATATATATTCAAGTGAACAAAATAAGAACTCGATTAAAGATGATGAAATTTTTGCAAAAAAATCCATATAACGCATTGTTGTGAGTAGCGTACTCATACCACATTGCTTTCGACAATCTTGAAAATTTGAACAAAAATTAAGTTGCTCCAAAATCAGTCGGGTTAAGACTCAAGTGTGTGGAAAAACATATATACTAACGTGTACAAAATAAGAACTCGATTAAAGATGATGGAATTTTTGCAAAAAAATCCATATAACGCATTGTTGTGAGTAGCGTACTCATACCACATTGCTTTCGACAATCTTGAAAATTTGAACAAAAATTAAGTTGCTCCAAAATCAGTCGGGTTAAGACTCAAATGTGTGGAAATACATATATACTAACGTGTACAAAATAAGAACTCGATTAAAGATGATGAAAGTTTTGCAAAAAAATTCATATGACGCATAGTTATGAGTAGCGTATTCATACCACATTGCTTTCGACAATCTTGAAAATTTGAACAAAAATTAAGTTGCTCCAAAATCGTTCGGGTTAAGACTCAAATGTGTGGAAATACATATATATTTACGTATGCTTAATAAGAACTCGATTAAAGACGATGAAAGTTTTGCGAAAAAATCCATATGACGCATTGTTATGAGTAGCGTACTCATACCACATTGCTTTCGACAATCTTTAAAATTTGAACAAAAATGAATTTGCTCTAAAATCGGTCGGGTTCAAACTCAAATGTGTGGAAATGCATACACATTCACTTGTACAAAATAAGAACTCGATCAAAGATGATGAAATTTTTGCAAAAAAATCCATATGACCCATTGTTATGAGTAGCGTACTCATACCACATTGCTTTCGACAATCTTGAAAATTTGAACAAAAATTAAGGTGCTCCAAAATCGGTCGGGTTTAGACTCAAATGTGTGGAAATACATATATATTCACGTGAACAAAATAAGAACTCGATTAAAGATGATGAAATTTTTGCAAAAAAATCCATATGACGCATTGTTATGAGTAGCGTACTCATACCACATTGCTTTCGACAATCTTGAAAATTTGAACAAAAATTAAGTTGCTTCAAAATCGGTCGGGCTTAGACTCAAATGTGTGGAAAAACATATATACTAACGTGTACAAAATAAGAACTCTATTAAAGATGATGAAAGTTTTGCAAAAAAATTCATATGACGCATAGTTATGAGTAGCGTATTCATACCACATTGCTTTCGACAATCTGGAAAATTTGAACAAAAATTAAGTTGCTCCAAAATCGTTGGGGTTAAGACTCAAATGTGTGGAAATACATATATATTTACGTATGCTTAATAAGAACTCGATGAAAGACGATGAAATTTTTGCGAAAAAATCCATATGACGCATTGTTATGAGTAGCGTACTCATACCACATTGCTTTCGACAATCTTTAAAATTTGAACAAAAATGGATTTGCTCTAAAATCGGTCGGGTTCAAACTCAAATGTGTGGAAATGCATACACATTCACTTGTACCAAATAAGAACTCGATCAAAGATGATGAAATTTTTGCAAAAAAATCCATATGACCCATTGTTATGAGTAGCGTACTCATACCACATTGCTTTCGACAATCTTGAAAATTTGAACAAAAATTAAGGTGCTCGAAAATCGGTCGGGTTTAGACTCAAATGTGTGGAAATACATATATATTCACGTGAACAAAATAAGAACTCGATTAAAGATGATGAAATTTTTGCAAAAAAATCCATATGACGCATTGTTATGAGTAGCGTACTCATACCACATTGCTTTCGACAATCTTAAAAATTTGAACAAAAATTAAGTTGCTCCAAAATCGTTCGGGTTAAAACTCAAATGTGTGGAAATACATATATATTTACGTATACTTAATAAGAACTCGATTAAAGATAATGAAATTTTTGCAAAAAAATTCATAAGACGCATAGTTATGAGTAGCGTATTCATACCACATTGCTTTCGACAATCTGGAAAATTTGAACAAAAATTAAGTTGCTCCAAAATCGTTGGGGTTAAGACTCAAATGTGTGGAAATACATATATATTTACGTATACTTAATAAGAACTCGATTAAAGACGATGAAATTTTTGCGAAAAAATCCATATGACGCATTGTTATGAGTAGCGTACTCATACCACATTGCTTTCGACAATCTTTAAAATTTGAACAAAAATGAATTTGCTCTAAAATCGGTCGGGTTTAGACTCAAATGTGTGGAAATGCATACATATTCACTTGTACAAAATAAGAACTCGATCAAAGATGATGAAATTTTTGCAAAAAAATCCATATGACCCATTGTTATGAGTAGCGTACTCATACGACATTGCTTTCGACAATCTTGAAAATTTGAACAAAAATTAAGTTGCTCCAAAATCAGTCGGGTTAAGACTCAAATGTGTGGAAATACATATATATTCACGTGAACAAAATAAGAACTCGATTAAAGATGATGAAATTTTAGCAAAAAAATCCATATAACGCATTGTTATGAGTAGCGTGCTCATACCACATTGCTTTCGACAATCTTGAAAATTTGAACAAAAATTAAGTTGCTTCAAAATCAGTCGGGTTAAGACTCAAATGTGTGGAAATACATATACATTTACATATACTTAATAAGAACTCGATTAAAGATGATGAAATTTTTGCAAAAAAATCCATATAACGCATTGTTATGAGTAGCGTACTCATACCACATTGCTTTCGACAATCTTGAAAATTTGAACAAAAATTAAGTTGCTCCAAAATCAGTCGGCTTAAGACTCAAATGTGTGGAAATACATATATATTCACGTGAACAAAATAAGAACTCGATTAAAGATGATGAAATTTTAGCAAAAAAATCCATATAACGCATTGTTATGAGTAGCGTGCTCATACCACATTGCTTTCGACAATCTTGAAAATTTGAACAAAAATGAATTTGCTCTAAAATCGGTCGGGTTCAAACTCAAATGTGTGGAAATGCATACATATTCACTTGTACAAAATAAGAACTCGATCAAAGATGATGAAATTTTTGCAAAAAAATCCATATGACCCATTGTTATGAGTAGCGTACTCATACGACATTGCTTTCGACAATCTTGAAAATTTGAACAAAAATTAAGTTGCTCCAAAATCAGTCGGGTTAAGACTCAAATGTGTGGAAATACATATATATTCACGTGAACAAAATAAGAACTCGATTAAAGATGATGAAATTTTAGCAAAAAAATCCATATAACGCATTGTTATGAGTAGCGTGCTCATACCACATTGCTTTCGACAATCTTGAAAATTTGAACAAAAATTAAGTTGCTTCAAAATCAGTCGGGTTAAGACTCAAATGTGTGGAAATACATATACATTTACATATACTTAATAAGAACTCGATTAAAGATGATGAAATTTTTGCAAAAAAATCCATATAACGCATTGTTATGAGTAGCGTACTCATACCACATTGCTTTCGACAATCTTGAAAATTTGAACAAAAATTAAGTTGCTCCAAAATCAGTCGGCTTAAGACTCAAATGTGTGGAAATACATATATATTCACGTGAACAAAATAAGAACTCGATCAAAGATAATGAAATTTTTGCAAAAAAATCCATATAACGCATTGTTATGAGTAGCGTACTCATACCACATTGCTTTCGACAATCTTGAAAATTTGAACAAAAATTAAGTTGCTCCAAAATCAGTCGGGTTAAGACTCAAATGTGTGGAAATACATATATATTCATGTGAACAAAATAAGAACTCTATTAAAGATGATGAAATTTTTGCAAAAAAATCCATATAACGCATTGTTGTGAGTAGCGTACTCATACCACATTGCTTTCGACAATCTTGAAAATTTGAACAAAAATTAAGTTGCTCTAAAATCGGTCGGGTTCAGACCCAAATGTGTGGAAATACATACATATTCACTTGTACAAAATAAGAACTCGATCAAAGATGATGAAATTTTTGCAAAAAAATCCATATAACGCATTGTTATGAGTAGCGTACTCATACGACATTGCTTTCGACAATCTTGAAAATTTGAACAAAAATGAAGTTGCTCCAAAATCGGTCGGGTTTAGACTCAAATGTGTGGAAATACATATATATTCACGTGAACATAATAAGAACTCGATTAAGATGATGAAATATTTGCAACAAAATCCATATAACGCATTGTTATGAGTAGCGTACTCATACCACATTGCTTTCGACAATCTTGAAAATTGGAACAAAAATTAAGTTGCTCCAAAACCAGTCGGGTTAAGACTCAAATGTGTGGAAATACATATATATTCAAGTGAACAAAATAAGAACTCGATTAAAGATGATGAAATTTTTGCAAAAAAATCCATATAACGCATTGTTGTGAGTAGCGTACTCATACCACATTGCTTTCGACAATCTTGAAAATTTGAACAAAAATTAAGTTGCTCCAAAATCAGTCGGGTTAAGACTCAAGTGTGTGGAAAAACATATATACTAACGTGTACAAAATAAGAACTCGATTAAAGATGATGGAATTTTTGCAAAAAAATCCATATAACGCATTGTTGTGAGTAGCGTACTCATACCACATTGCTTTCGACAATCTTGAAAATTTGAACAAAAATGAAGTTGCTCCAAAATCAGTCGGGTTAAGACTCAAATGTGTGGAAATACATATATACTAACGTGTACAAAATAAGAACTCGATTAAAGATGATGAAAGTTTTGCAAAAAAATTCATATGACGCATAGTTATGAGTAGCGTATTCATACCACATTGCTTTCGACAATCTTGAAAATTTGAACAAAAATTAAGTTGCTCCAAAATCGTTCGGGTTAAGACTCAAATGTGTGGAAATACATATATATTTACGTATACTTAATAAGAACTCGATTAAAGATAATGAAATTTTTGCAAAAAAATTCATATGACGCATTGTTATGAGTAGCGTACTCATACCACATTGCTTTCGACAATCTTAAAAATTTGAACAAAAATTAAGTTGCTCCAAAACGGTCGGGTTTAGACTCAAATGTGTGGAAATGCATACATATTCACTTGTACAAAATAAGAACTCGATCAAAGATGATGAAATTTTTGCAAAAAAATCCATATGACCCATTGTTATGAGTAGCGTACTCATACGACATTGCTTTCGACAATCTTAAAAATTTGAACAAAAATTAAGTTGCTCCAAAATCGGTCGGGTTTAGACTCAAATGTGTGGAAATGCATACATATTCACTTGTACAAAATAAGAACTCGATCAAAGATGATGAAATTTTTGCAAAAAAATCCATATGACCCATTGTTATGAGTAGCGTACTCATACCACATTGCTTTCGACAATCTTGAAAATTTGAACAAAAATTAAGGTGCTCGAAAATCGGTCGGGTTTAGACTCAAATGTGTGGAAATACATATATATTCACGTGAACAAAATAAGAACTCGATTAAAGATGATGAAATTTTTGCAAAAAAATCCATATGACGCATTGTTATGAGTAGCGTACTCATACCACATTGCTTTCGACAATCTTAAAAATTTGAACAAAAATTAAGTTGCTCCAAAATCGTTCGGGTTAAAACTCAAATGTGTGGAAATACATATATATTTACGTATACTTAATAAGAACTCGATTAAAGATAATGAAATTTTTGCAAAAAAATTCATAAGACGCATAGTTATGAGTAGCGTATTCATACCACATTGCTTTCGACAATCTGGAAAATTTGAACAAAAATTAAGTTGCTCCAAAATCGTTGGGGTTAAGACTCAAATGTGTGGAAATACATATATATTTACGTATACTTAATAAGAACTCGATTAAAGACGATGAAATTTTTGCGAAAAAATCCATATGACGCATTGTTATGAGTAGCGTACTCATACCACATTGCTTTCGACAATCTTTAAAATTTGAACAAAAATGAATTTGCTCTAAAATCGGTCGGGTTTAGACTCAAATGTGTGGAAATGCATACATATTCACTTGTACAAAATAAGAACTCGATCAAAGATGATGAAATTTTTGCAAAAAAATCCATATGACCCATTGTTATGAGTAGCGTACTCATACGACATTGCTTTCGACAATCTTGAAAATTTGAACAAAAATTAAGTTGCTCCAAAATCAGTCGGGTTAAGACTCAAATGTGTGGAAATACATATATATTCACGTGAACAAAATAAGAACTCGATTAAAGATGATGAAATTTTAGCAAAAAAATCCATATAACGCATTGTTATGAGTAGCGTGCTCATACCACATTGCTTTCGACAATCTTGAAAATTTGAACAAAAATTAAGTTGCTTCAAAATCAGTCGGGTTAAGACTCAAATGTGTGGAAATACATATACATTTACATATACTTAATAAGAACTCGATTAAAGATGATGAAATTTTTGCAAAAAAATCCATATAACGCATTGTTATGAGTAGCGTACTCATACCACATTGCTTTCGACAATCTTGAAAATTTGAACAAAAATTAAGTTGCTCCAAAATCAGTCGGCTTAAGACTCAAATGTGTGGAAATACATATATATTCACGTGAACAAAATAAGAACTCGATCAAAGATAATGAAATTTTTGCAAAAAAATCCATATAACGCATTGTTATGAGTAGCGTACTCATACCACATTGCTTTCGACAATCTTGAAAATTTGAACAAAAATTAAGTTGCTCCAAAATCAGTCGGGTTAAGACTCAAATGTGTGGAAATACATATATATTCATGTGAACAAAATAAGAACTCTATTAAAGATGATGAAATTTTTGCAAAAAAATCCATATAACGCATTGTTGTGAGTAGCGTACTCATACCACATTGCTTTCGACAATCTTGAAAATTTGAACAAAAATTAAGTTGCTCTAAAATCGGTCGGGTTCAGACCCAAATGTGTGGAAATACATACATATTCACTTGTACAAAATAAGAACTCGATCAAAGATGATGAAATTTTTGCAAAAAAATCCATATAACGCATTGTTATGAGTAGCGTACTCATACGACATTGCTTTCGACAATCTTGAAAATTTGAACAAAAATGAAGTTGCTCCAAAATCGGTCGGGTTTAGACTCAAATGTGTGGAAATACATATATATTCACGTGAACATAATAAGAACTCGATTAAGATGATGAAATATTTGCAACAAAATCCATATAACGCATTGTTATGAGTAGCGTACTCATACCACATTGCTTTCGACAATCTTGAAAATTGGAACAAAAATTAAGTTGCTCCAAAACCAGTCGGGTTAAGACTCAAATGTGTGGAAATACATATATATTCAAGTGAACAAAATAAGAACTCGATTAAAGATGATGAAATTTTTGCAAAAAAATCCATATAACGCATTGTTGTGAGTAGCGTACTCATACCACATTGCTTTCGACAATCTTGAAAATTTGAACAAAAATTAAGTTGCTCCAAAATCAGTCGGGTTAAGACTCAAGTGTGTGGAAAAACATATATACTAACGTGTACAAAATAAGAACTCGATTAAAGATGATGGAATTTTTGCAAAAAAATCCATATAACGCATTGTTGTGAGTAGCGTACTCATACCACATTGCTTTCGACAATCTTGAAAATTTGAACAAAAATGAAGTTGCTCCAAAATCAGTCGGGTTAAGACTCAAATGTGTGGAAATACATATATACTAACGTGTACAAAATAAGAACTCGATTAAAGATGATGAAAGTTTTGCAAAAAAATTCATATGACGCATAGTTATGAGTAGCGTATTCATACCACATTGCTTTCGACAATCTTGAAAATTTGAACAAAAATTAAGTTGCTCCAAAATCGTTCGGGTTAAGACTCAAATGTGTGGAAATACATATATATTTACGTATACTTAATAAGAACTCGATTAAAGATAATGAAATTTTTGCGAAAAAATCCATATGACGCATTGTTATGAGTAGCGTACTCATACCACATTGCTTTCCACAATCTTTAAAATTTGAACAAAAATTAAGTTGCTCTAAAATCGGTCGGGTTCAGACTCAAATGTGTGGAAATACATACATATTCACTTGTACAAAATAAGAACTCGATCAAAGATGATGAAATTTTTGCAAAAAAATCCATATAACGCATTGTTATGAGTAGCGTACTCATACGACATTGCTTTCGACAATCTTGAAAATTTTAACAAAAATGAAGTTGCTCCAAAATCGGTCGGGTTTAGACTCAAATGTGTGGAAATACATATATATTCACGTGAACATAATAAGAACTCGATTAAAGATGATGAAATATTTGCAAAAAAATCCATATAACGCATTGTTATGAGTAGCGTACTCATACCACATTGCTTTCGACAATCTTGAAAATTGGAACAAAAATTAAGTTGCTCCAAAATCAGTCGGGTTAAGACTCAAATGTGTGGAAATACATATATATTCACGAACAAAATAATTTTTTTTTATTTTATTTTATTTTACATGAGAACTTATTATAAATAATAGGTCCACTAATGAAATAAGCGCTGGCTACTAGGGCCTTCGGCTCATGTTACTAACAATTTGAAATATAACTTATTATTTAAATTATAAGCAACTAACTCAAATCTGGTTTTAATTATAAGGTAGATTTACGTAATTATATATCCAAGATATTACAAACTTTTAAGAATTTGTTGATTGCACTGATGTTATCTTTGTTCGGTGTCTTCAATAGGTTGGATGGTTTTGTGTTTCCAAATGTGTTTTCCCTGTTTAGGCGTAATGCGGGGCATTCGTCTAGTAAATATATGATTTACCGACAGATTGGCTGAATTGCAATGTGCACAGCTTGGTTTAGGAGAACTATTCAGAAGGTAGCCGTGTGTTCTTAAAGTGTGGCCTATTCTAAGGCGCACAATATTTCTGATGTCGTGACAAGAAGCATTTGTTGGGTAGTTTGGTTTCACACCGGTGGGGTTTTTCGCTTTGTATTGGTGGTTGAAGTTTGTCCACTCTCTAGCCTTTAAGGACTTGAGAAATTTTTTTACTAGGTTACGTATATCTTTTTCGATGACGAGGGAGTATAAAATTATTGGTTGTTTTCCTGCTTCTTTAGCGCGTGCATCTGCATATTCATTACCTTTTATACTAGCATGACCAGGGATCCACATGATTTTGATTTTGTTCCTGCATTTGTACAGAATTTCAGCTATACGATTGATCAACGCAGTATTATTATTAGTGTTAAGTAATGCTTCAATTGTCGACTTGCTGTCGCTGCATATTATGTACTTCTTTCTTGTTTGCGAGGCGAAAAGCACTGCTTCGTGTAACGCAGCCGCTTCGGCTGTAAGTACAGAGCAGTACGAGGGTAAAGCACCGACAGCTATTGTGACGCCTTCAGCGTTTGTCACGGCAAACGTTGTGTGGGTGTCTGATTTTGACCCATCGGTATATATAATTTCCCACTCTGATTTATAAGGCTCAATAGTGTCACTAAAGAACTGGATGTATTGTTCAGCGTTGGTTTTCGCCTTTTGATGTTTGTAGAGTGTATCTATGATGGAGGATTTTAGCGTCAGCCACTGCGGATGAGTGCTTTCCTTTGTCAACTGGGGTGTTGATATAATATCGAGCTGATGAACAAATGTCATACATTTCATTATTGTTGACGGCTTGTTTGTTGCACGTAATGGTGTTTTCATTGCTTCGAAGAGGAGTTTGTTTTTGCATTGTAGGAATTTTGGAGTAAGCATCATTGTGTTGTGTGTTGTTCTGTGCTGGATGTCTGGAAGTCCTGCTTCGGTTAGCACGGTTTTGATTGGAGATGTAGGGAATGCCCGAATACTTCTTCTCGCCGCCGTGTGGTATGGTACATGAATTAGCGTAAGGTGTTTCTTAGCACAGTGTCCATAAATTGGAAGACCGAAGTCGATTTTAGATAACATCAGCGCTTTTACTATGTTGTTTAGGGTTGTGGTGTGGATATGACAATGTTTTGATGTAAGATATTTTATAATATTTAGTCTATTAATTAAGCTTATTCTGAGGTATTTACAGTGGTCTCTAAATGTAAGTTTTTTGTCAAAAATTATACCAAGTATTCTTAATGAGTTAGTATGTGGGATTAGTGTATTACCAAGGGAGAGGTTGGGGAAGGTGCAATTTCTTTTTCTGCAAATGTGGAAGGTTGCGCTTTTATTTGCTGAAATTTGGGTCCCTGATGTCTTAGACCAATCGGCAATTTCTGTTAGTATTTGAGAAAAGGTAGCTTTGACTTGGGTTAAGTCTTTCAAGGCCGAGAAAATTAAAACGTCGTCAGCGTATATCATATGATCTACATATGGAATTGAGGATATTAAAAGGCTGAGTTGATTAAACGCTATAATTAAAAGTGTTGCCGAGAGAGGAGATCCCTGCGGTATTCCATTGTGTAGGGGTTGAGTGGTGGAGTTGTGGTTATTGACGCTAACAGACAGTTTTCTGTTTGAGAGAAATGCTTTGATAAGATTGAAAATTTTTTCTCCAATACTCCATTCTTTGAGTTTTTGTACCTCGTACAAATAATTATATGTGCATCAACTTTTTGTAAAAAAAAGAAAAGATTACAAAATTGCAAAATATTTCTGGGTATGCAGGTTTTTTATTATTATTATATAAGATATAAAAAAACAAAAAAAAACAAATTTAAAAGTTTTTTTAAACTAAAAAAACAAAATTTAAGTTTATGCTTATAGTAAATATTTATATGTGCATTTTCCTTTTTTTGCCTGTAAAACTTATTAATTTGAGTTCAACTAAAATACATCTTTATTTTAATAGTCAATAGGTTTGCCCTTATTTTTTAAAACTAAATTAAGCCGCTTTGGCATAGAATTAACTAATGACTGTAGAATAGTTATGTCAATATTGGCCCATTCTTGCTCTATGGCTAATTTAAGGTGACGTACTGTCTCAAACTGCCTTCCGTTTTGGAAAACACGTGCAGAGAGGATCCCCCACAGATCTTCGATCGGATTTAGGTCCGGACTCAATGCTGACCATTGTAATACGGGAATTTTCCTGTCATTAAAGAAGTTCTTCGTGACCTGTGCCGTGTGGATTGAAGCATTATCCTGCTGATATGTCCAGTTATCGCCATAAATATTGCCAGAAAATTCTATCAACTCACTGTCCAAAAGATTTACATACATACTAGCATTCATTTTAGTAGATATAAAGCATATAGGTGTCTTTCCATTAAAGCAGAATGCAGACCATACCATCAAGGTACCGCCTCCAAAGCCTCGCTTGTAGCAGGACCGTCGTTCCTGACGCAAATCTCTCCAATATTTCTTGCAATGGTCTGGGCCGTCCAAATTGAATTTTTTTTCGTCACTAAAGACTATATTCCGCCACTCTTCAGCCCAGAATTGGTATTTATTTGCAAACTGCAAACGTGCTATAATGTGTCTTTGCAAGAGCTTTGGTTTAGGTACCATGGAGGTGTATTTAAGAAACTTATTTTCATGTATAATTTGAACAATTCTATTTCTTGTTATTTGCAGTCTTAATTTGGTCCGTATTTGACCGCTGCTCATCAAATCCGCTACTGCTAGCCGTCGAATCATCCGTTTGCACCGATCATCAATGTTGGTTTTCCGTCCGCTGCGTCGCACTGTACCATAATTAGTGGGGTTTTTAACATATTTTGATATACAGTTTCGATGTCGCTTCAGTCTAGATGCAATCTCGGATATTTTGGAACCGCTTTCATGCATTCCTATGATTAGTCCTTGTTCCTTGGCTGACAAACTAGTACCACGAGGCATTTAGGCTTAAAGTTAAATAAATGTATTATAATTTAGAATAATTCATTAAGTTAATACACTTACAATAGTTTTGCAAACAAATTTTCACGCAAAAAGGTTTAGCCGCGACACTATCAGCAAGAAAGATCAGCTAGACTGATTTTGCACATATAAATATTTACTACGCAATACCCAATGCACAAGCACATTTTTAATATAACGGTACAACGAACGAGAAAAGAATGAAAGAATTTTCGTTGCATAGTAACGGCAACATATCAACCGTTTATTCTACATTCACCGAAATTCAAAAAATACGACTGAACAAGAAATATAAACAAAAGCAAAAATGCACATATAATTATTTGTACGAGGTAGTACCACATGGGCTCCAATTCTATCAAAAGCTTTTTCAAAGTCAATGCTAAGGACTGATAGGTGGTTTTTGTCAGATAGTGTTTTTAAGGCGCAGTGTTCAAAGTAAAGTAATGGATCGATAACACTTAAACCCTTTTGAAACGCGAATTGGTGTTGGCTTAATAATCCATTTTCTTTGGCGTACCACATGACCCTTTTTGAAATAATTTTTTCAAGAACTTTTGACATACAGGGAATAAGGGATATAGGTCTGAAGTTTGGGACAGATGTATTGGATTTGTTGGGTTTGGGGATAGGGATGACAGTGGCTTTTTTCCAGTATTGAGGGAACACGCCTTGATCTAAAATACAATTATATAATGTTGTTAGCCTGTGTTTTAGAAGGTGGGGGAGGTTTTTTAGAAGCGGATATGATATTTTGTCTGAACCAGGTGTTTTTCCAGTCATACTGGCAATTGTAGAGTCAAACTCTTCTATTGTGATTGGTGATTCAATAAGTAAAGCCACAGGGGAAGGAGTGGGATTGTGATACGGGTCAGAACTAATTTGTTTTGAGAAATTAATAAAATCACTGTGGAAATTAGAGCTGTGGGAATTGCTTGACCATGTTAACGCAAAGTTTTCTGCTATGTCTTGAGGATTATAGATGGGTCCTTGTGCCCCGTGTATAAAGTCAATCTTGTTGGGTTTGTTTCCTCCTGAAAGCATTTTTATGTCACCCCATATTCTTTTGGGACTTGAGTTGGGTGTTATGTTAGCTGTGAGTCTCTCAAACGATTGATTTTTAGCAAACTTTAGTTCTTTTCTAAATTTAGCATTTGCCTTTTTATAATTAACTAGATTGTCTGTTGTTCTATTGCGTTTAAACGTTGCCCAGAGCGATTGCTTTGTGTTTCTTAAAACAGCTAGGTTGTTCGTCCAATATGGAAGTTTAGTGTTGAATTTTCTAGTGTTCGATTGTGGTGTAGCCATATGAGCAGCTGACCGCACTATCGTTTTTATCGTACAAGCTTCTGCATTTTTGTTTTTGGAAATGGGTTTTGCATTTGCTAAAGTAATAGCTAGGGAGCAGTATTTTGGCCAATCAGCCTTTTCCGTAAGAAATTTTGATCTCGGTTTGATGGTACATAGTTTAGGGGAGATAAGGGTCGTTATAATGGGGAAGTGGTCACTATTGTGGAGATCGCTTAGAGTGTGGGAAGACAGTTTAGGGGCTAAACGTGCTGATGAGAGGACAATATCAACGTGGGAGAAGGAATTGTGGGTGGAAAAATGGGTAGGGGCTCTGTCATTGAGCACAACGAGGTTTTTCGACAAGATAACATCTTCAATTGCTTGACCCCTGCGGTTTGAGAAATTTGATCCCCAAAGTGGGCTCCATGCGTTGCAATCGCCTACAATTATAGTAGGTGTAGGGAGTGCATTTGTAATTTGTATAAGCTCTCCACTGTTGAATTTTTGGTGCGGCGGGATGTAGAAGTTGGCTACAGATAACTTGAAGCCTATGTCAATTTCTATGGCAATGACGGAAATATTGGATGAAATTGGGATTCGTTTATGGTTTATGGATTTTTCAATCAAAAGGGCAATGCCTTGTTTAGCAGATTTATTTTGCGGAAGATTGTGAAAATAGCCACTGTATTTGTGAGGGGTGTATGCTGTTTTGTTTGCTGGGAGGTGTGTTTCTTGTAAAGCAATAATGTGTGGTGAAAAATCATTTATGAGTATGTTTAAATCAATGTAGTTGTTAAATAGGCCTTTCAAATTCCACTGGAGAATTCGCATGATCTATTCTTTGAGTAGGTTATCGGTGGGTGAAGGGGTGGCGAGCGGATTGTTAAGGTGTGAGATCAAGTTTGAGATGAGTGGGATTGTTGTTGCGAGATCAAATGACGTTGATGGAGCGTAATCAGAGGGCATAGTCAAAGAGTCATCGACTGCATTTGTTTTTGGAATAGACTGCGGTTGACTTCTTGTGTTTTTTTCGTTTGTTTCGTTTACATTTGCTTTGTTGTAAAAATTAAGTTGCTCCAAAATCAGTCGGGTTAAGACTCAAATGTGTGGAAATACATATATATTCACGTGAACAAAATAAGAACTCGATTAAAGATGATGAAATTTTTGCAAAACAATCCATATAACGCATTGTTGTGAGTAGCGTACTCATACCACATTGCTTTCGACAATCTTGAAAATTGGAACAAAAATTAAGTTGCTCCAAAATCAGTCGGGTTAAGACTCAAATGTGTGGAAATACATATATACTAACGTGTACAAAATAAGAACTCGATTAAAGATGATGAAATATTTGCAAAAAAATCCATATAACGCATTGTTATGAGTAGCGTACTCATACCACATTCCTTTCGACAATCTTGAAAATTGGAACAAAAATTAAGTTGCTCCAAAATCAGTCGGGTTAAGACTCAAATGTGTGGAAATACATATATATTCAAGTGAACAAAATAAGAACTCGATTAAAGATGATGAAATTTTTGCAAAAAAATCCATATAACGCATTGTTGTGAGTAGCGTACTCATACCACATTGCTTTCGACAATCTTGAAAATTTGAACAAAAATTAAGTTGCTCCAAAATCAGTCGGGTTAAGACTCAAGTGTGTGGAAAAACATATATACTAACGTGTACAAAATAAGAACTCGATTAAAGATGATGGAATTTTTGCAAAAAAATCCATATAACGCATTGTTGTGAGTAGCGTACTCATACCACATTGCTTTCGACAATCTTGAAAATTTGAACAAAAATTAAGTTGCTCCAAAATCAGTCGGGTTAAGACTCAAATGTGTGGAAATACATATATACTAACGTGTACAAAATAAGAACTCGATTAAAGATGATGAAAGTTTTGCAAAAAAATTCATATGACGCATAGTTATGAGTAGCGTATTCATACCACATTGCTTTCGACAATCTTGAAAATTTGAACAAAAATTAAGTTGCTCCAAAATCGTTCGGGTTAAGACTCAAATGTGTGGAAATACATATATATTTACGTATACTTAATAAGAACTCGATTAAAGATAATGAAATTTTTGCGAAAAAATCCATATGACGCATTGTTATGAGTAGCGTACTCATACCACATTGCTTTCCACAATCTTTAAAATTTGAACAAAAATTAAGTTGCTCTAAAATCGGTCGGGTTCAGACTCAAATGTGTGGAAATACATACATATTCACTTGTACAAAATAAGAACTCGATCAAAGATGATGAAATTTTTGCAAAAAAATCCATATAACGCATTGTTATGAGTAGCGTACTCATACGACATTGCTTTCGACAATCTTGAAAATTTTAACAAAAATGAAGTTGCTCCAAAATCGGTCGGGTTTAGACTCAAATGTGTGGAAATACATATATATTCACGTGAACATAATAAGAACTCGATTAAAAATGATGAAATATTTGCAAAAAAATCCATATAACGCATTGTTATGAGTAGCGTACTCATACCACATTGCTTTCGACAATCTTGAAAATTGGAACAAAAATTAAGTTGCTCCAAAATCAGTCGGGTTAAGACTCAAATGTGTGGAAATACATATATATTCACGTGAACAAAATAATTTTTTTTTATTTTATTTTATTTTACATGAGAACTTATTATAAATAATAGGTCCACTAATGAAATAAGCGCTGGCTACTAGGGCCTTCGGCTCATGTTACTAACAATTTGAAATATAACTTATTATTTAAATTATAAGCAACTAACTCAAATCTGGTTTTAATTATAAGGTAGATTTACGTAATTATATATCCAAGATATTACAAACTTTTAAGAATTTGTTGATTGCACTGATGTTATCTTTGTTCGGTGTCTTCAATAGGTTGGATAGTTTTGTGTTTCCAAATGTGTTTTCCCTGTTTAGGCGTAATGCGGGGCATTCGTCTAGTATATGATTTACCGACAGATTGGCTGAATTGCAATGTGCACAGCTTGGTTTAGGAGAACTATTCAAAAGGTAGCCGTGTGTTCTTAAAGTGTGGCCTATTCTAAGGCGCACAATATTTCTGATGTCGTGACAAGAAGCATTTGTTGGGTAGTTTGGTTTCACACCGGTGGGGTTTTTCGCTTTGTATTGGTGGTTGAAGTTTGTCCACTCTCTAGCCTTTAAGGACTTGAGAAATTTTTTTACTAGGTTACGTATATCTTTTTCGATGACGAGGGAGTATAAAATTATTGGTTGTTTTCCTGCTTCTTTAGCGCGTGCATCTGCATATTCATTACCTTTTATACTAGCATGACCAGGGATCCACATGATTTTGATTTTGTTCCTGCATTTGTACAGATTGATCAACGCAGTATTATTATTAGTGTTAAGTAATGCTTCAATTGTCGACTTGCTGTCGCTGCATATTATGTACTTCTTTCTTGTTTGCGAGGCGAAAAGCACTGCTTCGTGTAACGCAGCCGCTTCGGCTGTAAGTACAGAGCAGTACGAGGGTAAAGCACCGACAGCTATTGTGACGCCTTCAGCGTTTGTCACGGCAAACGTTGTGTGGGTGTCTGATTTTGACCCATCGGTGTATATAATTTCCCACTCTGATTTATAAGGCTCAATAGTGTCACTAAAGAACTGGATGTATTGTTCAGCGTTGGTTTTCGCCTTTTGATGTTTGTAGAGTGTATCTATGATGGAGGATTTTAGCGTCAGCCACTGCGGATGAGTGCTTTCCTTTGTCAACTGGGGTGTTGATATAATATCGAGCTGATGAACAAATGTCATACATTTCATTATTGTTGACGGCTTGTTTGTTGCACGTAATGGTGTTTTCATTGCTTCGAAGAGGAGTTTGTTTTTGCATTGTAGGAATTTTGGAGTAAGCATCATTGTGTTGTGTGTTGTTCTGTGCTGGATGTCTGGAAGTCCTGCTTCGGTTAGCACGGTTTTGATTGGAGATGTAGGGAATGCCCGAATACTTCTTCTCGCCGCCGTGTGGTATGGTACATGAATTAGCGTAAGGTGTTTCTTAGCACAGTGTCCATAAGTTGGAAGACCGAAGTCGATTTTAGATAACATCAGCGCTTTTACTATGTTGTTTAGGGTTGTGGTGTGGATATGACAATGTTTTGATGTAAGATATTTTATAATATTTAGTCTATTAATTAAGCTTATTCTGAGGTATTTACAGTGGTCTCTAAATGTAAGTTTTTTGTCAAAAATTATACCAAGTATTCTTAATGAGTTAGTATGTGGGATTAGTGTATTACCAAGGGAGAGGTTGGGGAAGGTGCAATTTCTTTTTCTGCAAATGTGGAAGGTTGCGCTTTTATTTGCTGAAATTTGGGTCCCTGATGTCTTAGACCAATCGGCAATTTCTGTTAGTATTTGAGAAAAGGTAGCTTTGACTTGGGTTAAGTCTTTCAAGGCCGAGAAAATTAAAACGTCGTCAGCGTATATCATATGATCTACATATGGAATTGAGGATATTAAAAGGCTGAGTTGATTAAACGCTATAATGAAAAGTGTTGCCGAGAGAGGAGATCCCTGCGGTATTCCATTGTGTAGGGGTTGAGTGGTGGAGTTGTGGTTATTGACGCTAACAGACAGTTTTCTGTTTGAGAGAAATGCTTTGATAAGATTGAAAATTTTTTCTCCAATACTCCATTCTTTGAGTTTTTGTAGTACCACATGGGCTCCAATTCTATCAAAAGCTTTTTCAAAGTCAATGCTAAGGACTGATAGGTGGTTTTTGTCAGATAGTGTTTTTAAGGCGCAGTGTTCAAAGTAAAGTAATGGATCGATAACACTTAAACCCTTTTGAAACGCGAATTGGTGTTGGCTTAATAATCCATTTTCTTTGGCGTACCACATGACCCTTTTTGAAATAATTTTTTCAAGAACTTTTGACATACAGGGAATAAGGGATATAGGTCTGAAGTTTGGGACAGATGTATTGGATTTGTTGGGTTTGGGGATAGGGATGACAGTGGCTTTTTTCCAGTATTGAGGGAACACGCCTTGATCTAAAATACAATTATATAATGTTGTTAGCCTGTGTTTTAGAAGGTGGGGGAGGTTTTTTAGAAGCGGATATGATATTTTGTCTGAACCAGGTGTTTTTCCAGTCATACTGGCAATTGTAGAGTCAAACTCTTCTATTGTGATTGGTGATTCAATAAGTAAAGCCACAGGGGAAGGAGTGGGATTGTGATACGGGTCAGAACTAATTTGTTTTGAGAAATTAATAAAATCACTGTGGAAATTAGAGCTGTGGGAATTGCTTGACCATGTTAACGCAAAGTTTTCTGCTATGTCTTGAGGATTATAGATGGGTCCTTGTGCCCCGTGTATAAAGTCAATCTTGTTGGGTTTGTTTCCTCCTGAAAGCATTTTTATGTCACCCCATATTCTTTTGGGACTTGAGTTGGGTGTTATGTTAGCTGTGAGTCTCTCAAACGATTGATTTTTAGCAAACTTTAGTTCTTTTCTAAATTTAGCATTTGCCTTTTTATAATTAACTAGATTGTCTGTTGTTCTATTGCGTTTAAACGTTGCCCAGAGCGTTTGCTTTGTGTTTCTTAAAACAGCTAGATTGTTCGTCCAATATGGAAGTTTAGTGTTGAATTTTCTAGTGTTCGATTGTGGTATAGCCATATGAGCAGCTGACCGCACTATCGTTTTTATCGTACAAGCTTCTGCATTTATGTTTTTGGAAATGGGTTTTGCATTTGCTAAAGTAATAGCTAGGGAGCAGTATTTTGGCCAATCAGCCTTTTCCGTAAGAAATTTTGATCTCGGTTTGATGGTACATAGTTTAGGGGAGATAAGGGTCGTTATAATGGGGAAGTGGTCACTATTGTGGAGATCGCTTAGAGTGTGGGAAGACAGTTTAGGGGCTAAACGTGCTGATGAGAGGACAATATCAACGTGGGAGAAGGAATTGTGGGTGGAAAAATGGGTAGGGGCTCTGTCATTGAGCACAACGAGGTTTTTCGACAAGATAACATCTTCAATTGCTTGACCCCTGCGGTTTGAGAAATTTGATCCCCAAAGTGGGCTCCATGCGTTGCAATCGCCTACAATTATAGTAGGTGTAGGGAGTGCATTTGTAATTTGTATAAGCTCTCCACTGTTGAATTTTTGGTGCGGCGGGATGTAGAAGTTGGCTACAGATAACTTGAAGCCTATGTCAATTTCTATGGCAATGACGGAAATATTGGATGAAATTGGGATTCGTTTATGGTTTATGGATTTTTCAATCAAAAGGGCAATGCCTTGTTTAGCAGATTTATTTTGCGGAAGATTGTGAAAATAGCCACTGTATTTGTGAGGGGTGTATGCTGTTTTGTTTGCTGGGAGGTGTGTTTCTTGTAAAGCAATAATGTGTGGTGAAAAATCATTTATGAGTATGTTTAAATCAATGTAGTTGTTAAATAGGCCTTTCAAATTCCACTGGAGAATTCGCATGATCTATTCTTTGAGTAGGTTATCGGTGGGTGAAGGGGTGGCGAGCGGATTGTTAAGGTGTGAGATCAAGTTTGAGATGAGTGGGATTGTTGTTGCGAGATCAAATGACGTTGATGGAGCGTAATCAGAGGGCATAGTCAAAGAGTCATCGACTGCATTTGTTTTTGGAATAGACTGCGGTTGACTTCTTGTGTTTTTTTCGTTTGTTTCGTTTACATATGCTTTGTTGTAAAAATTAAGTTGCTCCAAAATCAGTCGGGTTAAGACTCAAATGTGTGGAAATACATATATATTCACGTGAACAAAATAAGAACTCGATTAAAGATGAGGAAATTTTTGCAAAAAAATCCATATAACGCATTGTTGTGAGTAGCGTACTCATACCACATTGCTTTCGACAATCTTGAAAATTTGAACAAAAATTAAGTTGCTCCAAAATCAGTCGGGTTAAGACTCAAATGTGTGGAAATACATATATACTAACGTGTACAAAATAAGAACTCGATTAAAGATGATGAAAGTTTTGCAAAAAAATTCATATGACGCATAGTTATGAGTAGCGTATTCATACCACATTGCTTTCGACAATCTTGAAAATTGGAACAAAAATTAAGTTGCTCCAAAATCAGTCGGGTTAAGACTCAAATGTGTGGAAATACATATATACTAACGTGTACAAAATAAGAACTCGATTAAAGATGATGAAATATTTGCAAAAAAATCCATATAACGCATTGTTATGAGTAGCGTACTCATACCACATTGCTTTCGACAATCTTGAAAATTGGAACAAAAATTAAGTTGCTCCAAAATCAGTCGGGTTAAGACTCAAATGTGTGGAAATACATATATATTCAAGTGAACAAAATAAGAACTCGATTAAAGATGATGAAATTTTTGCAAAAAAATCCATATAACGCATTGTTGTGAGTAGCGTACTCATACCACATTGCTTTCGACAATCTTGAAAATTTGAACAAAAATTAAGTTGCTCCAAAATCAGTCGGGTTAAGACTCAAGTGTGTGGAAAAACATATATACTAACGTGTACAAAATAAGAACTCGATTAAAGATGATGGAATTTTTGCAAAAAAATCCATATAACGCATTGTTGTGAGTAGCGTACTCATACCACATTGCTTTCGACAATCTTGAAAATTTGAACAAAAATTAAGTTGCTCCAAAATCAGTCGGGTTAAGACTCAAATGTGTGGAAATACATATATACTAACGTGTACAAAATAAGAACTCGATTAAAGATGATGAAAGTTTTGCAAAAAAATTCATATGACGCATAGTTATGAGTAGCGTATTCATACCACATTGCTTTCGACAATCTTGAAAATTTGAACAAAAATTAAGTTGCTCCAAAATCGTTCGGGTTAAGACTCAAATGTGTGGAAATACATATATATTTACGTATACTTAATAAGAACTCGATTAAAGATAATGAAATTTTTGCGAAAAAATCCATATGACGCATTGTTATGAGTAGCGTACTCATACCACATTGCTTTCCACAATCTTTAAAATTTGAACAAAAATTAAGTTGCTCTAAAATCGGTCGGGTTCAGACTCAAATGTGTGGAAATACATACATATTCACTTGTACAAAATAAGAACTCGATCAAAGATGATGAAATTTTTGCAAAAAAATCCATATAACGCATTGTTATGAGTAGCGTACTCATACGACATTGCTTTCGACAATCTTGAAAATTTTAACAAAAATGAAGTTGCTCCAAAATCGGTCGGGTTTAGACTCAAATGTGTGGAAATACATATATATTCACGTGAACATAATAAGAACTCGATTAAAGATGATGAAATATTTGCAAAAAAATCCATATAACGCATTGTTATGAGTAGCGTACTCATACCACATTGCTTTCGACAATCTTGAAAATTGGAACAAAAATTAAGTTGCTCCAAAATCAGTCGGGTTAAGACTCAAATGTGTGGAAATACATATATATTCACGTGAACAAAATAATTTTTTTTTATTTTATTTTATTTTACATGAGAACTTATTATAAATAATAGGTCCACTAATGAAATAAGCGCTGGCTACTAGGGCCTTCGGCTCATGTTACTAACAATTTGAAATATAACTTATTATTTAAATTATAAGCAACTAACTCAAATCTGGTTTTAATTATAAGGTAGATTTACGTAATTATATATCCAAGATATTACAAACTTTTAAGAATTTGTTGATTGCACTGATGTTATCTTTGTTCGGTGTCTTCAATAGGTTGGATGGTTTTGTGTTTCCAAATGTGTTTTCCCTGTTTAGGCGTAATGCGGGGCATTCGTCTAGTATATGATTTACCGACAGATTGGCTGAATTGCAATGTGCACAGCTTGGTTTAGGAGAACTATTCAGAAGGTAGCCGTGTGTTCTTAAAGTGTGGCCTATTCTAAGGCGCACAATATTTCTGATGTCGTGACAAGAAGCATTTGTTGGGTAGTTTGGTTTCACACCGGTGGGGTTTTTCGCTTTGTATTGGTGGTTGAAGTTTGTCCACTCTCTAGCCTTTAAGGACTTGAGAAATTTTTTTACTAGGTTACGTATATCTTTTTCGATGACGAGGGAGTATAAAATTATTGGTTGTTTTCCTGCTTCTTTAGCGCGTGCATCTGCATATTCATTACCTTTTATACTAGCATGACCAGGGATCCACATGATTTTGATTTTGTTCCTGCATTTGTACAGATTGATCAACGCAGTATTATTATTAGTGTTAAGTAATGCTTCAATTGTCGACTTGCTGTCGCTGCATATTATGTACTTCTTTCTTGTTTGCGAGGCGAAAAGCACTGCTTCGTGTAACGCAGCCGCTTCGGCTGTAAGTACAGAGCAGTACGAGGGTAAAGCACCGACAGCTATTGTGACGCCTTCAGCGTTTGTCACGGCAAACGTTGTGTGGGTGTCTGATTTTGACCCATCGGTGTATATAATTTCCCACTCTGATTTATAAGGCTCAATAGTGTCACTAAAGAACTGGATGTATTGTTCAGCGTTGGTTTTCGCCTTTTGATGTTTGTAGAGTGTATCTATGATGGAGGATTTTAGCGTCAGCCACTGCGGATGAGTGCTTTCCTTTGTCAACTGGGGTGTTGATATAATATCGAGCTGATGAACAAATGTCATACATTTCATTATTGTTGACGGCTTGTTTGTTGCACGTAATGGTGTTTTCATTGCTTCGAAGAGGAGTTTGTTTTTGCATTGTAGGAATTTTGGAGTAAGCATCATTGTGTTGTGTGTTGTTCTGTGCTGGATGTCTGGAAGTCCTGCTTCGGTTAGCACGGTTTTGATTGGAGATGTAGGGAATGCCCGAATACTTCTTCTCGCCGCCGTGTGGTATGGTACATGAATTAGCGTAAGGTGTTTCTTAGCACAGTGTCCATAAGTTGGAAGACCGAAGTCGATTTTAGATAACATCAGCGCTTTTACTATGTTGTTTAGGGTTGTGGTGTGGATATGACAATGTTTTGATGTAAGATATTTTATAATATTTAGTCTATTAATTAAGCTTATTCTGAGGTATTTACAGTGGTCTCTAAATGTAAGTTTTTTGTCAAAAATTATACCAAGTATTCTTAATGAGTTAGTATGTGGGATTAGTGTATTACCAAGGGAGAGGTTGGGGAAGGTGCAATTTCTTTTTCTGCAAATGTGGAAGGTTGCGCTTTTATTTGCTGAAATTTGGGTCCCTGATGTCTTAGACCAATCGGCAATTTCTGTTAGTATTTGAGAAAAGGTAGCTTTGACTTGGGTTAAGTCTTTCAAGGCCGAGAAAATTAAAACGTCGTCAGCGTATATCATATGATCTACATATGGAATTGAGGATATTAAAAGGCTGAGTTGATTAAACGCTATAATGAAAAGTGTTGCCGAGAGAGGAGATCCCTGCGGTATTCCATTGTGTAGGGGTTGAGTGGTGGAGTTGTGGTTATTGACGCTAACAGACAGTTTTCTGTTTGAGAGAAATGCTTTGATAAGATTGAAAATTTTTTCTCCAATACTCCATTCTTTGAGTTTTTGTAGTACCACATGGGCTCCAATTCTATCAAAAGCTTTTTCAAAGTCAATGCTAAGGACTGATAGGTGGTTTTTGTCAGATAGTGTTTTTAAGGCGCAGTGTTCAAAGTAAAGTAATGGATCGATAACACTTAAACCCTTTTGAAACGCGAATTGGTGTTGGCTTAATAATCCATTTTCTTTGGCGTACCACATGACCCTTTTTGAAATAATTTTTTCAAGAACTTTTGACATACAGGGAATAAGGGATATAGGTCTGAAGTTTGGGACAGATGTATTGGATTTGTTGGGTTTGGGGATAGGGATGACAGTGGCTTTTTTCCAGTATTGAGGGAACACGCCTTGATCTAAAATACAATTATATAATGTTGTTAGCCTGTGTTTTAGAAGGTGGGGGAGGTTTTTTAGAAGCGGATATGATATTTTGTCTGAACCAGGTGTTTTTCCAGTCATACTGGCAATTGTAGAGTCAAACTCTTCTATTGTGATTGGTGATTCAATAAGTAAAGCCACAGGGGAAGGAGTGGGATTGTGATACGGGTCAGAACTAATTTGTTTTGAGAAATTAATAAAATCACTGTGGAAATTAGAGCTGTGGGAATTGCTTGACCATGTTAACGCAAAGTTTTCTGCTATGTCTTGAGGATTATAGATGGGTCCTTGTGCCCCGTGTATAAAGTCAATCTTGTTGGGTTTGTTTCCTCCTGAAAGCATTTTTATGTCACCCCATATTCTTTTGGGACTTGAGTTGGGTGTTATGTTAGCTGTGAGTCTCTCAAACGATTGATTTTTAGCAAACTTTAGTTCTTTTCTAAATTTAGCATTTGCCTTTTTATAATTAACTAGATTGTCTGTTGTTCTATTGCGTTTAAACGTTGCCCAGAGCGATTGCTTTGTGTTTCTTAAAACAGCTAGATTGTTCGTCCAATATGGAAGTTTAGTGTTGAATTTTCTAGTGTTCGATTGTGGTATAGCCATATGAGCAGCTGACCGCACTATCGTTTTTATCGTACAAGCTTCTGCATTTATGTTTTTGGAAATGGGTTTTGCATTTGCTAAAGTAATAGCTAGGGAGCAGTATTTTGGCCAATCAGCCTTTTCCGTAAGAAATTTTGATCTCGGTTTGATGGTACATAGTTTAGGGGAGATAAGGGTCGTTATAATGGGGAAGTGGTCACTATTGTGGAGATCGCTTAGAGTGTGGGAAGACAGTTTAGGGGCTAAACGTGCTGATGAGAGGACAATATCAACGTGGGAGAAGGAATTGTGGGTGGAAAAATGGGTAGGGGCTCTGTCATTGAGCACAACGAGGTTTTTCGACAAGATAACATCTTCAATTGCTTGACCCCTGCGGTTTGAGAAATTTGATCCCCAAAGTGGGCTCCATGCGTTGCAATCGCCTACAATTATAGTAGGTGTAGGGAGTGCATTTGTAATTTGTATAAGCTCTCCACTGTTGAATTTTTGGTGCGGCGGGATGTAGAAGTTGGCTACAGATAGCTTGAAGCCTATGTCAATTTCTATGGCAATGACGGAAATATTGGATGAAATTGGGATTCGTTTATGGTTTATGGATTTTTCAATCAAAAGGGCAATGCCTTGTTTAGCAGATTTATTTTGCGGAAGATTGTGAAAATAGCCACTGTATTTGTGAGGGGTGTATGCTGTTTTGTTTGCTGGGAGGTGTGTTTCTTGTAAAGCAATAATGTGTGGTGAAAAATCATTTATGAGTATGTTTAAATCAATGTAGTTGTTAAATAGGCCTTTCAAATTCCACTGGAGAATTCGCATGATCTATTCTTTGAGTAGGTTATCGGTGGGTGAAGGGGTGGCGAGCGGATTGTTAAGGTGTGAGATCAAGTTTGAGATGAGTGGGATTGTTGTTGCGAGATCAAATGACGTTGATGGAGCGTAATCAGAGGGCATAGTCAAAGAGTCATCGACTGCATTTGTTTTTGGAATAGACTGCGGTTGACTTCTTGTGTTTTTTTCGTTTGTTTCGTTTACATTTGCTTTGTTGTAAAAATTAAGTTGCTCCAAAATCAGTCGGGTTAAGACTCAAATGTGTGGAAATACATATATATTCACGTGAACAAAATAAGAACTCGATTAAAGATGAGGAAATTTTTGCAAAAAAATCCATATAACGCATTGTTGTGAGTAGCGTACTCATACCACATTGCTTTCGACAATCTTGAAAATTTGAACAAAAATTAAGTTGCTCCAAAATCAGTCGGGTTAAGACTCAAATGTGTGGAAATACATATATATTTAAGTATAGAAAATAAGAACTCGATTAAAGATGATGAAATTTTTGCAAAAAAATCCATATGACACATTGTTATGAGTAGCGTACTCAAAGCACATTGCTTTCGACAATCTTGAAAATTTGAACAAAAATTAAATTGCTCCAAAATCGGTCGGGTTTAGACTCAAATGTGTGGAAATACAAATATATTCACGTGAACAAAATAAGAACTCGATTAAAGATGATGAAATTTTTGCAGAAAAATCCATATGACGCATTGTTATGAGTAGCGTACTCATACCACATTGCTTTCGACAATCTTGAAAATTTGAACAAAAATTAAGTTGCTTTAAAATCGGTCGGGCTTAGACTCAAATGTGTGGAAAAACATATATACTAACGTGTACAAAATAAGAACTCGATTAAAGATGATGAAATTTTTGCAAAAAAATCCATATAACGCATTGTTGTGAGTAGCGTACTCATACCACATTGCTTTCGACAATCTTGAAAATTTGAACAAAAATTAAGATGCTTCAAAATCAGTCGGGTTAAGACTCAAATGTGTGGAAATACATATATATTTACGTATACTTAATAAGAACTCGATTAAAAATGATGAAATTTTTGCAAAAAAATCCATATAACGCATTGTTATGAGTAGCGTACTCATACCACATTGCTTTCGACAATTTTGAAAATTTGAACAAAAATTAAGTTGCTCCAAAATCAGTCGGGTTAAGACTCAAATGTGTGGAAATACATATATATTCACGTGAACAAAATAAGAACTCGATCAAAGAAGATGAAATTTTTGCAAAAAAATCCAAATAACGCATTGTTATGAGTAGCGTACTCATACCACATTGCTTTCGACAATCTTGAATATTTGAACAAAAATGAAGTTGCTCCAAAATCGGTCAGGTTTAGACTCAAATGTGTGGAAATACATATATATTCACGTGAACAAAATAAGAACTCGATTAAAGATGATGAAATATTTGCCAAAAAATCCATATGACACATTGTTATGAGTAGCGTACTCATACGACATTGCTTTCGACAATCTTGAAAATTTGAACAAAAATTAAATTGCTTCAAAATCAGTCGGGTTAAGACTCAAATGTGTAGAATTACATATATATTCACGTGAACAAAATAAGAACTCGATTAAAGATGATGAAATTTTTGCAAAAAAATCCATATAACGCATTGTTGTGAGTAGCGTACTCATACCACATTGCTTTCGACAATCTTGAAAATTTGAACAAAAATTAAGATGCTTCAAAATCAGTCGGGTTAAGACTCAAATGTGTGGAAATACATATATATTTACGTATACTTAATAAGAACTCGATTAAAGATGATGAAATTTTTGCAAAAAAATCCATATAACGCATTGTTATGAATAGCGTACTCATACCACATTGCTTTCGACAATCTTGAAAATTTGAACAAAAATTAAGATGCTTCAAAATCAGTCGGGTTAAGACTCAAATGTGTGGAAATACATATATATTTACGTATACTTAATAAGAACTCGATTAAAGATGATGAAATTTTTGCAAAAAAATCCATATAACGCATTGTTATGAATAGCGTACTCATACCACATTGCTTTCGACAATCTTGAAAATTTGAACAAAAATTAAATTGCTCCAAAATCAGTCGGGTTAAGACTCACATGTGTAGAATTACATATATATTCACGTGAACAAAATAAGAACTCGATTAAAGATGATGAAATTTTTGCAAAAAAATCCATATAACGCATTGTTGTGAGTAGCGTACTCATACCACATTGCTTTCGACAATCTTGAAAATTTGAACAAAAATTAAGTTGCTCCAAAATCGGTCGGGTTTAGACTCAAATGTGTGGAAATACATATATATTCACGTGAACAAAATAAGAACTCGATTAAAGATGATGAAATTTTTGCAAAAAAATCCATATAACGCATTGTTGTGAGTAGCGTACTCATACCACATTGCTTTCGACAATCTTGAAAATTTGAACAAAAATTAAGTTGCTCCAAAATCGGTCGGGTTTAGACTCAAATGTGTGGAAATACATATATATTCACATGAACAAAATAAGAACTCGATTAAAGATGATGGAATATTTGCAAAAAAATCCATATAACGCATTGTTATGAGTAGCGTACTCATACCACATTGCTTTCGACAATCTGGAAAATTTGAACAAAAATGAAGTTGCTCCAAAATCAGTCGGGTTAAGACTCAAATGTGTGGAAATACATATATATTCACGTGAACAAAATAAGAACTCGATTAAAGATGATGAAATTTTTGCAAAAAAATCCATATAACGCATTAATGTGAGTAGCGTACTCATACCACATTGCTTTCGACAATCTTGAAAATTTGAACAAAAATTAAGTTGCTCCAAAATCAGTCGGGTTAAGACTCAAATGTGTGGAAATACATATATATTCACGTGAACAAAATAAGAACTCGATTAAAGATGATGAAATTTTTGCAAAAAAATCCATATAACGCATTGTTGTGACTAGCGTACTCATACCACATTGCTTTCGACAATCTTGAAAATTTGAACAAAAATTAAGATGCTTCAAAATCAGTCGGGTTAAGACTCAAATGTGTGGAAATACATATATATTTACTTATACTAAATAAGAACTCGATTAAAGATGATGAAATTTTTGCAAAAAAATCCATATAACGCATTGTTATGAATAGCGTACTCATACCACATTGCTTTCGACAATCTTGAAAGTTTGAACAAAAATTAAGTTGCTCCAAAATCAGTCGGGTTAAGACTCAAATGTGTGAAAATACATATATATTCACGTGAACAAAATAAGAACTCGATCAAAGATGATGTAATTTTTTCCAAAAATCCATATGACCCATTGTTATGAGTAGCGTACTCATACCACATTGCTTTCGACAATCTTGAAAATTTGAACAAAAATTAAGATGCTTCAAAATCAGTCGGGTTAAGACTCAAATGTGTGGAAATACATATATATTTACTTATACTAAATAAGAACTCGATTAAAGATGATGAAATTTTTGCAAAAAAATCCATATAACGCATTGTTATGAATAGCGTACTCATACCACATTGCTTTCGACAATCTTGA